>JBAMIG010000012.1:1822221-1839142 GCA_037177335.1 Kiunga ballochi
AAAAAAAAAAAAAAGGAAACAAAGGTTTCATGATTCATTTACAACAGCCAATCAAAAGGCAGCACTTGAAGCCGCTTTGTCACGTGGGCCGGAAACGAACCCATCAGAAAGAGGAAGAAAGCGATTGGATGTTGCTGGTCTGAGCGTGTCCGGTCCCGGTCAGAGGAAAAGCGGCATGCTGGCGCTTTGAAAGCACAAAACAGTGAAAAGATCAGATACGGGTCAGACACGAGCTACAGGGTCCGGTTTGGGTTACTTGCTCCTGCGGTGCCGGGTCGTGGCATCCAGAATGAGGAAATGACATCATTTGGTCTCGGTATCTTTTGCAAATCGCCGTGGGGCTCCGAGACGTATCGTGTGATTGGTCAGACATCCGAGGTGGGCGTGGCCTTAGGACCAGACAGGATGTTACACGTGCACTTCAACGCTGAAACGTGTAACGCATCTTAAAAAGGTAAAAACCAGCAGAAAGCAGAGAAATAGACCTCATCACACATTTAGGTGTCATTCTGGTGGAACCCAGGACCCACAGGCTACAACCGTCCAATCACAGGCCTGATTCAGAAGCACGTCACACTTCAGTACCTGAACTCCGGAAGCATCGGTTGCTATGAGCAGGTCCGGACTCGTGCACAATGTGTCTGCTTGATATTGCTCAGCTGGAATCTTCTGCCAGCCTTTTAGGTTTTCTGGATCTTACTGAGGTTTTTCCAGTTTGTTTATTTTTTTTTAAATCATCAAATCAGACAATAAATGCAATTAAAATACTCTTAAAAGGCCTTAAAGTAGCTAAACTGCATCATGGTGCAAATAAAGACAGAAAGGTGAGCGCATCCTTCACCTGTAGGTTCTGCTACTCTAAAGCAATAATGACACTGAGGACGTACCTGTCTGGGATGTCAGGGTCTAAAGTAGATCTTAATTTGTGGAGGAAGGCTGGAAACGTTCAGTTTCACTAAAGATGAGCTGCTTCAGTGTCTCTTTGGGTAAGTCATCAAGCTCCATTTCAAATGTGAAGGGAGCTTCAGCAACAGGCTGCAGGGGACAGCAGAGAGGACATGATGAGACGATATGCAGCGTTTTAATGCACACATGCTGACTTAGTCCTACTCACCTCGTCTGATGGGTCGAAGTATTGTTCCAGGTAGGGATGTCCCAGAGCGTCCTCCACCACAATCCTCTTGTGGGGGTTAAATGTCAACATCTTGTCCAGCAGGTCCAGAGCTGGAGCACAGAAATAACAGGAATTACTGCAGAAACAGCAGCGAGCTACTCAGAGCTGCTACTGATGGTGATGTGCATCTAAGTCCTGCTGCATGTTCAAAGCTTTGACACGTTAAATCACAGGAAATATGACATATCAGCAGCTCATCTTCACTAGCTGGGAGCTTCCTTCCTTTCTCTCTTCAGTCTCACAATCAGATAAAAGTCTAATTCTGATGTGGTCATAGTTCACAGATGTGTTCATTTTCAATACAAACAGATGCAGATATGATGAAAACAATCATTTCAGGTAAATGAGACATTTCCTCTGCTTTGCAGAAAATCTGATGTCTGCAAATACTTTGAAATGATTCCTGAACGTGTAACAAGTCCACTTTGAGCTCCTTATGCTGCAAGCCATGACGCGGTCTGATGATGTCACAGCCCCAAGTTTACTGCTACATTTATGCAAAATTATACAGGTCACCTCAAATATTCTGCCATGAAGGGTTACACAAGACTTATCATAAAATAATTAAAGTTAGCACAATTTTACACCAAAATCAGCCAATAAATGTTTAAAATGGAACCATGTTGAATTCAACATTATATCCTAATTATATGAAATGGTCTGTGGAGCGCTGCTGCACTGAGAATAAGGATGTTTTCTGTGACAATCTAGAAGGAAAAAAAATAGTCCTGAGGAGAAGAATCTCACAATTCTGTTCCTTCATCTTTACCAAATGTGACGCTGTAAGATATCTCCTACACAGTGCTTTAATAGCATGTTATTAGTAGGAATTTCTAGTCCACTACAGTCATTTCCTGTTTCATAGCTCTGAGCATCCACTGATGAAAGCTGTCTTATTATTACAGTAACAGTGAAAAGTTGGGACACTTTCCCGCTGGTTTGAAAAAATTGTCCCAACTTTTGACGGGTTGAGTTTGTCCTGTTTATTCATACATTTATTACACCATTTAATCCAATTTAGGATAACAGGGAGGCTGGATCCTATCCAGACATTAGCAGGTGAGAGGCAGGGTCACCCTGACAGGTTTTTTACATATTATTCTTTTCCGTTTTCAAGTTAAAAGAAAAACATCAAACTGCAATTAAAAAGGCTAAATGATCATTTACATTACAAGACACGAGAGCAAAACATGAGATGTCATTGTAGTTTAAACAGTGTAGTTTCAGCTTTAGGTGAAGCAATAGAGCATGGCTTTGTTTACGTCACTGAGGCTGAAATCATCTTAATTACTGCTGAACAGATGAGACCCCGCTGGAGCCACGTGGCGGCCATTTTTCCTGCATGCTGCTGGAGCAGGCTGCAGAAAGGCTGGGTGTTCGCCTTCACACTGACAGCAAAGGATTTGTTAAGGAGGAGGCTTCATTGATCAGCAGTCATTGTAACTGATCATAAACTAACCAGACATGTCTAATTTCCACCAGCCAATCTTTTTTCCTGCTGGAAAATTAAATGCATCTGGTTTTTTTTCCCCACATGTGTAAATGCAGCGCATTTTATTAGATTCAGAACATTCTTTAAATTCCATATTGAACGAGAATAATGGGATCAGGAAAGAAGGGTCTCACCTGCAGGATGGGCTTTCGGAAAGAGGCGGCTCCATGGCACTTTAGAGCGGTGAGGCAGAGACGAAAGGTAGTTCTTGGCCTTAATGTTGATGATGCAGTTGAGATCCTCCTGGGTGGGAGAGCCCAGGACTCCTGAAAGAGCAGCAGGGAACTGTGTCATGCATATTCTACTAGTTTGCAGTTGCATTAAGTCATTTTGCAGACAAAAGGAGCGACAGATTGGAGAAGCAATGTGGGCCCAAGACACAAAAAGTTTGTAATGGCAGCAGCATCGATGCTCTACCTCCTGTTGTTTGTTGCTGCTGGGAGATTCTTGCACAACTAGAACGTTTTAAAAGCTTTGACAAAAACAGGCAAATGATGCAACAGGTTCGTGTTAAACACACTGGCTGTGGCAATTACATTTAACCTCAGCTGCATAAAAGAGGAAGCAACTAAATTATATTTAAATAATGTAGAATAAGTTTAGATGTCATCAATGAGTCTTTGTAAACTTAGAAAAACCCTTGAGATTATTTGCTAGTTACCCAAAATGTGGTTAAGCTGATCCAGGTAGTGCTTCCCAGGGAAGATGGGCCTGTTGGACAGCATCTCAGCCAGAATGCAACCCACAGACCAAATGTCTATGGACTTGGTGTAGCCCTGAAAGAGAACAACAAACTGTTACTGCCTCTGTGTGTCTAAAAACAATAAAACCCTGTGTGAAACGGTGTGATTGAGCTCAGGGAGGATGAAGGTGTGTGTGCACGTTACACGCAGCAGATCATTCAGTTCAGTCAAACTCAAGGATGAATATTTAAATGTGTTGTATTCAGGGAAGCTGAACTGTGGTTTTTATGGGTTTCCTGAATGTGTCCACTCCAACAACAGCAACACACAGAGCCACAACGGAAACAGACGTCTGGATTTTATACATAAAAGATATTTAAAGACGTGAATAAAAAGGAGAGTAAATATTTAAAAGTTACAGGAATAAAAATCTTTCATTAACTCAGATTTTAAATGATGAAATCAGCTTTCTTTAAAACCCAAAACATGGAAGCGAAACAGAGCATCAACCCGGACTCCTCAGTGTTCTCCGGCAGGAGGGAGCACTCACCTTGGAATTGAGCATAATTTCTGGAGCCCGATACCAACGTGTAGCCACGTACTCTGTAAGGAAACCGGTGTGATCGTGGTCGGGATCGGCCACACGGGCCAGACCAAAATCACAGATCTACGGGAAAAGAAAGGATGCAACATTACCCGCCACAAGCAGACGGCAAACCGGGCCGGCCTTTCCTAGACGCTACCTTCAGATCACAGGTGGTGTTGAGCAGAAGGTTGGAGGGCTTCAGGTCGCGGTGCAGGACGTTGGCGGAGTGGATGTACTTCAGCCCTCGTAGGATCTGGTAGAGGAAGTAGCAGATGTGGTCGTTGCTCAGGTGCTGGGTCTTCAGAAGTTTGTACAGGTCCGTTTCCATTAGATCCTGGACAATATAGCTGCATCAAAGTTAAGGACCTTCACTGGAAAACCTGTTGATACGAGTCTGTTCTTCATGCAGAAGGAAGGAAATATCGTGTCATATAAAGCCGTCTCATGAGCCATGCTCTGTAGGATGGAGTAGTGCAGGAGAGGAGACAAACTGCTGACCTCAGCCTCCTCACGGCGGCATGTGAAGCCCTGAACCCACACAGGATTTTATTCAGCTTTGTGTTTTAAGCTCTACGGCTACTTTCAGTTTTCTGCAGCAAAGACAAACTACACACACGCTCACTGTGTTGTCGCACAGTGAGGAGCATCTCTGCCAAATATACTGTGACAGGTGGCCATTATGTAACCAAATGAACATCCCTACTCAAATCCTCCCTTAGACACCGGTTTCTCTGAAGAAAACATTCATTTAGCATGAGATGCTTTGCAAGCTGTGATACAGGAGAAGCCACCAAAGCGCAGCCTGAAGGCTTTCAGAGTCACCCTGCAGCCTCATGAAGTGCTCCACAATCCAGAAATGAGACAAATTAAGGATACACATCCCTCATCTGTTCGATGGTGGGTGCGCGGATGATGTCGTTGATGCCGATGATGTTCTCATGCTTGAAGCGCAGAAGGATTTTGATCTCCCTCAGGGTGCGTTGGCAGTAGGTCTGGTGCTCAAAGGGGCTGATCTTTTTGATGGCCACACGTATATCGTTGTCGTTGTCATAGGCAGAACTGCATTGTTAAAGGAAAACAGAAAAATCATCATTTAGACTTTTAACTCAGGTTTTATTCCTTAATAAAAGTTTAGCTCATCAGGAAAAACCTCACTTAAAAAGCTAAACACTGATGGGAATGTGATGAAGACCTATTCACACAGCGAGCAGAGCTGCTGGCTTAATGAAGATGATGAAAATAGTAAAGTAAAGCGTGTGACATGTTGCTATAAGTGAGCAGAGATAACATAGCATTACTAACGACATGGTTTAAAAAGGTTCTGTGTAAAAACTGATTTGGGGATTTTCTGGTGTTAAAAGTGTTTTTATGACACACTGATGTTTATTTCCAGCATCCTGAAGCAGAGAAACTGCAACTCTCACACTTTGTTTCTGGCTTTTGGTTTGATGCATCAATGTTCTGCAGGGATTTTAACACACTGGTCTTTTTGAACAGAGGAAGTAGAACAGGACACTATTGCTGTTTGTGTCATGAACTTTTTAGCCCTTACTAACCGTGCACGTCAGAGTTCTCCTATTCATGTATTTTTACATAATGGCCCACGGACTACAGAGGAAAAATAGCCTTTTGGATCATTCTGGATTTTAATATTAACAATAACAACAATAACAATAATAATTAATAATAATAATATTAATTCTAATAACTGGGAGCAGAGTGAAAAAAAAAAGAAAAAAGAAGATAAGAATACAAGTCTCAACATCAGTCTGACTTTTGCTTGATGCAGAGATCTCAGAGTAAAGGTAGGATGCAATATGGATGCCATGTCAGGAGACTTTAGGTGTAGCAACAAAGAAATGACCAGAAGTGAATTAATTTGACAAAGGAATAAACTATTGCAGTAACTCTTCTATCAAATCAGTGGAAAATTGGTTGAAAGGCAGAGATGGATGGAGGGAAATGGAAATGGCATAAAACCGCTGGAAACACCATGACATGGTTCCGCTACCCGGCCTTAAAGCAAACACCTTTTATCCCCTCTTTTCCTACGAGCAGCTCAAATGTCACAAAACAACGTGAAAGATCAGAAAATGTTCAGCTTGGTTTAAATGTAACCTTCCTTTAGCAGGTCATTAAAAAGCAGCTAACTAAAGCGCTGACCGGCCTTAAAGCAAACACCTGGAGCGGGTTTTATCCCCTCTTTTCCTCCTGCATTATGTCCAACATGGCCCAGCTGTTAAACAGGTTATTATGAAGTCCAGCATGAGGACGTCCTGCTAACTAACACGCAACATAACACACAAAAAGATCAACATTTCCTCATGTTTCCAGTAAAAGAATGTTTTATTGTATTGGAAGCTGAAATATGAAACTTTTTAAATAAAGATTCTGTTATTTTGACATTCAGAAAGATGTAAAGGAGAAAAAAAAGAAAGTAAAACTGCATTAAAAAAAAAGGCAAATCAAGTGTGTGCCGTTGTCTACACTGGAGATTATATATATATATATATATATGTATATATATAGATAGAGAGAGAGAGAATTTGTACTGGGTATGTAAGTAAATGGTTGTTACTTTAGTAGTAGTATTTTTATACATGATAATAAAGGAATTGGGCTCAGGAGGAATGATGTCATGGATCAGATATCGCCTCATGTTACTGATTAATGTGAGGATCCAGAGTCCATGTTAGAAAACTTAGATCTAAAACTAAAAAGTACATTTAAAAACAAATCATCTTTACCATCCATTTTATTTGTCATGTTTTTATTCTCATGTCAGTCCAACGTCCGACTGACATAAGAATGATATTTGCACATGTATTAATGTGCAAACTGAGCAGAGTATCTGGTTAATCCCACCTCTATACCCTGCCTGTGATGCAACACCTCTGCACCAACCAGGCACAGACATGTCTGATGCTGAACCAGCCCGTTTCACTCAGACCCAAAACGTTCCTACAGAAATCCTACCAGCAAAAACGGCTCACAGTATTTACAGGGAACTGAGAAAAAGATCATTTATAATCTGGTTTGGGTGTGCAAAGATCCCAGACATCTTCTGGGAAATAACACACACACACACACACACACACACACTCATAGCAAGTCCAATACAAATACTGCAAACATGTGTAATCTACTGTAACCAGGAAGCTTTCCATGTCAGACTCTTGCAACATGCTGCCATTTGGTGCCATATAAAACCAAAGCTGCAGCATTTTCAGACTGAGGAACCCATCCTGGTTCCCCAAGGTCAAAGAGCTTCATCAATCACATCCAGCCAAGTGTGGTTTTATTCCTGCACATCACAAACAATAGAAATGTCTGAAAAGACGCCCACACAGCAGGACAAAATAAGAAAGGAGTTGCTATGGTGATGAGGGCGTAAGGACTGAAATGTAAACACGAGTGTGCCAGCCTTCTGTGAGGGGATATGAGTGACCTTCCACTCTACTTGTGAGAAGAATGTGTGTGTCTGCACACACACGCGTGGGCTGAAGGCAAACCGCATCCATTCCTCATGTCCTGACAGCAATTTTTACCAGCAGGTTAAATGTGAATCAAATTCATGCTTAGATAAAACAACTCAGAGTAAAACATTTAGAAAGTAACAGCTTGGGATGATCTGTGTGTAATCCCTCATTTTACCATCACAGCTTCCACATCATCAATAATGGCAACAATTGGGGGAAAAATGACAATCCCCACAGGTGTGTGTGTCCCCAGTGTTTAAATAATATCCCGTACATTACAATGTCCCTGTGGGACGAACATCAGGAGAACTCTAGCAGGAAAAACATACATCTGGCCCAGTTTCTGCAGAAGCGAGCGTGTACCGCTCATTTGATGCAGAAATCATATTTAAGCCCTTTTTACAGCGCAGGAAGTTTTTCTACTTTAATTTAAAAACATTATATTGCTAAATAAGTTTATACAGAAGTTAAACCTGATCAATATTTAATAAATGTTACAGATGTTTAGCCTCATGTGACCATGTTTACTCTGTTTGTCCCTTTAAAGCAGGAACCTTTAAGGAAGTACGTACACAGAAGTGTGTGTGTGTGTGTGTTCAATATGGCCGTCTTAAAAATACTCCGGAAGCAGTTTGATGCCACGGATGTTACAAACTAAATGTTTAGTCCTCTGAGTTTGTTTGTTTGTTTACTTCTATGAACACAAACAGACCAACGTTGCTGTTTTCACCGGCACTGTAAATTCAGCTACATGTATTCCTCATCATGTATTGAGACAAATCCTTAAAGGGACACTTTTTCCTGCATGTTGGTCCCCATCTCGTCTAATGGAGACGTTCCCATGACAACAGGAGCTGTACGCATATTTCACACATCTGTGCATTTCATGGAAAATCTTTCCTGCTTCCTCTGCTTTTTCTAAATGTTGTCTGAGCATGCTCAGTGCTGGCATGAGATGTTGAGGGGGTCTCCATGGTAATGGGAATACAAGGCTTTTCTCTGCAGGAGCTGACTTATGCAACAAGACTGTAACCATGACGATGTTCTAGAGGCAGGGCTGGTGGAAGAAGGGGAAAGGTTCACTGTGCTTAAGTGTGCCACGTACTGTGAAAGTGCAGATATGAACCTCCAGGCATAAAACAAGCAGACTAAGCAGAGCTAGAGACAACTGGTGTCTTTCTAAATAACTCTAAAAAACACACTGCGTGATAAAAAGATCCACAAACGTCACCGATTCATTTCAGTTTCACTGCAGAGCGCTGGTTCCTCAAAGACTCGGCTCATGAGCAGAAAATCCTCACACAAGGCTGTGACCTGCAACCTGTTTCAGACTCATTTTGAGGTTCATTCTTAGGAATGTTGTTGGCCTGCAGCATGCTGAGCATCACGCTACAACTGCATCACACACCAGCAACACGGAGCATTGTTGAGTCAGGACAGAAATATGAGGGGACATTAGAGGAGGAAGAGAGGAAAAGACAGCATCAGATGGGGCTACATGGTGATATCAGGAACTGTTGAAACAGTAGATCTAATCTGATGTTCACAGAATGCTCATGCACATTGTTGATTAGCAACACAAAACAGATCAGATTGTTTTATTGTGTTGCATTTCTACACCGGGCCTTCATGAACACCACACCCCTCCCTCACGTTTTATCTCTCCTGATGCAAACAGAACATAAATACACGGCATGTCAGCAACTTCACCTCTGAAAATACAACAGTGTGTTTTTAAATTGCATTTTAGGCAAGATAAGTAAACCTGCAGCCCTACATCAAACTGACTTTTACTGGCGGGAGGGAGCTCAGAGACGAGACGAGAAGCAAAAGCCAGATCAGCCATTATGAGGAGGTGCCAAAGTTAAAAACCTGCTAAAACTCAGCAGTGAGGCTTTAATGGTTTCAGAGAAAACAAAAAAAGGTGTATTTATCTAACAACTCGCACCTGAAAGATATTTTCCAGCGGTTTGAGTGCAGAAAATAGGCCCATGCTCAGTTGCAATGATCTGTGTTGCAACACGGACGGTTCTGTAGAGCATGCAGTGGGATTATATAACTAAATACAGCTTCCTTAAAATGAAATGTCATTTTTGAACTGTGAAA
Organism: Kiunga ballochi; assembly: GCA_037177335.1. Classification (NCBI taxonomy): domain Eukaryota; kingdom Metazoa; phylum Chordata; class Actinopteri; order Atheriniformes; family Pseudomugilidae; genus Kiunga; species Kiunga ballochi. The sequence continues at coordinate 1,831,742 of JBAMIG010000012.1, forward strand.
AATTCCCTCCATTCAGGGTGTTTTTCTATGTGGCTCACAGGTAAGCTAGCCTGTCAGGTAAACTTCTGCTTCTCCAAACAGAGTCAACAAATAAAAATGAGAAAAAAGGCCTTCAGTTGATTCTTATTGAGACCCGATGATCACGTCTCATCAGATCATAGCAAAGAGTCCCTAACACACCAGCAGCCTGTTCCTGATGTACCCTCAGGACACACACACATATCTGATGTGTGTGTGTGTGTGTGTGGTCACCATGTGGTCACCTGTTTCCATACAAATGAAATCATTTGCCCAGTTTTCAGGAATATTAACATTTACATAAATGAAATGGATAAAGTTGCATTTCTCCCAGAAGAGGGAAAGTCCTGCACAGGCTGCTGATCCATGCCAGTAATGGACTCTGAAGCGCTTTAAAAGGAAGTGAATTTCAGGAAGAGGCTTTCCCTTCCTTGCACTGCGGGTTCAGGGTCCAGGTTTACATTAGAGTCTGGTGGAGATGAAGAACCACACCTGTCATAAACATTAGCCATGGCACCGCCATAAAGACAAATCATTAACCCTAAGGGGAAGAAACAGAGGAGTTCTGCACAGCCTGCTACAGAATCACAGGCTAACATCCATATCCTGCTGGAAACACATGTTTTATATATAAATAAATACTTTTGAGAATACTGCTAAAAAAATCAGAATACAATTTATTTTCTAGATGCATTTTAATTATTTTTATCTAAAAAAGTTTTTATTCATGACGTATCAGATTACATGCATGTGCACACATGTGGTGCTGCAGTGCAATCCGAACCTATGCAGCAGTTCTGCATGAACACTTAAATCTAAATATCTCTGTTTGTGGCTCTTATCAGACTGTAAATTCCACCAGTGCTGTCTCTGCAGTCATGTTGTTGCTTCACTTCAATAAAGATGGTTTGGATTAAACTAAGGGTGCCTTTAGATCAGGACAGTCCTCCAGACTTTGATCGGGGACCTGCTGAAGCGGGGGTGGAGGGAAACCAGCGTTTGCAGGCTGTCTGAGTCCACTTGTTTGATGCAAATTAGAACGTATTTGCACATTCACAGTAATGAAGCAGACTTTCCAGCCTGCGTGTAGCGTTAGCTAAAAGGCTGATGGAAATGTCCCTGAATTAGGAGACATGCTAAAAGCTTTAGCAACTACCAGGATGCAGATCGATGCATCATGGCATGTCGACATGGTTAAAAGTTCAGCATCAGGATGCATAAGAAAGAGGCTTTAGGGGGTAAGGTCAGAAGAAATGTCATCATGGAACGATCCGGTGTTTTATCAACAGTTCAGGTTTATGTGGGAATATTTTCTAACCACCACGGCTTCCCTGTATGCATTTTCTCATGGCGCCTCCCAGCAGAGTAATGCACCATGACACAAAGCTAAATAACAATCAGTTCACTGTACTTCAATGACCTCCAGCTCTGGGATAACAGGAGGTTCTGTGAATGTGAAGCCATCAAATCTGCAGTAACTGGTTGATGCTTCAAAATGCAGCAGATGCTATTTTCTCCAAAAACAAGTTCAATGCATCAACTTCAAACATCACCGTCTCATTTTTTCCAATCATTATTGAAATAAAAAAAAAAAAAAAAAAAAAAAAAAGGTAAATAAATAAATAAATAAAAATAAAAAATAAAAAATAAAAAAAGGGTTTGAGCTCATTTAATGAGAACTGCCTGCAGGCAAAAAGAACCTGTTGTGCAACAAAATCCTGCATCAGGTTCCAGCGATCATCAGAAACACCGCAGCAGCAGGCGGGAGTTTGACTCGTTTAACCAGAAGCCGTCACGCTCAGCTCAGCAGCCGCAAGCACCCTTATTACACAAATTACATCTCCTTCTGAATCGCACAACAGGATTTTTAGAGTGTCAAGGCTCTCATTCTCCACCAACCTCTCTGATTGGCTGCGGAGCAACGGTACTGATGTCAGAGGCAGAAGGGTTGCCATGGAGATGGGCGCCACAGTGGCATTTCAAGAGGACAGCTCAGATGACAGAACGAAGCAAAGCATTAAAGATGGTCAGGAATCAGGCAGGTCAGGTATTTATTTTATTACATCCAGCTCTGCTTGCAGCTCCTGCATGATACGACTTAAACAATGGATTTTCCCAGTATATGTATGCCTTTCAAAATAAAATGCAGGTAACATCAATTACAATGATCCGATTACTCCCAGATGATCATGTAAACGGGTTAGACGCCTTAATATCAACACTTTATTACTCAGTCCTCCAGGATTTGGTGATCGCAACTATTAAAATAAAAACAAGCAAATCTGCTAAATCAGTGCAAACGTTTTGCACAGCTTTGCAATATTGTGATAAAAACTGTTGCAGCTTCTGTATTGATGGTAGGCTTTCAGGATAAAAGCTAAAAAAAGCTTTTTTCCACTTTGTTTTAACAACAAAAACTTTTTTTCAAATCTTGATTCCCTCAGATCTCTTTGGTGTGTTTATTATTCTTATTTAAAAAATCAGCTTCATTATTGCAAAAGTACGTTTTAGAGCTGACAAACATTCCACTTTATTGCAACTTTTCCAAAATTTCCCATGACATCCTGGAGGAACTGCTCCATTAAACCCAACGTTACTAAATATCTGTGAATAAACTAAATGATGCTGCAAACTGATGCTGTGTGAAGCCAACTCTTTAATCAGGCAGGATATTAGTGGTGATATGCAGCCAGCACTGGGTTCTGCAGCCTTTTTAAGGGAACATCTCAGTGTTAGCAGGTGTTTAATACCTCACGGGTCCAGAAAACTATTTCCTGTACCATTAAAAATACAAAATTATAAATACAAATAATAAAATTAAAATTGTAAGGATAATTGCATCACCCAGCTCTGTCGTGGTAAACACACAGAGAGAAAAATGTAAGTATTAAAAAGCAATCTCTGCTATTGACTAAAAGAGGAAAGCGAACAACCAAAGCTCCTGTTTTAGATGTAGAACTTTTATAAAAGCTCTGCAGCAGCATTCCTTCATGATCCCAGCGTTCATGTGGGCGGCTTGAAAAGGCAAAGAGCTTCTGGATATCACCGCACGGTGAGGCAGCGTCCTGCCATTGTGTTTGCACACGAATCCAGGCTTGGTGCGCTGCCAGCCTATGGAAAGCCTCGGCATGAGCATCCTCATCGTGAGCAAGGGGCAATTAAGACACAAAAATAGGCCTCCTCTGAAAGCCGTCTTACAAACAAGCAGTAAATGCTGCAAAGCTCCACCACCGCTCTCAGCCTGAGGCTTAGTGCATCCTGAAGCGATGAGGAGGAGAGTGTGCTCTCACGTAGAGGCGACTGGATCATATTCAAAGCATTTTTAGTTCAACTGAATCCTTTCCTCTGCAGGTACGAGCCTCCATGTTCCCAGGAGCAACACCCAGACGCTTCACTGTTCAGCATCTTTGGCTCGATGAGTGGCACTACATTAGCTTTTGTCACATCATGTAAATCCTGCAAAACTTCACACAAGAGCTGCTGTCATGGCAACCATACACAGCATCTTAGCTTTTGGTTCTAACAGCAATGTGTTGGTTGCGTAACATCATTTCATGCATCTGCAAAAGAAATTCAAACGGCAGTGGAAATCTTTGTAAATACGCAGTCTTTTGGGTTCTGCTACATGCCAGGTCCCATTACTCCCATTCAGACATCAAATGCATGAAAAGGCTGCAATGCAAAGTAAATTTACTTATGTGGAAATAATTCATCGGTGCTTAAAGCTGTAGCTGAACTCATCCTCATCTCCTGCACAGAGAACATCTACAAATCTACAAAAAAAACAAACACGTCTGTAAATATTCTGCATTTTAGTGTTTAATCTGTATTCATCAGAAGGGTTGTCATGGTTACTTTCACATTAAATGACGGTTTAAAACGCATTTCGTTGGAAACGTAATGACGTGCATATGGAAATACATCTTAACCACATCTTGTGTTACTACTGATCAGTGAGAGTTACACAGAAATACATGCAGAAAAAGCAGCTACAGCAAAAGGTTCAGATTAAAATGTAACATTACAATTCAATGTTTTGCAACATTTTACTGATTTAAACATGATGAAACAAGTTATTCTGTAGTCAGAAAGTAATGGGACATGCACGGGAGCATATGCCCCTCCTGTGCAGGTAGGGGTCCGGTTAGGGCTGGACCATCATCATCATCATCATCATCAGCTCTGATAAAAAGAAATGATGAGAACATAAATTCCAGGTGCACAGACCAACCTTTCATCCTGAAGCAGCTACTTACATGATCTGCTATCCTTCCACTTTTCATATGAAAGCATTTCTCTGCACACCTGAATCAGGTAAAGGCTTGTTACCTGAACTCTGCAGAGCCGAGTGAAACGTGGATGAGCGCAGTTCTCATTTAGGTGTGTTCAAGAAGCATCTAAAAAGCTGGATCGTAGCGTTTCAGGGAGAAACGTGAGGCGCTTTGTTTAAACACAATAATAATCCATCAGAGTCCGTGGTTTCTGATAAGAACCATTATTTTCAGTGCATGTTGCACGTGGACATACTTGCATCTTATGGGCTTAAAGCAGTTGTTGTCTCTGCCGTGCACGTCCCACCACTTTTGCAGGCTGCTGCACATCAAAGCCATTTGACCAAGTGACTCAAAACCCGCTGGTTTCATAAAGAGCACGGCGAGACAAGTGCAAGGAGTCTGAGGCACAACGCCCACTTTTACTGTCACCAGAGTCAGATCAGAGCTCGACTCTAAAACGGTAAAAAAAAAAAAGCGTATTTTTTAAACAGCAATCATGTTAAAGCAGCTTATTTCAGCAAACAGAGCTGAAAGGATGTCAGGAAACATTTCATCTAGCTCGCCCGTTTCCTGGAAGACTACCTAAAGTTTATGAGCACATTAGAGCAAGTTTAGGTTGCAATGCTTACTTCACATGGGTTCAGGCATGTCCCGGATATAAAAAACAACACATTCCTGAGCTAGGAAACGGGTCCAACACACCCAATGCAGAAAATGTCCTGCCAATCCGCATTCCTCCAAACTGACACGTCAAGTCACAAGCGTTAATGAGAGAAATCCCGTTATCGCTTCGGTTACAGGTTGCTAACTAATCCCCATTAAAGCACCAGGAGAAAAAACCAGTAGCAGCGAGGAGAAGTGATGGTCTGGCTGGATGGAGCCAGAACCAAACCCCAACAGGATTAAAGGAAAGTAAAAAGATGCTTCATGAATTCAAGTAAAGCAGAACTCCTTCCCATATAAAGCTGTGCTGCAAATGATGCAATGTGTCCAGCGTGCACATGGAGGCCAAAAAGCGATTTTACACACCATACAAACCACATTTTACAAGATGCAGCTTCATTCATTCTGAAATGCTGAAAGAAAGCAGCTCAAAAGTACACAAACAAGCTCAAATTTAAAATAGCAGCATTAAAAAAACACCTGCCTTCAAATAAAAAGGCCTTAAAACCTGCCTTAAAATATTTTAAACTAATGTATAAATACAGTTATAATGACTTTTCTGCTTAAATCTCATTCAAAAAGCAGCTTTTGCTATGAATTCCTTCCAACATGAGCAGCTACTGAAATAAATGCACAGGAAAAACCCCCACATTGCATTTTAGGCACATTATGCAACACACACCGGCAAGCTGTGCATTTTCAGCACTAACTAATCATGCATATTGATCATTATAAACACAGATTTTTAACCATTAACTGCGACTTTAAACAGAAAGGTAACAAACATCACATTAATTGGTGTAAAATATAGTGGAAGCTACAGAAAAACTACTATTCTGCCTGTTTAAATGGTTTATTTAATACAAGTTTAGGAATAAAAGAAACATTTTATAGAGAATAAACGCAGAAAGTGTGCTGATAAAAAGCTTTTTGGCTGCTGTTACTGCGCTGGAACCATTTCATTACAAATATCAGTGTTTTATATTATTATTATTATGAAGATAAAGCCTGTGAGTTAGGCTGGTTGTGGAGGAAGGAGAGACTTACCACACCATCCCATAGGCGCCCTCCCCGATGTAGATGGGGCAGCTGTACCGAGGCCCGACGTCGAAGGCCTGGCCGCGGACCATTTCCGTAAACGGTGCGGGGTTGGAGCCGCTGCCAGCAGGGGCAGACACCGCAGCTGACGCCATTATGGAGACTGGCTTTCTACAAGGATAGCTGGTAAAAAAATCGAAAAGAAGGTGCTAAAAGTGTATGTTTGTGTTGGTATCCGCCGCAGCTGTTCCTGGAAGAGGTGCGGGTTGGAGCGGAGGCCTTGGCTGCGTGAGGAGCGCTTTTCTTTCCGCTAAGTTGCGTAAAAAGGAGCACACCGCAGCGGAGCTGTCGCAGGGAGGCAGGCAGGAGCGAACAGCCGCTGAGAGGCTGCTGCTGCAGGAAATAACACAGGCGGTCATGTGATGCACTTTTCCTTTTTTTACAACACCATTTTCATTTGCTTCTGACAGAAACATAGAAAATAAACCATCATCTTGCTTTTCTTCTTTAACACATTAAGCCACTGATTTATGAGTCATAAAAGGTATCATATTTATGTGTTAGCTTATGTCTTCACATAACCAATAATGCAGTAAACACCATTTAAACAGGATGTTAAACACATGTTTAAAATGTTCTCCTCAGGAAACAATCCAAATCTGACATAATTATAGTAAAAGTATTATTTATGTAGCACTTTGCTAAATAAATGCCTCACACAAATAAAAACAATTCATTTAAAGCTGGAAGCAGCATCCATCAGATCAGAGTCTCATGTGTTAAAGATCTAACAAACATGAAGGATGTCCATTATGGTGCAGAGCCCATGTGTTTCTATGCACATTTGATGTTTCCATGGTAACACAGTTTGTCCTATTAGAGTAGTATTTGTTGCACAACTTGTAAAGAAGGTTCCCACCCAGTTTCAGGTCAATCACATGAATCCCCTCAGACTAGTCTGTTCAGATATAATGTGTGTAAAGTGACACACGTGGGGTGAAAAATGGGCATAAAGTCCTAAATATCGGGCAAACCTGCAGGTTGTGACCCTCAGGGTTTGGAGATGGACACCCCTAGTTAAGGGGATTCGGCTATAAAAGGTTCAGTGTAGACATGTGCAGATGATGCCTGATCCACTGACCTCCTGGTTGGAGGATAACTGCTCTTCCTCCTGGGCTGCAGCCACCCAGGATGCAGAGAGATTCTGCAGCCATTTGCAGAACGGTGTTATGCAAGATGACAATGCTTGCTGCACAGCGGGGCTTAATGATTCAATGACATTTTATTTATACAGCCCAGTATCACAACAAAGATGTCTCAAAGTTAATCCCACATCAGACATAACACACAATAACCAGTAAACTAAGCAGAGCCAGGACATCCCTGTCCTTAGAGCCTCCTTCTCGGT
>JBAMIG010000012.1:1872249-1888378 GCA_037177335.1 Kiunga ballochi
GAAGTGTGCAGTCTCTGAATTGAGAAAGGGCCACAGACATTTATCCTTCAACCTGCAAATTCAGATATTCTGTGAAATGTTTGACCAGTTTTATACTATTTATTAGGATTCCTGGAATGTTTTGCAGAGTTTGCAGCTTTAGTCTGACGCTGTCTGGGTATTAACTAACTAGTAAATCAGGTCATGCATGCTGTGATGACGTGATGCTCCACGCATCAGTTCAGTTTGGTCAACTGATGCCTCATTCACTTCCTGTTAAAAACAGAAAATAAACGTCAGTTTGAATCGATCTCCACTTATCTGCCTTACTTTGAAGGAATTCAATCATGATAGTAATAAAGAGCAACACAGAAATAAATCAGATGAAATTAAAATTATAGTAAAAAAGAATGTTAAAGCAAAACAACGCAGTAGATGTGTCTTTTTATGAGGAAAAAATCGAGTTGAGGGTTGAAACATGTTGGGTACTCAGAACTGATGCAGATTCAGGAAAGGGTCGGCTGCACATCCATGATGGTCCAGTTCCACCACATCACAGCTGCTCTGTTGGGCTGAGATCTGGTGACTGTGGAGGGCATCGGAGGACAATAATGATGTGAGCTTTGGATGCATCATCCTGCAGGAAGTGTCCATCAGAAGAGGCTGCACTGTGCTCATACAGGGTCAGCAGCAGCACTCAGGCAGGCTGGGAGGCACAAAGGGGATATGATTCTATGTTGCATTCAGTTATATGAATATTTATTTCTGAATGAAACATATGAATGAATGAAACCATAAATCCTGTCCACTTATAGATGGAGGGATGTTTGGGAGTGACACGCCCACATTTTAAAATGTCACTCCTAAACCAGCAGATGCGAAGCTACTTTCAGATTCTTTGTAAATACGCCTGCAGGCCTGTAGCGAGTGGTGAAACAGTGCAACAACACCCTGTGTGCACTGCCCCATCACCAGGCCGCAGACCAGGTGTCCCTGCATCCAGAGGTTTGTCTGAAGGGGTACAGTATTGATTATGTGGTGCATGTGCAGATTCACTGATTGCATAAATGAAAAGCAGGTTAATAACCTAAAAATATTCAGTGGCATAAAACAGAACAAGGGTCCAGCATTGGTGATGCTGAGATGTTTGTTGAAGTGCATCACTTAAAGATGACATTTCACTTTTACACAGACGGGTTTTTCGTTGCATTTCAGGAACATTTCTGTTTTCAAGCCTTTGCTGCTGTAGCTCCCCTTTCAGGCTGCACGTCTTGTGCTTGTTGGACTTCCTGTTGCCTTTCTATCATCTCCGACCATCTATCTAACCTGAGAGATGTTGGTGTGGGAAAAATCCCAGCAGCTCAGCAGCTTCTGAGATACCCAAACAAACAAACAACCAGGCCGTGTTCAAAGTCACAAGAATCCCTATTCTTGCTCCTCCTGATGCTCAGTTTGGTCTTCAGCAGACCTGTCAGCAGTATTTAACTGATAAATGAATAAAATTCATTTTTTTTAAATTAAAAATCAACAATAAAACTTTTTAATTACTCATTAGCTTTTAAAAACATCATCAGGAAAACAAACTCGTTACATTTTGGGAGATTTATTGGAAATCTAATAATTTCATAAAGGAAATCTTAACATTTTGTCCTCATATCTGATTATTTTCCTTCTCAAACCATGTTGCATCATCAGGCAGTACTCTGATGATACAAGATGTGCGATGGATCTTTATTTCCCAGAAGAATTTCACGTCAAAAGCAACAACTGGTGCAACGTAAAACTTCTGTGATGAGACAACACGGATCAAAAGCCGCAGCATCCGCTGACTGACCACCACTAAAACTACAACGAGTCAATAAACTGATGCAGAAATCCCTTCAGAGCCGCCTTTAAAGGGACTAATCTAAACCGTAACGGGATTCATGTCATTTAAAATAAAGCTGGGATCGTGAACACCTCGGCTCCTATTTGACTTTCCAACTAACCCAACTAACCCAACTAACCCATGCCTTTTTCCACGTAAAGCTTGTTGTGCGTGACAGAAAATATAAAATTGCTGACATGCTTGGGGTTGTAAATGTGTAAAACAGCCCAGCAGCTGTTTTGCTTTATACACTCATAAATGTGGGACAGTCTGCTCTTACATCACATTGTCTGAGATAGGCTACACTGCATTGATGTTAGCCTTCACAATATTTTGTGTTATGAATAAAAACACAAAAGCATGTTTTGAGAACAACCTTTAACTGGTAAAAAATACAAGTACGGCCACACTAAAAACACAAGACACATGATGTCTTCTGTGTTTGCTGGAACTTGTTTACTTTGAACATTTGCTGCAGATTTTGCAATGAATGGATGAAAGGCACAAATACCTAACGTGCGCCGGACACGTTGTCGTACCATGACAAGTTTGCTGCATGTGTCACGTTTCTGCAACTTTGCATGAAAGGTTTAAAACAAAGAGAATATCTGGTCCTACCTAATAGCTTTTAACTGCATGCTTTTTATCTCTAGCTTCATGTAATGTCATGCTTTTAATCCATTTGCAAAAGGATGCGCCACATTGCTGATCATATATTTATATAACTCTATTATACCCAAACAGTGTTCATAAGAAAATTTCCATAGATGGTGAGACCCCCTCAATGATTAAGCCGAAGCTGCCAGTGGTCTTAGGACCCCCTGGATGGGCTGTGCTATTGTGTATTTCAGGATTAAAAGTCATTAAATGAACCAGTGTGAGGTTCTGCAAGTTCTTGTTTAAATCCCTGATCACTGGTGTGGATGTCATTGAAATTTGTTGGAATGCAGTCAATCCGAATGCCATTGTTTTCCTAAGTCCTAGAGTGCATGAGGAAAGCTTTTGCAGTGTGGCAGAGGGCTGTGGTTATTGCAGAAGATGCGTCCTGCCAGGTGAAAATGAGCTGGTTGAAGCGTATTGGAACCCAGTGCTGTTAAAGCAGCACACACCACTTCTGTGGTGAGACAAGGTCAAGTGCCCGCTGCATCTAAACAAGTTCCTGTCTCTATGAGAAGTTACTGAAGCTTGGACAGATCTTTAAGGTGGAGGACAGACACATGTACGGACAACAGGGTGTCCGCCTGAGACTCAGAGAGAATGACGTCATGGAGGTGGCTTTACTGGAACTGGCACAAAATGTGCTGAAGCTGGCTGACAGACTGATCTGAGTCAGGAGGAGAGGGGACTGAGAGGGACAGTTGTGAGGATGACTTTGTGAAGACGATGTGGTGAAAATGACCTTGACCTCGAAACCCTACACCAGGCCCTCATTGGCTGCAAACTGAGATTATCAGAAAGCTCTAACCCACATTGTTATGGTCGTGTATTTTTTGGTTGATAACAGGAAACTGAACACATCCCATGAGGATACTTTCTCTCTTCCGTGGATAGAGGAAACCTTTTCTTCCTTGACTCAGGCAAAATGGTTTCCACCACTGACTAGTGGAGGTGGACACACAGGACTGTAAGAGAGATAGATAGATAGATAGATAGAGATAGATAGAGAGAGAGAGAGAGATGTAACTTTATTGATCCCTTTGGGATGACTCCCTCGGGGTTATTCCATTCCCAGCAGCTTATATATAAACAAAGGAAGAATCTTCAATAGAAAAGAACAAACATAAATACATAGAATAGGTGCTGAGTCTGCAGCCTTGCTGTGACAGAGTGGATCTTTTCATTTGCAGTGGCTGCGTCTGCTTTCAGAGAATATAAACACAGATGCTGATCACATGACTGAACTCCCTCAGCAGATAGTATAGCTGCAGGCTAACAGCAAATAATATGGCTGCAGGCTAACAGCTAGCACATAGTATAGCTGCAGGCTAACAGCTAGCACATAGTATAGCTGCAGGCTAACTGCAGATAGTGTGGCTGCAGGAAAACAGCTAGCAGATAGTATGACTGCAGGCTAACAGCAGATAGTATGGCTGCAGGCTAATGGCTAGCAAGAGGCCAACACAAGATGATGATATGTCCTGGATTACACCAGTGATTGTTGTCATACATGATGAGTCCCGAACCTTTACTTTTTCCACTCGCTTTGGTGTCGGCTCTTAAAGCAGTGTATCCCAGCAGGTCCACGTTTACATCCAGTAAAAGGTGGTTTAACTATGTCTCCTAAAAGACGATCCCCAGGGCTTCAAATTCGCCCCTGCTTGTAGTATTCCCTGAATTAATTTGGCTGAGACAAATAAAGTATACATCAGTAAAGCAAATGCCACATCAGTTTCTGGAGGTCAGAAAACAGAAGTGACCATACACCAGACACCTCAGCCCCCTCCATGTTTTATTTTGGCAATTCTGCAAGAAGCAACAGGGATTAGGAGGTGTTGTAAACAATACCTTGAGCATCCAAGTTAAATATTTCTGTTTTGATGCCATGTAAAATCCAAAGAACTAAATGTGCCACGAAGAAGCTGCGTGATCGGTCGAAGGTTAAAGGAAGGAAAAAGGGTGGACATGTAGAAGGTTAACCAGGAATAACCGATGAAGCCACAAATGAAGGAGAAAAGGGATTAATTACAAAACTACACTCATAGAAACAGACACTTTAAGCACACCTGTTCAGCTGCTTGTTTATATAATATCTAAACAGCCAATCACACGGCAGCAAATCAATGCATTTAGTCACGTAGACATGATCAATATTTCCTCAGGAAAAACAGGACAGTGGCTTTGAATGTGGGCTTGTTTGGGTATTTTAGAACTTCCTGTTTTCACACACAAACATCAGCTTTGTTGTTTTCTTACACCACCTGAAATGCTTTTAATGTTTCATGCAAAGCACATGAAATACGCTGGATCAGGACGTCTTGTTAGAGTTAGAGGAGAATGGATAAACTGGTCGGAGAGACTGAACATTGTCTCTGATCACACAGCACATCCAACCTGGAAGCAGGATGTTCTGCAGCAGAACACACCGGGTTCCACCTGCAGCTAAGAACAGGAAGCTGAGGTGACGATTCACACAGACTCACCAGAACTGGAAGATGGAAACACGTTGCTGGTCTCACAAGTCTCCATTTCAGCTCCACATTTAGATGGCAGCATCTGAAATGTGGCTGCTGCTAATATAATGTGTGTGTGGTGTATATTTGGGCCCCCTGTAGTGTGTCAGCGTTAAACACCCGACCGCATCCACCCTTTAATGACCCCTGTGTTGCATCGCCTGATGGACACTTCGTGCTAAATGCTAAAACTCAGGAATCTTTTCAACTATTGACTTAATCACATTAAGGAGGTCTGAAGGAAAAAAGGCATCCCAAACTGTAACATTATATTAAGGGAGGTTAAATTATATATATATATACACACACACGACCTAAATGTAACAAAGAACGTTTGTATGAGTTGCGTAATGTGTCCAAATTGATCCTTGCAGAACTTTTGAAAGGAAAGTCCAACATTCCCAAAACCTAAACCTAAACTCCAGATGGAAATCCCAATCGTTGTATTCCCATGCAGCTCAAAGAAAAATGCTTTCTGCATCTGTACAAAGCAAATAGTTTGATTAAGCTCGTACTTAACCACCTCTCTGAGCTCAAACGGGACTTTTAAGCTTGTGCACTAACAGCCTCATTCCCCGTTAAGCAAATGAATCCATGAACTAGGAAACAGCTTATTGTGTGTTTTGCTGCTGCTTAGGTCTTTGCATCATCTGGGCTTCTTCAGACCCCTGCTTTGTTTTTATAACTCATATGACATGTTGGTCCTTTCCATCTTTCCTGACTCCTCTGCGGTGGTTTGGTGTTTTTACCAAATAAGCGCTGAACTCGCTGAACCCCCTGCAGTGAATGAGGAGCTGATGGGAAGCAAAACAGGGCTGATTGAATTTTAACTTGATCACATGGTGCGAGGTGGCATTATAGCTGGATTATGAAACAATGAGCCCCCTTCTTGCCCTATGGGGGAGCCGTCGTTCCCACCCTATTTTCCTACAGGGACCCCTTTATGCTAATGCTGAAAAGCTGTGGACCCCTCCCCCACCCTGTGCTGAACCCATGCTTGCTTCATGTTTTCATTGGCAGGATTCTCACACACCTGACTCAGATCAATGGGTAACGGCAGATATGTGCAGTGAGACGTCAAGCTCTGCACAGGTAAGCTAATTACATATGATGATGATGATGTGTCAGGTGCGTTGCAGCAGGGAAACTCCTAACGCTTGCAGGACTGCAGCCCTCTAGAGTTGCCAATTCCTGCTCTATGAAGCAAGAAATGTGATGACAACACCAGAGATATTAAAAAAAATGTTGAAATCTCTCCATCAGTCAGGTTTTGCTTGTAGCCTCTTATTCCTGTTTGGGATGCGTGTCAGGTGTGACTCGTCACTGTGAGGAAATAAGGGGTTTGCAAGCGACTTTATGGTGGCTTGTTGTTTGTTCACACAAATATCTAAACAGCCAACCAGGTGGAAGCAAATCAGTGCATTTAGTTATGCAGACGTGATGAAGACTGCTTGCTGGTGTTCAGAATGAGGAAGAAGGATGAGATGATCCAGTGAGCAGTTTGGATCAAATGCTGGCAGGTCAGCAGAGGACTGGAAACTGATGCTAAAATTCCTGCAGAAAGAAACATAATAAATAAAGTTTTTGGACCATCGGATCTTCTGATGGATGTGTCCTGCACAATAATGAGCTCAAATGATCTCCAACTGCTTTCCTGAATAACTTCATCCTATTCAAAGCACTTTGAATGATCTTGTCCGTGAAAGCTGCAATACTAATAAAGTTATCTGCCTCCTGTGACTGGCAACCTGTCCAGGGCGTATCCCTCCTTTCACCGCCGATCGCTGCAGGCTCCAGCTACCTGCGAAACATGAACTGGATTAAATGATAGAGAAACATGAATCAAGGAGTGAATGAATAATAAACTATAAATCTGATCATTTTCCCCATTTTTTATTACTAAAGATGTAAATTCATGCTTCTTTAAATCCTTTATCCAACAAAGAAAGAATAAATAACTCATATACCAAACATTTCTTTCATTTGATGAAAGTTGCAGACTTGTTAATTAAACTCATGCATGCGCGCCATGCTTCCTCCGCCAGATGACGCTAAATGTCCAAAATACGTTCAGCTGGATGTGGATGTGCTGAAACTAATTTCCTGGAGTAATTTGACATATTTAGTAGTTTTATCTTGAGAATGCTCATTTCTACTGTTAAAACTTGACTTTGCTCCAGAAATAAGCAATTAACAGACTTTATAACACACATATTTACTTTAATAATGTGTCCTTCTCTGCGGGCGTTGCAGGGATTAACCTGGAACAGGGTTTCTTAGTTTGGTTGGAAAGATAATGCTGGGATGATGGAGCTGCAGGAGGTGGTGGTGGGGGAGAGGGTCCAATAACCCCATCGGAGGAGTGGCGTTGTCAGAAGGATGGTCCTGCAGATAGAGGCGGCGTGCTGAGCGCGCGCACAACGCGCAATGGGCCGTACAAACTCTCCTGAGCAGTGGAAGTAGACGTCTTTTACTTTTACACAGCCGCCGGGAGACAAGTAGATCCAAAGAGCAGTGACACAGCGGTAAGTCATTTACTCTGCTGCACCTTGGAGTTGGACACTGACACAAAGTTGCTCGGGCCCCTGCGTGCATGCGTGAAGCGGCACCTTGATCGTACATTTCTGGAATACTTTTGTTCATTTACTGACTCAGGTGCATTGTTCTCCTTTTTTTTTTTTTTTTTTTTTTTTTTTTAGTATTTCCTAAAACCTTTTAAAAAAATTCTTCTGTCATGGCTCACTCACCTCTCAAACACACAGGTTTGGATAGAGTTGCGCGTAATTACGCAGCTTGGCTGTTTTGTTTTGTTCAGGCAGGCTATTTTTAGTCATTAACCAGCTTTTAAAAACACTTCTTCAGCATGAAATGCACACACGAACCCAAGGCAGATCCGTGCCATCTGAAAGTGAACATATCTAGGATGAAATCAGTAGATTTGCAGGTCTTCCAGCATCACATCTCATTACACTTGATTGACAGTTGTATGATGTGCAAAATATTGCGGCTTATTTGACATTTTGATTTGGTGAAAGGGGATTTAAAGCAGGCCTCTTGCTCTCCATGTGCACAGGTAAAAGCATCCGTTCAGGTGATCTCTTCTGCTCAGAGTATTTACTGAGGAACCTCTGACTTGCAACTTGAGAAGATGAGTGGCAACAAGAAGTAAGTGACCTGATCTGTGCAGAGATAAACTGAATGAGTGTAAACAGCCAAATGAATTCATCTTAAAATGTGGGAAGCAAAAAAAAAAGGCTAAATCAGATGTTTTCAGTCTGTACTGGAGGCTCTTTCTGACCTGTTTACTCACATAAATGTTAAAGTAAAACACATGACTTGTAATAATGCTTTCTAGCCCTGGAGAAAAAGCAAAGCATACCTCACGTATAATTGTCCGTAAAGCAGAGTGGCACTAAATACAATGTGGAACCGTTACAGCTGCCATTTAGGAGCCCTGCCTTAGGTTACATTTCATTTACTGGAGCCGCTTTAAAAGGCACCTGCTAATGAACAGCCTTATTGCATTCAGTACCTTCAGGTCTTGCTGCATCATTACAGCTTTTCTGGTTGCAGTTCAAAAACCAAACAGGTGGGAACAAAATGAGAGCACCGTAGATGTCCAAAATGCATGAAATGGGAAGCAAAAAACATCTTCGTTGATTGCATTTGACTGAAAACACGATCAGAATGATTGATACAGCTCGTTTGATGGCTTTAGCTCTGAATATTCAGGCTCAACAACAGGGAAACAACCAGTTCACAACCTGTTTAGTCAGGAAACCTGAGCGCTGCAGAGAACTGGGATCCCTTTGACATTTTCCCTGCAAAGCATGGAAGAAGTTGTCTTTACAAATCTAATTAGACAACAGAATTCTTCATGTTTTATTCACGCAGCATATGGTTTAATGATGGCTCCTCTCCAGACAGATAAGGATTGTAGGCTATATGGTGGGTTTTGCAGCTCCTATCAGAACAGACTTGTATGTTTTCTGCACAGCCACAGACAGACACAAAGCAGCTAATATACAAAGCAAAAGAACAGGGTGTCATCTTCTGATTGCTTATCATAAACTTTTTAAGGATTCATCTGTAACACGCAATTTACTTAGGGTATTATTTATGGTATAATTCAACGCTGGAGCTCTGTTTTGGTTCTAAGATGCATAAAAGTTGCTTAACAAGAACTCATCAGTGCATGAGTATGTTTGCTTCAGCTTCCAGTATAAATGCTCCTGCAGTGTGACGCGTTGCAGAGTTGTGGATATGTGGGTATTTGTTCCATGAGGGATGAGACAGCAACCCATCTCACAGGATCCCTTTTGTCTGAAAATCTGCTCAGATTTTCATCCAGACTTTCTCTTACTTTAATAAAAACTGAACTAATAGCAGCTCCGTTGGTTTTTAATATTTTAATCGGAAATATCAGCAGCTAAGCAGAATATAAACATTTTATTCTCTGAACTTGCTGCCCTTTGATAGATATCAATACGTATAAACGTATCATTTATTGCAGAATAAATCGATTTTTTGTATCTTAATCCCGACAGGTAAGGCGAGCAACAGAATCATGATGAGAGAAGAACTCTGAGATATCTCTGTAGAGATTCGCTGCTGGGTTTGATCCTGATTCGTTCCAGTTAAAATACAATAAACTGCAGAGTTTAGGAAATGAAGGAAAACCTGCAGGAAAGGAAATGAAGGAGCAAAGAGTTTCATGTTTCTCACACCATGTTTTTAACCTGAGGTCACTTCATTCTTAGTTTATCTGCTCCGCTCCGGCTGCTTGGCCTGTTATGTCCACAATTGTTCCATAGGTGGCAATGGAGGAAGTGGGAACCGGAGATGTGGTGAAGTTCAGTGTGTCGCTGTGTTTTGCAGCCTTTTTTTTTCTTCTTCTGCTTTTTAAATAATCAGCCAGGTGAGCATCCACCCACTGAGACTTCAGCATTTTTTAACTTTTAATCTGTATAAAAAAATCCAAACTGGTTTTAGATTTATTTTTTGGGACAAAAACAATTTGCAGGGAAACAAACAGCAACTGAGCGACAGAATATCTGGTTTGTTTGGCCTATTTTTGCAACATTCCCAATAAAATGACTAAGTCATCTTGAAGTGCGCCTCCTCGTACTGAAAGCCCAAACACCTGGTTGAGGACAGTTCTGTCCCTGATCTTTGACCCCTGAGCTACTCTCCTGTCCTTTTTTGTCCTGTTTGACCCAGAATGCATTGCAATCCTGCTAAAATATTAGCATATTTCATAACAAGTTATAAATATATTAGAAATATTCCATAAAGATGAATGAGTAAATCTTTTCAAAGATCATTGTTTACAATCCTTTTCTGTCATTAAAGCAGATATAAAGTGTCTAAATATGACGTGAAAACTGAATGAATGAGTCATTTAAATCTTCTTCTCTTGCTTTCTGTGTGATCTCCTCTGGAGGGAAGCTCCATGCTGGGTTTCCAGGATAAAGCCTGAATGTTTCCGTGTCTCCCTCTCCCCTACAACCTGGCGGCAGCTTCACGGTTGGCTGGAATGACACATTTTCAGTCGGGTGTGTTTGTTGGGAAACAGCACGGCCCGTTTGACGTGAGGATGAATGTGAGCAGAGAGGCTCCTGAAGAGCCGCGGAGGCTCTGGCACGTCGGCCTCTTACCAGCTTCTCTCAGTGTGTTGTCACTTAAGCAAAGCCGGCGTAATCCTGTAAGGACGGATGAGTAGACAGACATGTGATGCCCCACTTGTTTCTTAGCTGGAGGGTGGTGGAGCAGGGGGCTGGCCGGCATTACCAGCCAGATGGAGAGGCTTTGTAATGTGTGTGTGTGTGTGTGTGTGACTGATTAGACTCAGATTTAACTGATACTTTTTCTGGTGCCTTTTATTGTCGCTCATCGTTTAATGAAGAATAATCAGCAATCAGATCCACATTTTGAGGAGTTCAGGTGTCAGTTTTTCTTTTTTTTTTTTTACCTTGTGCATCACCAGCGCCGATCTGTTCATCACACTCAATTAGCATACTTCCTGTCCTCTTCCTCACCTCCACAGCCAGATTAAAGCCATTACACATACCTACTGCCTGTATACTTAGACCTCCTCAAGGACGACACACGTTCTCACAGTTGGGGGTTGTTTACTCACTGAACATTAGATCTTAAGGTTCGATCGCTGGGCTCTGAGGTGATTGTGTAGATTTGCAATCAATGAGTGTTTAATGGGTGGAAATGAGTGCCACCAGCAGCACCAGACTGAGCCCCAGTCCGAACTTACTGCAGGTGAACGAGCCAAAGCGCTATGGCTCCACGCTGTCGTTGGAGGAAAAGTGTGAACAGTCTTTCTTCCTCTTCTACTACTACAGGATGGAGGATGAGGCAGTGGTGGACCGGGGGGCGTCCTTACTCAAGCACATTTGTGATGAAGAAGAAGTAGCAGGTAAGGATCTGTTTCGGTATGTTTCAATCATTTTTCATTTATTTTGTTTTATTATTTTCATTTATTTTAAAATGAAATATAATTATATTACATTAAATATTTTTAATAGTTTTATAACCGATTAATTTCTAAAAATATATTTAATTACAAACTTTGCTCATCTTGGGTGAAAACTGCTAGACAGGACAAACACAGGTGGTTCGTGTTAAGATGGATTATTTAACTAAACATAAGAAATTGTTTCCTTATTTCGAGACTTTTTAAAGCCTTTTCTTAACTAGTTAAACTTTTCTGATTTCATTGTCCTGTAAAACCTTTTTGAAGACGTTATTTAAGGAGCAGGATATGCATAATTTAGCTTTGTAAAGACTTCCGGATTGGTTCACTTCCTCCACGAACATCTCAGCGTTCACCCAGTTAGCGAGCTGACATGGTAAAGATGTAGAACACGGATCATGTGATCCTGTGTTTACCTCACTAATCCTCTGAGAGCTGCAGCACAACAATAAAAGAGGAAAAAGCTCGCCGCGTTTTCGTTCACAACCTGTTCAAAGTCAAACGGATGTAGATCAGCCATAAAGGTGTTAGATTAGCATTTCTAACAAAGCTTTTTAATGATCTTTTGAATTGACATTCTGTTTAATTATGTATATTAGAGTAAAATGTGAATAACAGTGTCAGCTTTCTTCTTCTGTGGTTTTTCTGTTTTTTTTCTCCCACTCCTTCATAAGTGTCCTATCTCAGCTGAAACATGACTCAGTGTTTAATTGACTTCTTTATTTTTACTGAAGTCTCCTCTATAGAAGTAATATTTTCCAGGGAAACAAGGTTTCCAGTGATGAGCAATGTGAGACAGGATGGCAACACGTTTCTTGGTTGCAGTCCAGCAGGTAAAACTCTGCTGGCACCGAGCCGCTTTTACCGTCCAAGAACCTCAAGGCATTTGAATTTTTCAGCGGTGAACATTGCTGTGGTGTGCTCCAGCCCAAGGCACACATTTAAATTTAAACAAAACATAATTTATAAAGCACTTTTCTTACAAATGCAGCTCAAATAGCTTTTAATAAATAAATGCATTTTAATATGTATGAAGCTTTAAACACTCAAATAAATAATAAATTTAACTAATATTCAGTTGTATTTACATTTATTCCAGTCTTATTATCTGTATTGGTGTATTGGTATGAAAGCAGTAAAAGATTTTTGCTATAGCCTTTTGAAGCCCTTCTTCCTTATTTCCCTTCCTCACTCAGTGTTAGAAGACGTGTAAATGCAGAAAAAAGTTTTTCACTTTTGGAATAAACTTCTAATAAAAAATTGCAATACTTTATTGGAATATTTAGGTTTTGTGCAGTTTTTTAGAGGTAACGGAAATGCAGATAAAGTTTGGTGTTTTAGACGAAGCAGCCGACTTCAGATGGTTTAAAGACCATTCGTTGCATGAAACCACAAAAGCCCTTAGAAAGTGTCATTTTTACTTAATTTAAGATCTATAAAAACACTGGGGAATTTATTTCAAGCTGTTTTGCTTTATATTTTTGGTTTAAATTTAAATGTCAGACCAAAACCAGTTTTATATTATAGCTTTGAAGCCTTTTTCCCTCAAGTCTCTTTTAAATTCCTTTAAAACTCAGCATTACATCGTTGTTGAAGGATGGCAGTTATATTTATTTCTTTAATTACTTGTAAACAGATTTCTGTCTCATTCTCAGTCCAAGCAGCAAACTCTGTTTGGCAAAAGTGTCAAACAGAGTTAGCTCAGTTAGCTTTGTGTTAGCCCTCTGTTAGCTCTCTGTTAGCTCTATGTTAGCTTTCATTTAGCTCTCTGTTAGCTTTCTGTTAGCTCTCAGTTAGCTTTCAATTAGCTCTCTGTTAGCTCTCTGTTAGCTTCAATTAGCTCTCTGTTAGCTCTCACTTAGCTCTATGTTAGCTCTCTGTTAGCTCTCACTTAGCTCTCTGTTAGCTCTCAGTTAGGGTTTGGTAGATGTTAATCATCATCAACCCCCACTATCACACTCCCCTCCAAACTCCAGCTCATCATTTTTGTATTTTCGTGAAGGAACGGTACACGTGATGCTGCCATGGCGAAGGTGGGAACGGCCCAAAGAGTTTCAGTTTAGCTTTTCAGAAACATACTGGGAGGCTTTATCTATCTTTCACATACAATCTATGATCCATACACACCAGCACATCTTTACTTGGTCACGTGAACCCCTACTCAGGGGTGTCCAAAGTCGGTCCTCGAGGGCCACAAACCTGCAGGTTTTCCATGTATCCTTGGTCCAACACAGCTGACTTAAGTTTATCAGTGATTAGGCTGAACTTGATTGGCTTTTGTGTTCATTTAATGAAAGCCAGGTGTGTGGGAACAGGGATGCATAAAAGATCTTCAGGGCAGCGGGCCTCGAGGACCGACTTTGGACAGCCCTGCGGCCCACATCATGTCCAGTTAATATGAAGAAAGTGTTTCCATTATGCTTTTGTGATGTACTTTTATATCAACACGTCTGCAAGAACACTTTAAGCAATATTTGAGTGATATTTTCATTATTAATTGCTGTAATTCAAAGGCTCATGGTAGAAATTGGACTCCTATTCAATCCTTTTTGGTCATTTTTAACAGAATCTGATGATATAAAGAGAATGGGACAATTTTATGTGGAAATGCTATGATTAAATAGTGCTTTTGTAGTAGTCAAAGTAGTTCTCTCTTTGAAACATCTGGTTCAGAACAGCATTATTTGTTCACGTAGAAAACCCTACAGTCAACATTTGTCTCTTTAAAACAATTTTTTTTTAGTCTTTTTATCCATTAGTATGCAGCTGGTGCAGCGTGGCGTGTTGCCATCCTCCCTCTGGTTTTGGGCACGTCCCAGCATCGTTGTTACTAAGGGAACTGGCTGTAGCATTGCTTCTCCTCAGAAATCTAGTGAACTAAACAAACCTCCCAGAAAACACAAGGATTTCATCTCATTCAGTGTGCGCCTCGCAGGCAGCTTTAAAAGAACTTCTTCTTCTTCCATGCCTTAAAAAAAGAACAGGAAGTAGTTTTACAAAGCTGCTCTGGCAGAGTGCAAATCTTCCTTTCCAGTCCTTTGACTCAACTATTTTTCATTCCTCCTCTTTCATCACTCTCCTTATTCTTTCACCTCCTTTGTTCATGGTCTTTATTTTATGTTTATTAGCTCTTCCTGCTGCTGTCCCTGTTCTTTTTTTACTGTCACTGTCAGGCCTTCTCTTTTTATCAGTTTGCCTCCATTAAACCCTCTTGTTATCAACATTTTCTCATCAGGGGAGACGTTCAATGGTGTCTTAGGTGTCATGAGCAGAAACTGTGATGATCCAAGCAATTCAACATCAAAAACCTTTTTTTTTTATATATATATAAACTAATATTTTGTTTAATGTGTGGAAAACAGGAAATACCTAAATGGGAACGTTGTCATGTGACATGTCTACAATTAATGTTGTCTTTTCCCTTAACTTTTCCTTCTTGCTTCTTTAGGTGCTTTTTTTTGTGGCTTTTATTTTTAAAGCCCTTTTTACAGCAGATATGGCTACACATAATGCTGTACAATATATAAACCCGTACCAAAAACGCTTAAAAAATAGGAAATTGAAATAAAAGCCCCAAAATAAACAAACAAAACCATATCTGTTGTTTTTGCCCCAGCAAAATATTCTGGTATTTTCTGTCTTTTCTGCGTAAACTGAATAGAAATTATGGGTAAAACCGTTACAGGAGATGGACAGAGCTGTCCGTCCGTCTCCTGCGTTGAGCATTAACTGGCCCTTCACGAGCTTGAAAATAAATATTTGCCTGAGCACCCTAAGTCTTCAGTACTGCCTAAATCTTAAGTAGTCTTCAGGAATTGTTCTCCAGGCTTCTTGGAGGATTTGCAAAGCTCTGCTTTGGGTGATTGCATCCTTTTATTCCATTGTCTGTCAAGATAATCCAACACTACTCAATAAAGTTGAGGTCTGGGTCCTGGGGAGGATTCGTCAGTCTGGGTCTTGTGGCATTTGGTATACCTCAACCCCCCATCTTTCCCTCGCTTAAGAATGGATGTTGACAGCTACCTTTCATGGAGAACATTTCTGATGAGGCTTCAGTGGACACTAAGTGGATCAACTGGAGGTCCAGATGCATCTGTCAGGTCTCATGTTCCTTTCAGAGGCCATGTTCTCCCTTGGTATTCGGCTAATGGCTTTTTGGGACTCAAATCTTGGTCCTGTAAATTAATGTATAATAATACTATCGTTCTTATTTTATAGGATTAATTATAACTAAATAGTACAAATGTGGTTATTTTTAAAGGGATGTGAGTAACAAACCAACTAAAGATCCAGTTTAGCATCAGTTCTTTGCTGCATTGTATGCTTTATCCCTATAAGCTTGGAGCCTGTTTATGATTCATTGGTCAGTGTGAAGTGGCTTAACCAAGAAAATTCTTCCTGAACAAAAAACTTGAAAGGAAATCCACAAAAAGTAATGAAACATCTAAAGGTGGCATTGCTTTGGATTTAATGATTAAATTAGGTGGAAATAATCATTTAACCTCTCAGAAACCAGTTGTGTGCCAATCCCTAACCTTCACTGGTAACAGTGCAGGGATGTCAGTCCGCTAAACGCTTAAACAGATGGTTGATGGCTGCTAGATGATCAGCAGCCCTGCTAGATGG
>JBAMIG010000012.1:1889284-1913693 GCA_037177335.1 Kiunga ballochi
CTGCTAAATAGTTGCTAGATGATCGGCAGCTATTTGTTTCTCTCTCTATTTCCTGCTGTGTCTGTCTTTTTTCACCACTATCATCACATGTACCTGGCCCTGATGGCGGGCCTTCCAGTAACTCATTCCCTCATGCTTTACAGCATTTCCTCACTCTAAATGAGATGTTTTTAACCGTACAGGAGCTTTCTCCTCTTTGATGCTCAGTGCTTTCTTGTTATGAGGAAAAGCTGGTGTCGGTGAATGTAGAGGATGAGGCAACAAGGCATTGTGGTACGGCGGAATAATGAACGCTGTTGTTTTTGCAGAGAGATCATTGTTTGTTGTGTTGAAGGATGTAATCACTTCCTCTAGGTCACAGTGCTTGGCTCAGCTTTATCCGACTTGATTTGAAAGGAGACATTTGATACTCATAGAACCTTTTGTGGCATCAGAATCAGAGGATTTAATGATCATTATTTTATAAAATTCAAAAATACTTTTGACTGTTCTGACTACTGTGACCACAAGCTTTGACCAGCCAACAGACCATACGTGTACCAGAAAGGAACCATTTATTTATGTCCCAGTACAAGTTTTAGAGTTTAAAATTGGTATCCCAGCATGTTGGTTTCAATCAGGACTCTCAGGTTCTTCTCATTTAGACTTAAACTACTCTTTTAAAAGCCAAAATATGCCAAAATGGAAATTTTAGTGAGCTGTACTGAACTGTTGGGGCTCAAACTCCTTTATTTGTTTCACTTTTACTTTATCAAAGGTCTTAATGTTCACATATTACCATCTGGTTAAATTTTAAAGCTACAAATGAATCATTCCAGAGTGATTTTCCTCCTGTAAGCCTCAGGAGGGTCTGGGAACAATGGGCTAAAAAATCCTTCACCTTGTAGTTGATGTCCTTCAGGTTAAATGCTACGCTTTCACTACGTATGCTGCTCGCTTTTATGCACAGGCAGGATAATTGTTAAAAAGCATCTCATGTGGTGACGTGGACGTGTCCAGCCCAGAAATGCTCGGATTCATCAGGGTGTCCTTGTGAAAAGTGCCACATTAGCATAGGAAAACATCCTTCTCCTTGAGGCTACATTTGACCTTCCCCTGGGAAAATGCACTGCATGGAGGTAAAATGGTCAGAAAACAACATGATCTTTTATGAGTGACCCAGGTACTAATGCTGTTTACCTAGAGTGGTCCAAATTCCCAGTGGAGACCAGTACATAGCTAGGCTACTATAATGGCAGTAACAGACTGGGCTACTACATGTTTAGGAATAATCACATAAAAGTTTTGTGGGGTGTATTAAGATGGGATGCTAATAAATCTGTGATTCTCAGAGGAGTTTCTGATGCAAGATGCATTTTTAAGTATAAACTAAAAACTAAAAACCTGGTTAAACAAATGAGTCTTGTTGGAGCAGGGAAACATCTAAAACCTGCAGAATCGTAGTTTGAGACCTCTGTCCTGTTTTTTTGCTCATATTTACCCATTTTGGCGTGGCATGGCTTCCCAGCGGTACGAACAGTCCGGTCTCCTGTGAAACTGAAGCATTCGAGCATAAAATGTTCTGTTGGATTTATGCCCACATGTAGTCATGCAGACAGAAGTGGCGTCTTCACTGTTACGTGATACTTCTTTTTCTGTCCCGTGTATTTGTTTTAACAGTGTACTGCAACCTCTGTTACCCTGCTCCGTTACGCTGTCTCCAGTCTGTTGTGGGCCGTGTTAAAGCCTTGAAATGAACTGAGAAGCGGTCACGAGTAGGTCGGGGTGATGCAGCCCATACTGCTCCTGTTGACATTCCTAATGATGCATATTTGTCATTTTCAGGAAGTCAGCTGTGAAGCTGAGCCGTTGCGTCATCATTCCAGTCTGAATTTGCCAGGACGTCATGTGTCAGAGTTCATCTCCCCCTTTTTGCCATTTGCAGGTCACCACACCATCTACATCGGCGTGCGTGTGCCCAAAAGCTCTCGACGTCGGAGGCGTCACCGCCGGAGAACCAGCCACAAGGACAGAAAGGAGAGGTTGACGGAGAACGTCTCTGACAAGTCGGACACAGAAAACAACGACGAGGCCAGCAACAGCATCCTCAAACCTCTCAGTAGGTTCTGATGGCCTCGGTGTCAAGGCCGATTAGGTTTCATGTCTGTCTTTGCTGAAGGGCTGCTCTCTTTTGCCAGAAAATAGCCCCTGTACCTCTTTGTGACCCTCCCCCTCTCTGCAAAGTTGCTGAGTCCACTCAGTGGCCAGAAATAGTTTCTGAGAGACAAGTTTCTTTCATCAGAGCAGTGACAGCCTTCGGTGCTGTCGTGCTGCAGTTTGGAAGAAACAGTGGGATTAAAAGCCTAAACAAGGTGTTGAGGACACACAAGCATTACAGATGCTTTATGTTGCATTTGTTCCTTCTAAAATAGGTTTACATGAATAGATGTACCGGGATTTATCTGTAGTTTCAGTGCGGTCATTTTAAATATGGGTGGTGAAGCTGTGGTTCAGAGAGCAGCTGCAGATGAGTCAGACTGACACCCTGCTGGTAATCACCCTGTGCATATGTGTTTACAAGTCATGTCTGGCCTTTCTGATACTAATGTAGAGGGTGATAATGTGGGTTGCAAAGCATGCTTATGGCTACGGTCGTGCAGCAAATGTTGCTGTATCTGGTGGCTGCAGCAAAAAATGCTAAAAAATAGCATCAAGGAGATGAAGGGATGTTTTGGGATGTACCAGTATAGGTTTAATGTATTTTAGCAGTGGTTAGGAACCTTAGCATCACACATACTGGATGAAGTATACAAGGTAAAGAAGAAAGTTCCAGATGAAACAGCAGGAAGACTAGAGGTCTACATCACAAGTTAGATGTCTTAAATACATCAGTTTGATGTTTACTGATTAGAAACCTTATTTATTCCAGAGGAATGTTTTGATGCTCATGTACACCATAAAAACATTCACACACTGAATAAATATAATCATTTATAACTAAAATATCATAAATCTTTACCTTCAGAACTGATGGAGTAAAGGTCTTTTTGTAGAAACAAAAACAGGATATTATTTATGATTATAGTGAAATAAGAAATATGATCGCATCCTGTTCTTCCTCAGGTGCATCTTACAAATAACTCCTGTATTGATACTATTGGATTATTGATCGTTGTCATAAGAAGGAAACAAAAGTTTCCTTAAAACTGCTTTAATTTATGTGAAGAGTCTTTTAACAGTGAATGGAGGATAAATGCATGCACATGGTGGCGTAGTGTTTAACACTGTGGCCTCACAGCGAGAAGCTCGCTGGTTCGAGGCTCGGCTGGATGGCGAGTCAAACGGGGTTCTGCGTGCATGCTCTCTCTGGGTTCTCTCTGGCTACCTCCCACCATCCAAAGAGTTCAGGAAAGGTTATTTGGTCACCATAAATCCTCTGTAGGGAGTGAGCTTGGGTGGTTGTTTGTCTCTCTGTGAGGCCCAGCGACAGACTGGTGACCTGCCCAGGTGTACATGCTCTCACCTGCTAATTGCTGGGATAGGCTCCAGCTTCCCTGCCTCCGTGACTATAGGAAATGAATGATTACAAAACATTTTAATGTGACAATTCCAGTGTGAAAAAGGCTTAAAATGTGCTTCTATAAAATCCTGCGATGAGACAGACCAGAACTGGGCTCCACACTGGGACCAGAACTGGGCTCCACACTGGGACCAGAACTGGGCTCCACACTGGGACCAGAACTGGGCTCCACACTGGGACCAGAGGGATTACAGTGGGGCCATCTGGTTGTTGCTGCTGCTTGTTATTATGACACGATGAGCCAAAGGGGTTTGTTTGCTTTTTACATGTTGATGGATGTGCAGTGATGTGGTTCTGAACTACATGATGAAATGAGGGGGAACCTTGGCTCGTTGGCCCAGCTGTGGGTTGTACCGTGATCGTTTTTCACAACTTTCAAGAAATAACCTTTTGCTTTTTATGGAAGGGTAAGAGCTCTAACTATATCACCGTCCATCATTCTGCACAGCAAAATCTGCTCCTAACGTCTGAATGTGGAGCTGAAATGGGGACCATTTATCCAGGCAACACACAATATGGCACCCCAGGACAGCATAGGCTATGTGCTGGGGGCCCGCTGGATCCACCAGAAGAGATGCTTTCAGAGAGGAAGATAAAAGTCAGGCTCTCCTCCATGTCCGACGTCATACCCCTCCCAAACATGAACAGTGAAGGTTGTTGATTCCTGCAGCCACTATACTTGAAACCAGTAAAGTTTGTTAATGTTATTGTATATTTGTGATTTATATAGGTTCACAAATAAGTTTCTGGTGCAGAAACAAGCTGTCACAGGCTTTTCCCATACTTTATATTAGGTGCACCTCCAGCTTTTGTTTTTTAAGTAACAGAGTTTTTCTCCATTCATGGAAACTTCCTTCAGATTAGCATTTGTTAGCATTTGCCTGCTGATCTCTACAGATGAAATGTGAATGCTACTGGTGTTGTGGAAAATCTGCCATGAAAGAAAAAGTGTAAATGAAATGCACGTTGAAAAAACACCACAAGCAGATTGAGCACATTTGGTGTTGGTGAACCCTCAGGAGGACATTTGTTGTGTTGTGTGTAAACAGGTTTTGGGAGATAGCATTATTTATTCTCCATGGGCCATTTCATGCACTAACATGTGATCTGTTATATAGATTTATGTTTGTATTAAATTTAAATGCATTAACAAATATGACATGCAAACATTTATTTTATATAATGTAAGTGTTTTATACCACATGTCATAGCAGTGTAGCAGAGGGATATCCAAATTAAAGGTCAGTGTCCTGCAGGTATGGGATGTTTGC
This sequence comes from Kiunga ballochi, assembly GCA_037177335.1. Lineage (NCBI taxonomy): Eukaryota > Metazoa > Chordata > Actinopteri > Atheriniformes > Pseudomugilidae > Kiunga > Kiunga ballochi. Next base: position 1,894,115 of record JBAMIG010000012.1, read on the forward strand.
CCAGTGCAACACGACTGATTTAAAATAAATGTGATCGCCACGGTTTGCTTTTAAGTCTGTTAATAAACCATTAACTTGAATGAGGAATGTTGCTGCAAGGGCACACCCCTGTACCTGCAGGACATCGGCCCATGAGGACCGAATTTGCACATGCATGTGTACTTTAGCCTCCTCAAAAACTCATTATTCATAGTTTGCAGTCTGTTGTGCAGGAATAACTATCACTTTTCTTTTTAGAAAGAATAAACTTTCTGCTCTTCTTTTCAATGTTTATACAGCTAAATCTCCAATCTGCAGCCATCTGTCTGACATGCAAAAACTGCTAGGCATGCAGTAGACCTAATGTCCTGCTGTTGTTCACTCTGCTGCTCCACGTTACTCTTTCTGGGAAACATGGCTTCCCTCAGGGGAAGGCCTTGTCTGTCTGGTCTCAAATCCCCTTGTTTGGTCAGATGGACGCTGTGGGGATTGCTAGTATATCCTCTTGGTTACATGTGATTCCACTGTACAGCTATTTGATGAGCATGTTTTATTCAATCCCTTTCCTTGTCTTTTCTACCAGGATCAAATGTTCTCTTAAAGTGGATTATAGAGATTACTCAGAAACCTTTTTTAAAAAACCGAAATAGGTTTAATTTGGGAAAGCTGAGGGCCACAAGTTTTGATTTTTGTGGACAGCTTTCCACTTTTATATTGATATTTCACAGTTAAGAGGAAGGCTTTTGATTTATTAACCCTCTTTTTATCTGATTAGATTCATTTTAAAAGTCAACATTGATACATGATTGGTTTTCCTGGGAAGTTGTTATTTAGACCAATGTGGCTTTCACATTGCAATGCTAACAAGCTACTAGTAATACTAGGTCACTATTATTAACTTTTCTTGATAGATTTTTGGCTACGAACTACCAGTGTAGGACATTTTGATCAAAGTGACTTTTAAATTGAACTCCAACTAGCCAGTATTTTTAATCCCCCAAAAGTAAATTGAATAAAATATGAGATCATCTTTGCTAGCTTATATGTTGAACTAGCTAGCTAGCTATTTTATTCCACCTTCTACCTACTCATGTGCTGTATTTAAATAATTTAGTGAGACATCCACTGGACATGACTTTTTTTTTTAACCATCATTTAGACATTATCTAATGTTACACAGGCTTTAAACACAAATCCTTCCATTTATTTTCTGTCCTGCTTATTCCAACTCAGGTAGCTGGAGCCCATCCCAGGTTGCCGGTCCATCACAGGGCCAACACAAAGACACACACAACCACACACACTCACATGCATTCCTATGGAGAAATCAGAACGACCACTTAACCTAACATGCATGTGTTTGGATGGTGGGAAGAAGCCTGAGAAAACCCATGCGAACACGGAGAAATCCAGTTCAGAAATCACTGTTTGAATGTTCTGAACTTTGAGTCATAAGGTAGCTCGGTGGAACGTGATCATAACATTCACACGAGCTTAGGAGGACCTTGGAAAAGCATTTTCACTAATCATTATCCACCCCTTCATCCAGCACTTCCATCTGAAACAGTAAAATATAAGCAAACATGTATCAAGGTCGTGCTCTCTGGGCACAAGCTGGCCTCAGACGGACCGAAAGAAAGTCGAGAAATGTTCACATTTCAGCTGATTTTGAGTGAAAACATTTGTCTGCAAGGTTGAACCAGATGCAGAGGTGCATATTTCAAAAGGCATGTGGTTCCATGTTGGTGATGTGTGGAGGCCAGTGTTTGTTTCAGAATGATGCCATCGTTCTGCATGATGGCGTGGCTTCATAGATTCTGTGTCTGTTTGCTGACCAGATATCTGTCACTGAAAATATCATCACTACCATTACAGCGTGTCGAGCAGGTCCCATCAGGGTGAAGTTTGGAACAATTGTTAGTTGAAAACTGTTTTTATGTGAAGGAAATGGCTTTTTCTTTTTATGGTTTTTGTGGAACTTTAAGATATTTTAATCAGATTTAACAGAATTAGATATCTTTTGGGTCACTTGACAGTCTTTGTTTTTTATAAAGTACAATCGGTGCTGATTTTATTCAATGATAAATAAACATGTTTTTGTAATATTTAAACACTTCTAATTTAACTTAATTCTGACTATAAGACCAGATGTAAATCCACTTTTCTTTTTAATTTTATTGCTTAGGAGACCATAAGTTTTGGCCCTCAGGTGTCTTTATTGGGCCCCTTTGCTTTTAACTTATTTCTTGGTCAGAATATTCATCAGTTTTTCTCCATTTTGGTTTTTAGCTATGACTAAATTCTTTTTCTGCTTTCTGTCTGCTTATTGTTCAGAATAGTTGCAACACAGAATCAAGTTTTTGCTTTTTATGGATGAAGTGGGCTTTGCTCTTTCCGAGAAAGCACAGAGGAAATGTAACTTAAGCCCTCATACCTGCAGAAAGGACAGTGTGCATTTCATTACAGGTTATTCCCTCTCAGCTGGTATTTGTTACATTCTCATCAGAAGCTGCCCACCTCAGCTGTCACAATAAAATACCAGAGCGAGATGGTTTGGGTATACAACCTCTGCTCTGAGTGAAGCACCCTCGGGGTGTCACTCTGCATTCAGCCCAACCCCTGTTCCCTCCTTGTGCCTTAGCCGGTCTGCATACTGAATGCCAGATTTTGTGGCATTTTTTCTGCTGAATAAGATGGTACCGGCTACATCATGTGTGGTTACCGACACATGCCAGTGGATCTCACGTATCATTTTTGCTGTGCTCAGATCTTTACAAAGGGCAGGGGAGAAGAACGGTATTTGTGTAGGATGCATGTCAAGAGAGGGACTGAACAGGCCTTTAGTGGCAGTCACACTAAGCTCTCCGCTGGGCAGCAGGCATTCTTCCTCCATCCCATATCCCATGAGCCTTTGCTGCTGGGACAAAGTCTTCTTTGTGCGCCCATGGCTCTTGGCGAGAGCACACAGTGCTTTGAAATTGCATTTGAACGATGGGATTTTCATTTCTATCCCTCCTTTCCGTGCTAGCTCTCACCCCTCTTTGCTTTCACTGTGCACTGAGCCTCACCCCACTAACCCTCCTCACCCACCCTCCCACCTTTCACTTAGCAACTGGTCAAGTGGGACAGCATCGCATTGACACCAACAATACGCTTGTTGCCATATTGGCCAGATTGCAAGTACAGTACAGGTTAGCAACTCTGCATGCTTACTGTGATGCTTTTGCTGTAAACAATGTAAAAATGAACAATTAGCTTCTTCTGTAATGTCATTTTTAACATTAATATGCTAAATTTGACACAGCAAATATTTATGTGTGCCATCCTGCACCCAAACTGGCCCAAACCATCATACTGCCACCACGTTGTTAAAGCAGTGCTACTCCGTCTGCACATATAATCCTGTAAACTTTACTAAACATTCTTTAATAGTGGGTTTAGTGTAGCGTTTACTGGCTGCATGTTGGAGATCAGAAGTGCTCCATTTGCATCCCTGTCCTGCACAGTGTTCCTAATGAGATTCATGGATGTTTGCCAATTTAGGAGCATTTAGATTCTTGGAAGTAACCCTAAGTTCACTGTGACCTCACAGTGTTATGTAACTCACTTAGCGCTGATCGTTGCTGATCATCTGCTCCCTGTGAGCCTTTATTTGTACCAATGTGAGGAATGATGTAGAAGCTTAGGTTTTAGGAACGTTTCCTGGCGTGAATATCATTGACATCTCTTTTTGCATTGGGCATAAACTAAATTAAAAAGGTCATTGAGCCTCTGTGCTTGTTAGAAAGCACTTTGGTGGAAAATTGATTGCGTCCTGATTGCGATTAAGTTTATCAATTAAAAAGTTATTTTGTGGTGTTGCATTCAGTCCAGCTCATCATCCACAGCAGTTCAGTTTATAATAACCTGCAGAAAAAGGATAATTATTCCCTATATGCATTTTACTTTGTCGCTTTGTTGCCTGTTTTAAAACAAACTTTTTCAGATGAATTTAATATTGTTTGTGCTTCTTTATTTTCTCTTTGATCGGGTTTTAAACGGTTGTGATTGCATCATGGATGACTACTACTGGACTGCTGATGACAAAAGCACCAGTTTTTATTACTGGAAACGTTTAGCACATAAATCTTTTAATGAAACAAGACTTTCTGCCTGTCTAAGAACAAAACATTTCCACTGCATTGCTGCAAAGATCTGACTGACTGAAAATGCCAGAGTCTAATTTCACACTTAATGTACTGTACACATATTTTCCCTGATTAAAGGTATTTTAGTGTGATTTTTGACCTGTTAACCACTCATTTAAAGTAATATGTAGCTAGAATATGTTTATCTAGAGCGAGTCTCTGTTTAGAGCCACTGTATATGACCAGTACAGAGTGTGTATCCTCCAGGGCATCTCTGCTAAGATGAAGCATTTCCTTCAGCGTGGTGCATTTACATCAGTGCATTTCCTGCTGCTGTGTGTGAGGAGCCTGCATTGCTGTACGTAGCTTATTTTGTGCCTTTTTTAAAAGCAATGCAGCAGCAGTGTCTCAGGCCTTTATCCCCATGTTGCACTGCTGGTTATTGTTTCCATACAATTTTGGCCATATAGGTATTTAAAGCTTGTCTCAACTGTTTACTGTAATCAACATAAATCGCTCTATATATGAGTGTCAGCTCAATGTGTGTAGCCCACATGTTAATTATTCCTTCTACGATGTTATTAAACAGGTAGCAGCGAGTCAGGCTAGTTGCAGCTTGTTGACAAGTGTGTGTGTGTGTGTGTGTGAGAGTGAATGTTGGAAAGTCTGAGTGTGTGCCAGCAGACAGTTTATCCTCCACCTTGTAATCTTACAGCTGCACGTCTGGCTGTTGCTGCTGTTGTTGTTAATGTGCTATAGAAAAGCAGCAAAGCGACTCTGCAGACCTGCAGCCTGTCCAGGTTGCTGATTTTAATGATGTAATAACTGCAGCGCTCATAAAGTTGGGCTAATTGCTCATCTCTTTTTAGCAGCCATGTTGTTTTGTGATATCTTCATTTAAGACGGTGAATATGCGTTTTCCTTTGTGAAAGATGGGAGGACTCTTTGTCAGTCTTTATTATTTAAAAGAATCAAAGTAAAATGCAAACAAGAAGGAATGCCACAGATTCAGTTTAGTCTGATGTGTGAAATGATTTGCTTGTTTACTTGTTTATATCTTGGCACTGGGTTATAAGAATCTCTGCTGACACGACACATTCCTGAATCCTGAACCAAATCATTGAACCAAAATGTGATCAGTAAAACAGGATTATTACCCGGCACACAAAATGACATGGAAGTAACAATAATGGTGATAATAAAGTTAGTATGTGTAAATGTACAGTGTCTGCTAAATGACTAGAATAGAATAGAATAGAATAGAATAGAATAGACTAGAATAGAGTAGAGTAGAGTAGAGTAGAGTAGAGTAGAGTAGAATAGAATAGAATAGAATAGAATAGAATAGAATAGAATAGAATAGTAAAATGGCTGACATGTGTTTCCTTAAAGAACCATGGAGATGAACCAGATGTTTTTTCTCAGCCTCTTTGATCATTTTACCAGTGCAGACTCTGCATGGAGGCTTTTGCTCCTGGTCTCTGTACTGGTTCTCCACTGTGGTGAAAACATCTATGTAGTTTAAATATGTGGGAAGTAATGGTGCGCACGAGTTCAGCCAAGAAAGGAAACAAGATTGAGTTTATTCCTCCTATGAACTAATTAGCATAACATGATTAACAACATTATTATTCCTATTAATAGCTTAAAATAACATGTATTAACTAGAATAACATGTTAGCATGTAGCTACATTTTAGCTATAACTCTCCTTACAAATGAGTTTTAAAAATAAAAAATGAAACCCCTCACAGTCGTCATTGTACCATGTTTATTTCTGCTTTAACATGTATGTCAGCATAACTCACTTAGTCTGTGCTTAAAGACAGTTTGGAAAAACATGCAGCTTCATGTTAATAGTGATTAAAATGGCTGAAAAAAGTGTTTGGTACACAGGTTATAGAAACAAAAGGTGCAGGGGACATGTAGATTTTGCCGCAGTGTTCTTTCATTTTCTTAAGAAATTAATGTTTAAAATATAAATTTATGACATGCTTGTAAATTATCTTGGAAATTCAGTCGGAACTGCAACATTAAGTTTACCTAATGATGAATGCAAGAAGATGCATCAATGTCTTCTCCATGATTTGATATCCCCTTGAGGCAGAGTGCTGGGACTGAATGTTAGTTTAAAACCTGTTCGCTTTCTTTTTCCTTCCATTTTTCTTGCACACACTGCTCTCTGCATTAGTGTTTGCACCATCATGTCCCAGCTAAACCTAATATTGGGATCTATTTAGGACACATTTTTATGGCATTTTTATCAGGACACATTAGGAAGAGGAAACCTATAAAGCAGATATAGATTAGATTTGTTAAACGTTTTATTTTTAGTCAGACATCTGCACCCTTTGCTTGATCTCTTTTGCCAGTGACCCTTAGTGTCTGATGCCTCGAGCTGCATCCTGATACGCCTGCAGTGTAAATTACAGGGGCGTTAACTTTAATAAACCATGTGTAGGTATATATTTTAGTATCCCATTGTAATCCACAGACATTTTATCATAACTGAAAATAGTTGTGCTTAGTTTGAAGCTAAATTAATCTTAAATCACAGTTTTAGGTGGTGAAAAATGTTAAAAGGGTTGTATTTACTGGTAGTTTCTGTATTTGTAAAAATGACATGAGTATGCCTTTCTTTTGTTCGGTTAAGCTAATAAGTGTGAATCTAACCCCCTTGGAAGCTTTCACAAGCTTTTAGAAGGAAGTCCATGAATAGAGAGACAGATCAGCCCAACTGAACTAGATGCGCAGAGGAAGAGCACAAGATTATCATACATCCAAATAAACATACATGTCACATCCATTTAGACACACAATACACTCATTACTTTGCACCACAGTTAACATATAAGAGTTGATCAGATTTTTCTTTTACGTTTTTTTAAAGGTGTATTTTAACACACATGTCAGCAGCAGATCTGTTGGCCCCTCAATGCAATGCACTGACTAGCACTGCTCAGATGTCTTTGTTTACCATTAATAAGAAATGTATTCCTAGTGTCATAAGCATGCACAGGACTCCAAATTGGGATGAGCTCTGACAGCCGGGTATTCATTTTATTAACAGTATGATACATCATGCATGCATTAGGAAATATACTCAACTCAGTAAATCAAAGAAGAGCAAAACGATGAAACGGGGGCGAGAAGAGGCATTAAAACTGGACCAAGACAAGGCTAGCAGTATTTTCTTTTTGTAAATGTTCACGTTTTTTTAGGTAACTGGGAAATGTATTACACCATATAACATTACAATAAGTGAGATGGGGCTCAAACAAAGTGTTGTACTGGGTGAGAGGTGCGTTAAGTGGAAGATTATGTCTTATTTTTATAAATCATCAAATATATTTAAACAAGACAGATATCAAGATACTCAATATGGTTTTAGAAATTAAGAAATTTATCAATGTGGACACCCAGGAACTTAGTAGAACTGACTTGTAATATAGTCTCGTCATGTACGTTAATACAGACTTGGTTTGTGTCAATTGCTTTTTTATTTGATCGAAATAAAATGTAATTAGTTTTACTGATATTAAGAGATAATTTGTTGCACTTAAACCAGGTGTGTATTTTTCCAAGTTCAGAATTTAAAAGAAGCTAAAGGTCAAAAATATTGAAAACAAATTAGTATCATCTGCAAACAGTACCTTATGCAATACGTGCGAAGAATTTACAAAACTGTTAAAAAGTAAAGGGCCCAGAATTGACCCCTGAGGGACTCCACATTTTATTTCCTTATTTTGAGATTTAACATGATCTATACTGACATATTACTCTCTGCCATATAAGTTACTTTTAAACCAATTAAATGCAGTTCCTCTAATGCTATAGTGATGAATCTTCCTAAACAATAATTCAAAATAAATGGTGTCAAATGTCTTGGACAGGTCTAGGAAAATGCCCACCCCATGATCCCCCTGCTCCAAAGCATCATTTATTTTTTTAATAAGATGCAGGATAGCCATGCAGGTTGAGCTCTATAAACTATCACACTGTCATCAAAAGCACTGCTGTCTTTCAGTTTATAATTATATTTTTATTTACATCATATGTATTAAAATACATATAAACATAATCACATGTGATGGAAAATTATGTAAAAAAAAAAAAGGTTTTTAAGATACTCTTAAATATAGTTTTAAAATTCAGTTATCTTGCTGGTAAATATTTGACCTGCCTTAACTCTTTAGCAGATATTGGAAATAGAGAATAACCTTTATTTGGCTAAGAGAAATAAATGAAGATTTAATAGAAAAACTGACTTTTATTTATTTATTTTTCTGTCTAATATAGAAATACGTCCACATTTTTTTTTGGTCTGGTTCTAAGTCATTGTTTTCTGCTAACTTCTGTGCAGTTCCAGTGATCCATGGATCTGCTTTTATTCAGAGTGGGAACATGGTGTACCCCAGCTTAAACAGTGATCATGTTGCTCAATTATACCATGTCTGAAAAGCACTTAAAAGTATTATTGTGCATCAGTCCTATTGGAGTTGTATTACTCTTAATATTCAAATGAGAAAACAAAGGAAGGAAAGCAAGCTGCAACTAAAGAATAGCCAAGTTTACAAACCATTTCCCAATTGTTAATGAGGGTCCAGGGCTGCATGCCAAGGCAGGAGGACAAATTGTGAAGGACTGTTTGAACAGTGAAGAGAGGAAGAAGGGGCAAGCAGTGGGGACGCTGTCACTAAGGGGACCCCCGAACCCCATCAGCCCCCTCCTACCTGTTTCACCAAGTGCTGGAGGAGGCAGCAGAGAGTGGCTGTCACTTCCACCCGCTGTAGCTGCTGAGGGTCTCGCTGCTGCTGCTGCTGCTGCTGCTGCTGATGCTGTGGGACTCTGAAGAGCTCGCACCTCTTAGCAGACTGCTGTGTGATTATCTGACCCAGGGTCAGCTGACCTGGAGAGCATCACAGAGGGAGGGGGGGTCACTCAGATTTTAAAGATGTCCAACAACAATAATCAAGAAGAGAAGGAAGAAAGGGAAGAGGATACAGAGGAGGTGATGGTTAAAATCCCACCACCTCCTCCCGGGGTCACTGGGAAGGGTCAAGCTGAGGACGAAACACCCTTGCCCAATGGGCATCAATGCCAGCCGATGAATTGCCGTATCTTTACTCTTTCCACAGTCTCCCCAGCAGCAGAGAGGATCCGCTTCATCTTGGGGGAGGAAGATGATGGCCCGGCACCGCCACAACTCTTTACAGAGTTGGATGAACTGCTGTCAGTGGATGGGCAGGAGATGGAGTGGAAGGAGACGGCCAGGTAGGAACATTTTGTTCCTAAGCTCGACTCTTAACCCCCCTCCCTCACCACCACCTCCCCAATGGCCAGATCATACTGGTGTGGTCTACTGGTGTGCTGTGATCGGGCCAGAAATGGGTTATTAAATGGATCTCTGAGCTGCTCTTTCAACAACCAAATGGTTTTATTTGACTCTCTAACCTCTGACCAGTGCTGGAGATAGTAGTTTAGATTTTCTGTGTCTGGACTGATTTTAAAAGAAGCTATTAAAGCAGATTTAGTTTCCACGTTACTGACAAACGTTTTTAAAAGTCACTAACTTATAGACTTATATAACTTAGATACTAACTTATGTTCTTGTTGAAAATGACAATTTTATTCTGTATCTATATTTTAGAAACAATCCCAAAGACTTAAAAAATTAAATGGAGATTATAAAAAGTTCAGTGTTATATTAGAGATCATTGTTTTTCAGAGCCATGGGGGGAGGGGGGGGGGGGTTAACTGTTAGTTAATTCACTCATAGCATTTTCTACAGGTAGAAAAATCTTTAAATGTTTGATTTTAATAACCATGTTGCTGTTAGTTTATTCCTAATTATAAATATGATCAAATTTTTTATTACTTCTTGATTAAATAATATCTAAAAAGACTATATTGCTTTTTTTCCCCCAGCCACTGTGGTGGGAACATATTTTCACATTGCTAAAAATCAAAGTGAGACACTTTTTAAAAAGTTTATTTATCCTATGAAGTATTAATAAAACACTTTAGGGGATCTGTGTGTTCATGTTTTAGCAAGTGGGCTCAAAATGAGCAAGATGGTCTGACCAGTGCCGGGAATGTCTGTCCATCTGCCAAGTGTGAGTTTGGCAGCCAATGTGGGGAAAAAACAGCAAAAACAAAACACTGGAACTGAAACAGCTGCTTTGAGACACTCGTGTTTGTCATCTGCATGACTCAAAAGACTCATGAATGCAAAAAGTCAAAATCTTAAAGGCTTTTTGGATTTTAATTATAATGACAAAAGGTCTCCTTCCAAAAAAGATTTCCAATCGTGGTTTTATAAAGAATAAACAAAATAAGTAAAAAAAAAAAAGTTGCTTTTCATGCAGCTTTATAAAGTCATTCCTTTTTTATAATGATAATAATTTTTTATTCCTCCAGGTGGATCAAGTTTGAGGAAAAGGTAGAAAAGGGGGGTGAACGCTGGAGTAAACCCCATGTGGCAACGCTGTCTCTACACAGCCTGTTTGAGCTGCGGACTTGCATAGAGAAAGGCACCATCATGCTCGACATGGAAGCTTCAACTCTGGCTCAGGTTGTTGGTAAGGCATCAATTTGTTTTTACTTGTGATTGTGTGCTAATCTGATATGTGCATCAGCTCCAACAATTACAAAAGAGATGTAAAACTTTACAGGAAATGTGTCATTTAATGTAAAAGCAAAAGCGGGGGTAGTTACACCCACCCCCTAAAAGGCCATTCTTTCTGATTGGCTAGCCTGAGTGGCCTAATTAAGCCCCGCCCACCACGTGACCTGGAAGTAGGAAGGGCTAATTTCTTTTTAGCCCACTAGAGCTAACTAATCAGAAAGGACTGTGATTTTGAAGTTAAATCCTTCTCTAAGTGCTGTTTTTACTTATGAATCCTTTAAAACATAACGTATCATATTTGATACACTGTTTCTGAGACATTTTGCATCACTTTATGGCAGAAACCTGACTCAAATCCCTGTTGTTTACCAGATGAAATGGGTCTCCTGCACCTGATGAATACCAGAAAGTATTACACTATAATAATTGTGATCTATTACATGGTAATAAATAGTAAAAATACCATACAATAAATTGTAATCTTTTACAATTTTCAGATTTTAAATAATAAATGTTACCTTTTGTGGTTTTCTGGTACAGTGACACGGTTTCCACCAACAGAAATGTTTTCTAAAAGTGTAAAATGACACAATTTTTTTTTAATTGATGGTAAAATACACAAGGGGTGGTGTATTGTAAAGGGTATCCCATAAAAGGGAAATAAACTTTGATTTCACAGGGTAAGTTTTAGTTACAAATAAATTCTTCATCCTGTTAAAGTGACCCTGATTAATACATTTTACTCTATTAAAAACCTTAAAATAATGGTGGATTGTTACGTTTAATTTATTTACTCCCATATCTCATCTTTAAATATGAATGCTCGGTCATTTTTCTGTCTCCCACCTTGCTATGAACCACTTTTTACTTTATTTTTTAGCTTAAAGGTAGGGTTGCCATCCTCCTTTCACATCTCTCCATCCCTCTGTTTCCTGGCTGATAAAGGTCAGCATGATTGGGAACTGAAACCTCATCAATCTGTGTGATTTGATCTGCTCTCCGATGTGCAGTAGTTCTGCAGCATGATGCACAGATTTGCAGATTGGACTCTGACATTTCACCCCTTCTACTTTTGTTTTCTGGGTTCCTGGCATCATGCTGAGCTTTGTCTTACAACAATGGGCTCAAATAGTTTATAAATGGCTCCAAAAACGTCCTTTCCATTTGCTCTGAGGTTATTATGTGTCTCTGTCCTCCTATGTGATGCCACCGCCCCATCCTTTATGTCTGCATGATGGAGCAGTAGGAAGAATTAGCAATTGGACTGATTAATGTGAAGTAATTGATTGTGCTGTGTGGACTGTACGGGCCGGGAGGAGCCGGGCCTCTTGCTTTGAGGCCTGCCGACTTGACTGATGGGCCATTACCAGCAGCACTCCTCTGCAGGAAGAGAAATGTCCCTGAGGCTGCTTCCTGTCAGCATTCAGGCTCTAAACTTCTTTAAAAAATTAGGCCAGACCTTAAATTGTGCCATGAAGACGTTTATACAGGCTTATTAGTCTGTATTAGTGTGTGTGCGAGTATGAAGGATGTATTTTGTGACTTAATTTTGGGTTTTTGCAGAGAGTGAGATGGCTTAAAATGAGCGATCCAGAATGAAATGCGACGTGAAAACTTTTTATACGATTGTTTTTTGAAATGCTGTGTGATTATATCTGACCTGGTGTCTTTTCTCATCATGCTGCCGTTTCCTCACCTTCAGAAATGATCACTGACAACCAGATAGAAATCGGCCAGCTGAAAGCAGACCTAAAGGACAAGGTGATGTACACGTTGCTACGGAAACATCGCCACCAGACCAAGAAGTCCAACCTGCGCTCTCTGGCTGACATCGGCAAAACGGTCTCCAGTGCAAGTAGGCTGTTTTCCAACCAGGAAAACGGTAATACTGGTGCCAGTTTGGTGCAGTCTCTTTTTCATTTCATTACTGAAGACAACAAGGATATTATTTATCCTACGTTTTTATTAAGGTCTCATAAGATTTAGGGCCTGAACTGTGGCACTGAAAAGCCCAATAAGAATCAGCCTCAACCAAAAGATACAGAAAAACATTTTTTATTAACAATCTTAGAAAAAGTCTGTGTCTGTGTCATTTTCTGATGTTGGCACAATAACTTTTCTTACAAACTCAAATCAGTTTGTCACTTAACTCATGTGTGTTTTTAAGATAAATCACCAACATGTTTGTATTTAATAACAGCACCTAAAAATGAAGCATGACTAATAAACCTCTCTAATTATATCAATTCTTTAAAGCTCAGCCCCTAATTGTAGCTGCAGACGTTGCAAAAACCAATCCGGATGTAACGTTGACATCATCGCCACAATCAAATGCTAACCTTTTTAGTTTGCTGAGTGTTTTTCCTGCTAGCAGAGGGTTTCTGTAACACACGGGCTTCTGCTTCTCAGAAAACAAGCCGTGAGGTTTTCACTGCATAACAAGATAAAAGGAACAAAGACCCACAGATGTGACAATGGCTATGATTACATGATGTTTTATTTCAGAATGGATAAAGTCATTCTGATTTGAGGTTTACATGGACACTGGTTTAGTCTGATTTGATTTCATGTAAACCTTTATTCCGCTTTAAATGTAACCACACATGTCCACACTTCCACCTCCTCATGTACCATACAGAAGAAGCATGCTTGTGTTAAGCTGGTAATTAAAAAAATCTGATAAAGGTTGAAGCGGATGGGCTATTTATTATATTTTCTATGGTATAACTGCAAAGAAAAGACCCTAAAAGTGCTGTTAGTATACGTAAAAACACGCTGTCCTTCCTCTGTCCAAACTGAACCCTTTCCAAATACTATTTTCATGTAAGTTCAAAGAATAATACTTTAATCCGGAGTTAATTCTGTATTTAAATGTCATCATGTAATTGTAGCCACACTGCTACGTTCCTTACAGGCAGTACTAACGGAGGCGTAACGCAGCATCTGTAAAACATCTGCTGTAATCTGAGGGCTTTATAACTCCAGACAAAAGGAATTTTTCCTTTAACTGAATTACTTCCTCACTTTTATAAGATTAAAATATTTTTGTTTACAAAAAATCCTCACAAGAAATTTAAAATCCGATGTGTAAAATTCATCCTCACGTTAACATGTCTTTCTATTGAATAGGTGGGCTGTCACTTTGTTCCACAGAAAATACCATAAATACCATTTTATACAAAAATACTAAATATTTACCTGGATTTATGAGTCTGGTATTTATAAATGAGATATTTAAATTAAGATTGATCCATTAATCTGAATACATTTGCATTTTATTTTGCTACACAATCATGACTAAATGAAATGGAAATGAGAATAAAGGAAGAAAATGGCAGCCCAGCGACACGCTGAATGACTGGATGTGTCTGTCAACAACCTGTGAGGAGCCTCGGGTCTTCAGGAAGTTATTTATTAGCACATTCAAGACAGATTTTAATGATAAGAAGGTTAAAATGGAAAGGCTGCATGTGTTAACAGGATCATGGTAAAGATAAGGACCATCACTGAGGTTTTTCAGAATAAAATACATATTTGTTAAAAACATGAGTTTAATTATCTGACGGCCCGTGGCTTCTGTGTTTAACTGCACCTCTTCTCTTGCATCACCGTTGCTTTGCACACGTTTAACCACAGATAAATCCTCCTACTTTTAACAGCTTTTATTTTATGTCCTGATTTTTCTCAGTGTTGTCCCCTCATCTGTCTTTTCCATCTCTCCTTTCTCTGCTCTGCTTGCCTGGATTTTGATAACCTGCTGCTGCTACTAAAAGTTCGTAGTCCTCTTGAGAACTCTGTGACCTGCCTGTCAGGTCACATCTCAATGGAGGACTTGCAGAACCAAAGAAGTACCAGTATGGACTGGCTTAGTAAGTTCAGCTGAACATTTATCAGTAATGATGTGCATAGAATATCACATTTAAGCAGATTTATTTTAAATTGTTTTTTTTTATAAACAAGTTTTGAATAAATGAAAAAAAAACACTTTTTTTTATGTGGCTGCATCATACTGACATGCATGTTATTACCCATGATGCTGAGGGGGCAGATGAATGAAAGGCATTTTTGCACCTGCTAAGGTTTTCCCGTCCCTGGGTTCCCTCTCTGGTCTCTGCTAGCTGTCAGAACGCTCACGAGATGATGAGCTGAAAGTAAAAGTCAGCAGAACATCAGTCAGAGCCGGTGGGACAGACACGTTGAGAAAGACGGGACAGATAGATGCTGAGCAGATAGTCAGATCGCCGCGGTTCCAGTTGAAGTAAATGGAGGAGGAATTAATCTTTTATTATATTTAAGTAGAGGGATTTAGGCTGGTTGGTCTAAACTCTAGACGCTTTAATCCAAAACGATTTACAAAAGATCAGCAGTGATTTTATTAAGCTAACATGCATGTCTTGTGCATGTCTTGGTCTAAATTCACGTAGAAAGTTGAGCATTATGTAAACGGTAAATAGCCTTTTTGTGAACATATTCAGATATTTGTAGTGTTTTTTAAAAAGTCTGGAGACATTTTATCGGGTTATTTATCTCTGGGCTCCAGAATAAGTTAAATTAGGCAGAAATATTTCTTTCTTTCTTCTTCCCCCCTCACCTTTATGTCTGGTTGACTATTACTGCTGTGGATTTTATGCTGGGCCACTATTTTCCCTGGGTCTTCTCCTCCATCATCTTCTCCACCCAGTTGCATCCCATTAAGGGTCAGGTTGTCCAACTGCTGTGTGTTGCTGTGTACGAACAGATAGTCCCACCACAACTCACCGCAACCTGGCATCCAGCAGCCTGAACGACATCTCTGACAAACCGGAAAAGGACCAGGTTGGCCAACTTTTCTTCTTCTTTAATGTTGCATCGTTATTGTTTCTGTGATCTGGTAAAAGATGTTCACGCATCTGCGTTTATTTCTCTATATTGTTATTGCCTTTTGTTTACGTCGTGGCAACATTTTACCAGACTTGCATCATGATTTTGGAACATATTTACATAAAACTGTTGGATTAATAGGTTTTTCCTGATAAAGTAGAAGAAAATCACTCCTTGCAAAGCAACCACTTGCACAAGTCAAACTATGCAAATAATTGAGCATTTGCAGGAGAGTTTAATGAGCTGCTGCACAGGAAACATGCTCCAAACAACAACGATAACAGGAAACAAATGGAAAGGAGGGTAAACCTTCTCTAAAAGTTAAGAAGTTCAGATCCGGCCATGCAGAGATGCTAGTCATACTAAAATAGATTATTGAATGTTTTTCTTTCTGCTCTTCATAAAAATACTATAAATCTTTGATAAAACTCTGCTGCTGATTAAAACTAGAAGGAAAGCTCAGTGTAATCCAGTCTAAACATCCCTGCATTGGCTTCCTGTGTTCGTCTGAATTAACTTTGAAATGCTTTTTATTACTTTTTAAGCTCTGATAGATTTTATTTTCCTAGCTAGCTATAGTTTCCAAGCCTCCCAGGCTCTCACATCATCCGGTCTGTTGTTTATTTGTAGGGAGGGAACCAAACAAATGTGGCACACTCTCAATTGGCTGTGTCTAACATTTGGACCAAGTGCAAACAATGTGGGAGGATTGTAAAGAGGAAACGTACAGGTCAAGTAAACGAGACGGCAGGGTCTGTGTTTGTAACCATACCATAGGATAAGTGTTAAAGACCACCTAACCATCACTGAGATCAATGTCTGGGGAAAGGATTGAGGGAAATGTCTGCAGTTGTGGAAACTTTGGATGCTTTGAGAGAAACTTTAATGATGATGAAGTCATTAGAGTTCAGTATGACTCTGATTCTGGTGGAAGTTAAGAAGTAAAAGGATGCGATGATCCATCCTGCATCTGCTGATCATAGAGTGAGTGATTATTAATAGCAACCATATTTCATAAAGTTTAAACTACCATGAAACCATTATGTCCTGTTTAATAAAGAGATCAATAATAATACAATTTATATGTAACTTTTAGGATGCTCACGCTGCTACAGTTTAAAAAAAAAACCTATTAAATATATTTTCTAATTTAAGAAAAACAAACTACCTCCAAGAGTTTTTATTGGATTTTTAGTTATACACCATTATTTATGGTCACTAAATTAAACTACAGCTCAAAAGATCTATAAGAACTACATGAAAATGTTTTTTAAATAAAAAAAATAGAAAAATATGAACATACAAAATAAATGAAGTGGGCTTAAAAAGCAGCCAGTGTGACCTGCTGGATTCCCGAAACAAAACATGAATACTAGAAAAACGCGCTGCTGCTAATTAGTAACGATAGTTAATGAAACAAGGCAGGTTTCATGTGTTCCACATGGCTCCATGTGAAAGAAAAAGGCAAATAAATCAGTCAAAGAGGCACGTTTAGGTCAGATATGTGACCCGCTGACGTCAGGGAAGAAACTGGATGGTTTAAATCTTCCAGGTTTGGTAAATAATCTGACAAGCGGGTGTCGCTGAGACCTAAGAGAAGTGTAAATCATTTCTTAAACGGTCTACTTAAAATGAGCAAAGTATGTCCTCGCTGCAGGGTGTTGGCCCTTTATTATCATGTAGTTTGTGTAACAAGCTGTTTAAAAGTTAACCTTTGACTTCAGTGATGTTCTGCAGCAGGACGAAGCTGCAAGGATAAAAGTGGTGGTGTCCACTTCTGCAGAGAGATCTCACAAAAACGTCTTCTCTTTTTTCTTCACCTTGTTTGTTAAATAAAAACATCTTCAACAAGCTGATCCTTCGCCACCCTGCTTATTTAGTCACATTATCAGCTGAACTTTGCAGATGGTGGATTCTTTTCTTTATTCTGACATCCGTTGGGATCTATTCTGGTTGGGTAGTCAGATTAGCACAGCTCACAGCAGCCATTTGCTAATATGCTCTCGTCTCATAACAGGCCTCTGGGAGATCCGAATGAGGTCAAAGCAAACCAGTAAGTGCTCATGTGGGACAGAATATGAAAGCAATAACTGGACAGGAAACGCATCTCTTAAACAGAAGCGCTTCCACGCCCACTTCATAGAAATTCACCAGACACCAGACAAACAGACAGGACTTTTAATATGATGTGGATTTAGACTAATTCAATATACACATGTCTCACATCAACAAACAATCATGTAGAAGAAAGCTTCTTAAATTAGAAGTATGTTTTATATCTAGCAGGGCAAATTTCTTAGATTGAGTTAAAACTGAGTTAGCTTGCTAGCACGTCTGAGTGCTAGCACACGCCTGAGTGCTAGCATACGCATTAGTGCTAACACGCCTGAGTGCTAGCACACAGTTTCCCTGTAACAGTAGTGTGTAACTTCATCCATCATCTGGATGGCTTATTCCAATGAAGGGTGGCAGGCAGCTACAGCCAATCCAAGCAATCATTGGGCGAGAGGCGGGGTGCACCCTGGATAGGTCACCAGTCCGTGACGGGACCGGTGTGTACTTTGAGAACCCTTCCTGAGTTACAGCCGCCCTATGCGGTGTTCACTCAGAGACTCTGTATGGTAAATCTACAGGAAGCTATCCATGCTAACACCAGTATTCATCATATTTTTGTAATTAAAATGTTTGCAGACACTACTATGTTGCTAACAGACATTTTCAGACATAAATAATGATGAAGCCACTCCCTGATGATATTAGCACTAATCAAATGGTTTAAATTACCGTTAATGTCCAATTAGGAGCAACCAAACAACATGTAAGCAGAAAGTTCTATATGTGTCTTAAAAAGAATAAACATGATGTTTTTGTTTGGCTGGAGTAAAACAAAGAAGATGTTTGTGATGCATGGGTGTGCCCACGTGGATTGTGGGTAAATAGTAGCATAAATAACTAACGCCATACCAAATAACTTTTTCTTCCCCTAAAAGCCAAGATTTGAGAGAATGATATGTGGATGAGAAAAGGTTTGGCCACTTTTTATCTGCATATCTATAAATATCGAGTGGTTAAACTTTATGGTGATAGATCTATAAATTATTTTAGCCTGATAATCGGACACCTGAAGCTGTTCTGAAACATAAATATCTGTACAGTGACTGAAACAGTTGAGCTTCTATAAGACTTTTTATATAAAAATACCCAGAAAAATGGCTTGTAGGACGCCCACATCCACCAAGCCGCGCTGTCCTGCTGAGTTTATGTGGGATTTTCTGATGCTTGGACGTCTCTCGGCACGTTGACGTGCAGTTTGTTTCTGCAAGCAGAGAACAGATGGAGGTTAGTGTATAGAGGTAACGCGATGTGGACTCGTGGTGTTTGGCTGCGGGTCCGACTGTGCACCTAGGCCCAATCTCCAAACTCAATCATTTACAGAAGAGTTCTTCATAGCTAGACAGCTTCTGATTAGAGCATAGCAGCAAAGGGTCACAGGTCAATCAGATTTCTGTCCTCAGAGATTGAGGATGACCATTTCATGAAGATGGATCGAGCCAGATGGGAAGCCGGGTTTCGGCTGTGTATTTTTCTGCACTGCAGGGTGGTATTAAAGACTCGGTCCTACTGCTCATAGATCATATTTTTATCCTCATCATGTCCAGTACTAGCCTCTGTTGGTTGTTCTAATCCACTCTAACCATCTACGTTGCATTAAGAGACGCTCGCTTTGATCGCTTGAAGCCTGACAGACCAGATAGTTTGGCTGCAGCTGTGCAGGAACAAACTGTTACCTCATAGCAATGTTGTAGTCGAGTCACCATTTCTTGAGTCCAAGTCACTCTCGAGTTCTCAAAGTTAGAGTCCGAGTCTAAGTCCAAGTCATGCAAGACTAGCCCGAGTCGAGTCCGAGTTGAGTCATGATCTCTTACAGTCCAAGTCCGAGTCTAAGTCCGAGTTATCAATGTGCAAGTCCGAGTCCAAGTGCAAGT
>JBAMIG010000012.1:1921128-1932123 GCA_037177335.1 Kiunga ballochi
GATAGAGCAGCTACTAAGGAGGATCACAGACTTTTATCTTTTGCTTTGATTTAACTTTATTTTAAAGCTGTTTTTCTTACATTAAACACCCTAATCCTCTCCCAGCAGAGTAAATGTGGCTCTTTTGATCTGGCCAAACTAAACATCGCTGCAGATATTGTGGAGACACAAAGAGTTGCTCCTTCTCACCTACTCCAGGCCATCATGATTATATTTATTGATTTTATTAGGGATGCTTCATATTATCCCTTTTTTATAAATAAAAACAACATCCTATATGCAGTACCAGTACCAATGAATGAGTTGATTGTCTTATTAATAATGAAATCAGTGTCTTCTTACTCAGGCTGTTTATCTCATGGGTTTTCCACTGAGATCTGCTTCTATCTTGCAAATCTAATTCCCAAAAAGATCCCAAACAGAACGAACAAACCAGTGTCTGTTCTTCCCCGTTCTTTAAATCCTCCTAACTTTTGCATGCTTTGTGCGTTTTGCATTTAGAGATAATGATTTCGACTACCTGGAGTTCCGCCTGTGGATCGGCTTGTGGTCGGCGTTCTTCTGCTTGGTGCTCGTGGCCACTGACGCCAGCTTCCTGGTGAAATACTTCACTCGGTTCACAGAGGAGGGCTTCTCCTGCCTGATCAGCTTCATCTTTATCTATGATGCCTTCAAGAAGATGATTAAATTAGCCCATCACTATCCCATCAATTCTGACTACAATATGGAATATGTCACACAATATGACTGTCTCTGCATGGCTCCTACCATCCTAGGTAAGATGCTGCTCTGTTGTCTTTGGCCTCCCTATCTGTGGATTCGACACAATGACTGCAGATTTTTACATCCTGTTTGTGCAAATGATTGAATCATTTTAGCTCTAAGCCAGGGGTCCTCAGACTTGGTCCTTAAAGGGTGGATGTCCTGCATGTTTTAGGGGTTTTCCTGCAGCAACACACCTGATAGGTTTATTAATTGCTATTGATTTAAGTCTTGAAGCAGGGAAACATCTAAAACCTGCAGGACACTGACCGTTAAGGACGATGTTTGGGGATCCCTGCTGTAAACAGCCAACATACTAACTTGAAGTTGCATGATTTATAGAACAAAGTCTATAACATGAGTTTTTATAAGTTTTTAGGAAGGTTAATGCTCTGGGCTTGCTCTGGGTTTGCTGCGGACACGAAAGCTGATGGCTATCCATTAAATCCTGATACAGGAGAATAAAATGTATCGGCTAACATGTAGAATGAGACCATGCAGCAGTCATATACTGAAGTGTACAGCCCAGACTAGTGAAAGTTCAGGCTTATCTTGCAGCGCAAGACTATTCCACTCTTTCACATTCCTGCAGCTTTTCATTGTATTCCTGCTTCAACACACCTGACCCAAATGAAATGGATCCAACAGCCAAAGAAGTTCTTGATGATGATGCATTAATTTGAGGCAGGTGTATTGGTGCAGGTGAAAATCTGGAGGGCCCATTGCATGACTCAGATGAAGAGCTGAAGTTAGCATGCAGTCATTACTTAAATAATACTTAAAGTAATCAGAAGTTTATTTAGAAAATAGACTATTTTGGTGAATCTCTAGATTGTGCTTAGTCTCTTTATGCTATTAACAAGGATGCCATAAGGTTATATTTCATATTTCATGTTATGCTAAAAACTCATTTTATGAGTAAAACAACTGTGCAACAGGACCGAACCACCCATTTCCATTTGCAACATGGAAACGGCTCCATTCGCTGAACTGACTCATAACCATTTTGTCTTCTTTATTTATTTATTTATTTTTGCAGAAAATGAAACTCAGGGTGCGGGTAATCTTTTATATGGTACCTCAGTCTGGTACTGGAACAACACTGGTCTGGTAAGAACTTGTTCTTGTCCCTTGAAATGCTTGTGGTATTTTATTTGACCATTAAAATCAGAATTTCCAAGCTTTAATTGAATTTATTTTTTGGCTTTAATCTTTTAACATAGCTGTCATGCACATGCAGATTGTGATAGTCTCAGCAATGCATCGCTAATCTCCTTTATACTTCAGTTATTAAGTTGCACCCATAGTTCTGCATTGCCTCTGATCATGGTGTGCAAAGAACAACATATTGTATTATTAGCTTAGCTTGTTAGCTTAGCTTGTATTGCTAAAAACGACCAGCAGATACATTTCCTGGAAATCATTGACAGCCTTAAATCCCTTCTTGGAAACTTAAACCAGCAAGAGACTCGTTGCAAACATGGTGATAGTTTTGTTGCAGGGTGAAGCGAGCAGTTTGACGTATCTTTCCAACACAGATAGCCTGAGCAACCAGCTGAGACTGTCACAATCCTGTTTCCTTTCTGATTCTTCTGTGCAGCCGCAGAATGCCTCATGGTCGTCTCTCACTAAGACGGAGTGCTTGAAGTACAAAGGAGAGTTAGTAGGGAAGGCCTGTGACTTTGTCCCAGACATCTCTCTCATGTCCCTCATCCTCTTCTTTGGTACCTACACCTGCTCCATGTCTCTGAGGAAGTTCAAAACAAGCCCTTTCTTCCCAACCAAAGTGAGTAACAAAGCAGTTTGTGTGTAGATGGTGTTCAGCATGCTCAGAAAGCCTTACTCAGGATTCCAGCCTCTGCAGAAACCTCATGCATTAGAATTGTCTTGATTGTTGCATCCTGTGTAAGATGTGCAGCGGTTTTAAAGGAACTGCAAATCCCAGCATGCCGAGGGTGTGAGCTGTTTTAGATGGTCACACGTTTCTGCCGGTTTAGCAGAATTTTGCACCTCTTTCCACCCAGGTTAGAAAACTCATCAGTGACTTCGCCATCATCCTAACCATCTTCATCTTCTGTGGAGTGGACATCCTTGTGGGAGTTGACACTCCTAAACTTATTGTGCCAAGTGAATTCAAGGTGAGCTCCTTTAGAAATATGCCAAAATACGACAGAATGATGCCATTTTTATAAAGTCTAAAAAGGAAAAAAACCTGTTTCTTTGTGATGAAGTGTCTTTCTTCCTCCTTCATAGCCAACAAGCCCGAAACGAGGCTGGTTTGTTGCCCCCTTTGGCGGAAACCCCTGGTGGGTTTACCTGGCGTCGGCTCTTCCGGCCCTTCTGGTCACCATCCTGGTCTTCATGGACCAGCAGATTACTGCTGTGATTGTTAACAGGAAGGAGCACAAGCTTAAGGTAAAGAAGGAAGCCATGAATGTGTTGATAATCTGTGACTTGCAGAAGAAGAAAAGAGATTTTCTGTTTGGGTACAAAAGTGATGTTTTGTCCTCGTGGTTTCTGTTTCTGGGTTTATGAGACGTGGATTTTCCCACAAACTGTGCAGACTCTGCCTTCACACGTTAGGTAAATATCATTCCTCTCACAGGAGTGAGAGATGTTTCATGAGAGTGCTGCACAACTTCGTGTAATTTTAAAGGAGACGCTGCAGAAGCTGGATCCTTTGATTTGTACTGATGGAGGATTCATGACGGTGAAGTCTGCTTCAGAGGAACTCTTTTACAGCTGAAATCATCTGCGTTGTATCTGAAAGCATCCGAGCTGTTGAAGAGGATTGGAAGTGTGTGTCTGCAGCTGTGCTCTGCTCATTGCACATGATCTCTGACCCTGTTTGTTGTCTAAACCAGAAAGGGGCAGGTTACCATCTGGATCTGTTCTGGGTGGCTGTCCTGCTGATAGTTTGCTCCTTCATGGGCCTGCCGTGGTACGTGGCCGCCACCGTCATCTCCATCGCTCACATCGACAGTTTGAAGATGGAAACCGAGACGTCGGCTCCAGGAGAGCAGCCCAAGTTCCTGGGAGTGAGGTGAGCGCATGTCTCACACAGCACAGGTGGGGAGA
This sequence comes from Kiunga ballochi, assembly GCA_037177335.1. Lineage (NCBI taxonomy): Eukaryota > Metazoa > Chordata > Actinopteri > Atheriniformes > Pseudomugilidae > Kiunga > Kiunga ballochi. The sequence goes on from JBAMIG010000012.1 coordinate 1,924,969, forward strand.
GGGGTAATGGAAAAAGGGGTAGAAAAGATGAATTCAGCCTGGAGATGTTGCAGAAATTACAGAAGGACATGAAGGATTTGTGTTTACCCCTGTGCTGCAGCACCACCTATGGGTGAAATGGCAAAAAGGAGGGGAGAGAATGACCTGGAGAAGCCATGTTCAGCATATCCATCCATTTTCTTACTAATTAGGACCAATATAGATGTTTATGTTTAAAATCTGCTCATTAGAGGAGCAAAGATTCAAGCCAAATGTGTGTTTTTTTAAATTAAAATAAACAAAACACACCTTCCCCTGCAGAAACCATCCCTTCATTCAAACTGTCTGAGCCGTCATTTGTATGCACACACTCGTTCCGGCACATCTGGGACATCTGGGACATCTGGGACAACACAGGGTTAAGAGTCGTGTCCATGGACACTTCAGCCTGGAATCTATCCACCACCTCATAATGCCCTTTCTTTGCATTTTTTATGGTTTAGGCCTAAAAGAGCCTAAAAGGGTGAAAATGAATCAGCTGATTTGGTTAAATGTAAACTTGAACCATCATCACAGCTGGTTATTGGATTACTGACTGGTCTGACTGGTCATGACTTTCCCTCATGTTTAGACAACTGTTTGTTCAGGTGAAGGTCTTTCCAAGCACAGACCGCATAAATCTGTCTTCATGAACTGCTTTTTAGGAAAGCGGCTTTCTTACCACTCCTGTATTGTTAATGGATCATTATTTAGCTGGTGATTAACCAACAGAGTCCCTCTGAGACCTTTGTAAGGGCGTCCCCTATGAACACATTGGGTCAGAAACCTTTTTTTTCTCTTCTTGTTGTTGGAAGGGTCCTGCTCTGTTTTATGTCCTCTGCCACCTCCTGATGTGTCAGCTGTAAGCTGAGCTAATAAACCCAACAAAGTGTGTCCACCAAGTCCAAACTGCCTGCAAACAGCCATGTTTTGTTTTAGGTGGAAGGAAGGGAGGATCCGGATTGGTTTCGGTCTACGGGAATCCCAATCGTTCCTCTGACTGTCCTTGTTTTTGTCCTGTTCTGCAGAGAGCAGAGGGTCACTGGTGTGTGTGTGTTCATCCTAACTGGACTGTCTGTATTCATGGCTCCAATATTAAAGGTAAGTGATGAAACAATTGGATTTTTGCTTTCCAGTTTGACACTGGAACGTACTGGGTCTCTTTCACACATCACTCCTACGATGGTGGTGTTCACAGAATCTTTGTATCCTGGATTTATTCCCAGCTGTGTTGAACCCTATGAAGACATTTTTTAACAAAATAGCATTAAAAATAATTAAAACTACAGCAAAAAACGTGTTATTTACAAAAGAAATCCACATAAATAGGTAATAGTTGCAATATGTTGCTAAGATGATCCTTTCCAGCAGGTGAAAAGGACATTTTATGAACTGACTCTGGTAAATAGGCCATTAAAAAATGATTTAGTCTCATTAGATGCATCTTTTACTCTTTCTGTATGCAAAAACAGGCAAATTAGCTTTACAAACAATAAAACGGGACATGCTGCAGTCACATGCCAGTCCCCGGGTATCACTGCCTGTTTTAGAGCACTGCTTTTTAACCCTGGTCCTCAGGGAACACCGCCCTGCGTGTTTTATAGGCAACCCTATTTTACCACACCGGACTCAAATGAATGGCTCGTTAGTAGAGTTATAGAGACCTTAACGAGCAGGTAAATTAACCTGATCAGGTGCGCTGCGGTGGGAAGGAACAAAAACACGCAGGATGATGTTCAACACTGCTCCACAACGTAGGTTTCAACATTTCCCTGCTTCAACACACCTGATCCAGCAGCCAATGAGGTTCTGCGCAACGGCTCACATCAGGTGTTGCAGAGAGATGCTGGAAACCTGCAGGACTGCGGCCGACCTCTGCAGAGGGTCAGCAAACACTCTGAGAGCATGTTTGTGTATCTGCTTTTCCTAAACAATCATTTAGGAATACATTTGAGATGATTTCTGTAGGTGAAAAAGGCCTGAAGTCTCTTTTATTTGATATTTCTGTCATCCTGATACATCTGTTACAGCAGGATTAACCATAAAGTTAAACACTTTATTGTCACTAAAAGCATCTAAAAATAAAACACATGTTCTGTGAAATGACACACAGTGGGTTTGAGCCCAAAGCGCAGCCATCTGTCCCCTCAGAGACTTAAAGCAGCTTGTAAACCTGCTTACCTGGACATCTGGGGCTAAAGGTGTGTCTGGCATCCTGGTTGAGCTGTGCTGTGGTTGGTTAACATTGTTATGTCATTTCATTCAGATCACTGGTGCAAAGACATGTGAAGAATGTACAGTAAGCCTGTAAATAAATATTAATGGGCTCATTAACAATTAACCTCCAGCTTCTAAACGCTGTTTACAGACGGACAGCAGAAAGCAGCGCCACTTCTTTTTAGATTTAGTTTCTGCTTTATGAGCATAATGTTTATGCTCCGGCGTTTTTGTCATTTTAAGCATGTTTACTAAGCTAAAGGTGCTTATTTACTTACTTATATCTTTAAAAACTAAAAACTTGGTACAGTTTCTTTTCTTATTTAAACCTTAATCATTCCAGGTTTAACAGGTTTAGGTGAAGTGTGAACTCACCTGCTTGTTCGTACCAGGTTGGACCTTTTTTTCTGCACAGCTGCTTTAATTCTTGGTGTCATACAGTTTCAACAAGGTGTTGGAAACCGTCCTCTGACATTTTGCTTCATGCTGACATGCAGCATCACACAGTTGCTGCAGATTTGTTAGCTGCACATCCTTAATGATGGCAGTAGCCAGAAAATGGAACCACCTAGGTAGGCTGGGGTGTTTTTAACATGCTCAGCACTAAGGGACCTAATGTGTGCCCCTCCCATTACACCAGCAGCAACCTGAACCGGTACCTGTACCCATGCTTCACGTTGCTTGCACCATATTCCCAGCATCCAGATGTTGTGGACAGAACTGCAGCAGCAGGTTGGATAGGTGTTAGGTGTCTATTTACAGTTTCTAGGCTCATGTTCACAACAATATGACAGTAATTATAGCTTTAAACCATGCTCAGCTGTTACTAAGAGGCCAATGTGTGTTTTCTATCCTCTTTCTTCCTCATTAGGATGACCAGTTTGGAGTTATCTGGTGTTTTTATCATGCGATTGTCTGTGCAATAAGGCTTTTATAAAGTGTACCTAATAAAGTGGCAGGTATGGGTCATGTGTTTACTCTGATTTTCTAAAGGTAAATGTTCCTTATTATGCCTAGTTTATCCCCATGCCTGTGCTGTATGGAGTCTTCCTCTACATGGGAGTGGCGTCTCTCAACGGAGTGCAGGTAAATGTGACATGTTTCTATTCCTAAACGATTCGCATTGCATTCATATCGATGCTAAATGTTTGTTCAGGCAGGAAAAGCCAATGCAAACTCAGGGAATTACTGCTCCTCATAAAGTGCTTTTGCTTGTTTGCTCAGTTCATGGATCGTCTCAAGCTGCTCCTGATGCCAGCCAAACACCAGCCGGATCTGGTTTACCTGCGACACGTTCCTCTCAGGAAGGTCCACCTCTTCACCTTCCTGCAGATACTCTGCTTGGCTCTTCTCTGGATCCTCAAATCCACTGTAGCGGCCATCATATTCCCCGTCATGGTATGACACCTTAATCTTGAAGTTTTCTGTTATTTAAGTGTTTCGTTTGTGTTTTTATAAAATGTGTTTTAATTGGCTAAATTTGGACAATTTGATGATATTATAAATGAGAGCTCCTGGACTTTTTCCCAACATTAAAAGGGAAACGGGGAAGATTTCTGATCATAATATGAGAACATTTAAACTCATTTTATCTGCATTTTATTTTGAAATCGTAGGTTTAAACTAAACTTTGCTCCTTCTTCCACTTTGTTTAGGTGTTAGCATGCAAACCACTTTCACTGGGACAGTTTCTCTATACTTTAAATATTGTTTTTTATCTTGTTGGTGGTGTAGGATTTAATGACATGCACTGATGCTTTCAGATCCTGGCTCTGGTCGCCGTGAGGAAAGCCATGGATTACATGTTCTCGCAGCAGGACCTCAGCTTCCTGGATGATGTCATTCCAGAGAAGGACAAGAAGAAGAAAGAGGATGAGAAGAAGAAAAAGCGGGGCAGCATAGGCAGCGACGCTGAAGATGTACGTTTTTAAAAAGCCGTTGTCTTTCTTTGAGACCAAACGTTTATTTTCTTGCTCCTCTGTTAACAACAACCAGTTTCTCAGTGTGAGCCGTGTTAAAACTTCCCGCCCTCCATTCCAGCAGAATATATGCAAAAACAAACTTTTAACATAGTTTCATTTATATATTTACTGAAAAAAAAACAGCTTAAACTTGGATTTGGATCTTTTCTTTAATATAAACCCACATGTTGGTACCTTTAAAAGCCCAAACTGTAGGAGAAAATAATTAAGCTGCAGAGTATCTGACTTCCAGGCTAAAATCATTTCTTTATTTACAGCAGTAATTTATGCCCAGTGCAGATTTACCTCATTGTGTGAGAATAGTGTAAAGAAATCCTTTTTCCCAGCGGTATTTGAACCCTTGTGACGATAACTCACAGAAAACGTCTCAGAATGTGTTTCCTCCTCCCCCCCAGCAGTCTGAATATCCTTACAATGAGAAATCTCCCAGTATTAAAATCCCCATGGACATGATGGAGCAGGAGCCCTTCTTAGGCGATAAGGCCTCCGACAGTGAGTAGAACCAAACCAAGGAGGGAAATGACGTCTCGCTCCTCTTAAATCTGCTTCTTCCGCCATGTTTGATGACATCATCTGTCTTCTTTTCTGATTCTCACTGCTCTCTCTGCCACTGCATGGCATTAACAGCTTCTGATTACTTCTCTTTGTCTTATCTCCAAATATGCATGAACTTTAACCTCTGTCTGGGGTCACAATGTGTTCTTTTTAATTTATTTCCTTTTCAGCTCGCTTGATTTGCATTTTTTTACAGCATTTGTCTGAATATGCACTTAGAAACTCTCTCTCCTCTGCTGTAATCGTATTAATCCTTCACCTGCATTAAATCTAAATGCTAAACTCATAAGATAAACAAACACACTTTAAGCTGAATCTGCAGGCTGCCAGTCCACTTTAAGCTGCAGCTCTGTGGGGGTGTGACACCCGCTAATGGCTGCTGCTTCCTCTTCCATAGGAGACAAGTCCTCTTCACTCCTTGAACGACACACATCGTGCTGAGCAGCTCCGCTACTATCAGGCCGGCTACTTGTCCAGGTGAGAACAGAAGCTGACCCTCTTCCTCTGACAGATGCTTTTAAAAGTCACATGACACGGGAACATGCGAGCCTGATCTTTAAAGGTCACCTAGGATAATTGCTGACCTATGACTAACTGTATTGTTTTCAGAAGGAGGTGGGGACAGGCGCCATGCTAGCTTAGCTGTCTCCTCTCTGGTGAGGTTCAGTCTGTCCTTACAGATCTGCGTCCATCGGTGGACGTTTACTATAAAGAATAGGATGCGTGTCTCTTTTACAATAGATCCCCAGTGCTTAGATGTTACATAATGATATATTTGAGCTAAAAGAGTTGCTAACCACAGCAGGAGCTGCTGCCGTTCCTGTAAACAAGCAGCATAAAGGTTTGGCTTCCAGTCCAGCAGATGAGCAGGGACATCTGTTAGGGTTGACTTTGCTGAAGAGTTTGGTTTATAACGTGTACATTTTGTGTACAAATTGTTGTTGAAAACAGTAAACCTGACATCACATCTCTAATGACGTCATCCTCCTGCATCCCAGTAGATTAGCAGACTCTGAAACACTCAGCATCCGCGCCGCATTCAGGGTCGCTTGGATCCCATTTCTTCCTCACCGCGATGCTCTTCCACATGTCTACATGCTTCCTTGTGATTGGCCGATCAGCTTGCTGCTTTTCTGAGTTATTGAACAAGTGGAGAGTTTCTGCAATCGATGCTTCACTGCTGGGAGCTTTTAGAAAGATGGTCCGTGTTTTGGAGGAAGTATTGGGATTAAAGGTGATCAGGAAGAGATTTTGTGCATCATGCCATCAGCCTCTCACCGGGACCAGACGTTTACGCCGCAGATGATGAGCGTTTGGGTCAGAAACTGATCACAGGACATCCGTAGATATCGATGAACCACAGTTGCATACTTTTACCTGTTCAGCAGGTTGGGAAACAAAGACAAAACCAAACAACATCAAACTGATGATCAGTTTTAATCATCTTTAAAGGTTTTATCTGGCGTCACTGATCGGAATGACGACCCACTGGAGTCAGAGACACTGGATGCTTTAAAGCCATTAAAACCATCATGGCTCCCGTTTCTCCAGCAGCCGTGCAGTGAGATGCTACTACGCAAACGTTTCGGGCTGATTTGGCCTCTTGTTTCCATGGTGACAAACTCACCTTCTCCCGCTCTCATCAGTAGACAAAATACCGAGACACCCTGAACTCATCCCATGTGTTTATTTAAAACAGCTCTTAAGTCATTGCTTTGGCTCTGCTTCTCACACATCTATTAAGAACTTTTTATCATTGTTTTTCTTTCTTCAGCCTCTTTAGGAAGGTGCGACATGAAGGGAAGTTTTATTATGGAAAAAAACAAATTTCTTCTACTTGTTTGTCATGTAAACGTTTAAACTGTCCACAAAAACAACAACATGCAGCAGCATGCATGATGTTTATGTAAAATAAATACAATAAAAATACAATATTTAGCAGACATTTTGTGTAATCAGTGCCTGCTTTCTGCTCAGATCAGGAGCTTTTCTGATCAGTGAGAAAAAGATTTTCTTCTAGTGGATTTGGGTAGAGTTGGGTCGACCCTATTCATCAGAACCCCATCAGAAACTCTGATACATCCAATGGGTCGTCCTGCAGCCGTCCTCTAAATTCCAGCTGTCCCGCTCTGGTCCTGAGGGCCACAATGTATCCCTGCTCCAACACACCTGGCCCAAATGAACTTGACAGGCCTTCAGTTTAATGGGGCAGCCGTGTTGGAGCAGGGAAACATCAAACCCTGCGGGATCACTACCTCTGCTCTAAATGTGAGGCTGGAAAACGGCCAGAATCTTCATCAATGAGGAAGATAAAATGTGTTTTGGTACATTTGGTTCACCGCTGTGACGTGTGTGTGTGTGTGTGTGTGTGTGTGTGTGTGTG
>JBAMIG010000012.1:1959555-1976120 GCA_037177335.1 Kiunga ballochi
CTCTCTCTCTCTCTCTCTCTCTCTCTCTCTCTCTCTCTCTCTCTCTCTCTCTCTCTCTCTCTCTCTCTGTGTGTGTGCAGACAGAGTAATATGCCTAAATGATTCATTATTATGCTGTACGTGCTTCCTTATGGGCTGCTATGGGACAGAAACCCAAACATTGTTCTGCATCATAGTCTATGATATTGTATATAATAATAATTATCTTTATTTCATTAATCCTGAATGAAAAAAGATGTTCTGCATTTATCTGGTCTCTGACTGGGTTTCAGCTGAACCCCACATGGTGAGTTGCTCAGAACCCTGGTGGTCTCCATATCCCAGCCAGCATGTGCATAAGGAGGCCTTATGAGGATTACCTGCATGGAAACGGGCTGGACCTGGGCAAATGCTGCCGTCCCATGTGGCTTTAGTTCAGTTTGGTTCAGCTTTATTGTTATAGAACCACTTCACAACAAAGTCTCAGGGCGCTTCACAAACATGGCTTGTCACACATTCAGCTCATGTTTGTTATCAGAGAACGGCTGTAACAGGAAAACATGCTACCTTGTACCAGAGTGGTGGACTCCATTTATCCACCTTCAGTGCTCTGAATGCAACACATGCTCTCTTTGTTAGGGATCAATCTGCTCTGATATGTTGTTGTAAAGATTTTGGCTCATTTTTTATGACTAATAACCAATATTATTCTATTTATCCTTTGCCTAAAGATTAAGATGTTTCATTTCTGTAGTAGATTAAAGTTCTTGTTAGCAACGTTGGCTTGCCACTATTGTTTTATTGTGCCTATATAGATGACATGAAATTAGTGGTGTTAAATGATTTGTCACCCTGTGAGGCGCTGGCGACCTGTCCACGTGTACCTGCCTCTCACCTGCAGGATTGCTGGCTTGCATTCCTGTGAATGAGAAATGTCTCTGATCTGCTGTGCGTGCTGTTTTTCCTCCTTCAGAGACAAAAACATTTTTGCTTTTTACCTTAAAGATATCGTGTTGTGACAGCAAACGGTGCCGTTGTTGTGTCAGCAGTTAGAAACAGCAGCTACAGGGAAATAAAGGGAAGCCTGACATTATAAACACAGGTTGCTGATGATCCAGGGTTTGACTTTGTGTGATGCGTTAGGCAGGACACTGCTCATGTTTCTGTCAAAGAGCAGAAAAAGGGAAGAAAGTGGAAAGGATGAAGGAAAATGAGGTGAAATAATGAGCTCTGCTGATTGACTTCTGCTTCAAACGGGCGCATTAGATGCTTTTGTTGCTTTGTTTTTTAAAAACACCTCTAAGTTAATGAGTTTCTCTCCTTAAGCTCTCAGAACCATTTCATATTTACTCCTATATTGGTCATTATCACACCATCCTGTTTGAAGAGCGCTCTCCAACGCAGGATGAATGCATTAGAGAGGTGTGTTCAGCCAATAGCAGAGTTTATATTACCATGGTAACTTGTTATAAATAAACTGCCAAACATAAAGTTCAGAGCTTAAGATGTTAATTAGCACACATTTTCCCATCATTTCTTTATATTCTGATCACCACTGGGTTTAAAAGAAAGGAATATTTCATATTTGTGTGCGTGGTGATGCTTGAGAAAGACGTGGAGTTCGTCACTAAACCTGGTTTCATGTTTCCAGCGTCATATAAACTGTATGTCATTCAGGTTATGGTGGAAAAATCCATCAAGTCACAAAGTTTTTTAAGCTTCATTATGTTTTCTGTCAGTCAGAATGAATTTCACCATGAAATGACCAGAAAATGTGTTTCATTTAACTGAGCTTTGTTTGAAATGTTTTAAAAGCTCTAAAATCAAACAGGAAGCAAAGTATATAAAAAGCACTTTTTGTGCACCCGGTCGACGTTTCTGTGGTTTTCTTTCAAAGAAACCTTTCTTCTTATCAACTTTACGGATAATGCTTCTGTTGGAGATTACAAAGCCATTGTCCTCTTCATTCATGCCGGTTGGCTCCATGTGAACCACATAAAAGAAGCATTACAAGGAGAAGAATGAAGTGTCAGTGAGCCGGAAAGATGTTCTTTGTATCTGAAGTATAAATAAAAAAAGCTCATATTGGTTTTCTATACTTTAAACCAGACAAAAAAAAGGCACGTCACATTCATCATCATAGTATCATAAATAGTTTGAGAGTAATGAGCAGACTGAGTTGCACATAATCATGATGAGCAATATGCATTTAAACGTGCTAAAGTGGAAGCACAGGTCACTTGGATAATAAAAACTGCCTTCACAGCCACCTCATACCACCTATGGCATTAGATTGCTGGACACAGTGACAATGAATCCAGTGTCTTGGCTTCATTGTGGTGTCTGGTTTATATCTGTTTATATCTTTTATTCCAGAGATCCACTGATTTACAAGCTGTGGATGGCAGCATCTTCTATATCTTCTAAAACCTGTTGGCATTCGGACCTTTTATTGTACAGTTATGTGCATGTATGCTGAAAATGACACCTCTCACAATGATAACAAAGCCTTTGAATATAATGATCTGGTCTTCTTCCTAAATTTACTGGACTCTTAAGTTTCACCCAGAAAAAATGATAAAACTCAGCTAGTTTATTTGTACACTTCTAAACAAGCAAATACGTGAAGTAGACGTTTTTGTCCCTTGTCAACAAACATCAATGGTGTTTGACAAGCAGCCAGTGTAAGTTACAGATGATGGGCATGGTTCTGAGATTATTTCCACAATGACACATAAACAGCAGCAGGAAGGAAAGGCATACCATGGACAAATCCTTTCAGCTCTTCGCTTCACTAGTTGTAGGCGTCTTCTCCTCGAAGCTGTCACATTTCATCGTTGCAGAGGTGTTGAAACCAATTTTATGGCAAGTGTGGACCCGATGGCCTGGTTTCTGCCTGTTTTCATTACACCCAGGTCATTCTTTAAAATTAATTCTCTCATTTATTTACAAACGTTTTGAAATAAAATGTAAAAACAAAATAAATCAAAGTGGAAAATAAAACAGTTAGTACTGGAAAACCAAGACCATCCCAGCAGATCCAATATTGTTACCATTAGATAAGATGAGGAGGAGTCAGGCTTAGTAAAAATGTATAAAAACACTATATACCCTAAATATTAAAACTTAAGATGGTTTTACTGTTTGGTTTTTGTAAATGCGTCTGTTTCTGTTTACTCCAGGGACATGTCTGTATTTTTTTTATATGACAGTAACATAAGCATTGTTGAAAGCTAATGGACTCTTAATGGGATCATAATGAAAGCAGGCTACATAGCTAGCTTGTTTTCCCGCCGTTTCTTTGAGGCATGGGACCAAGTCACACATCTCTACTACCATCTCCCATTCTGTGATACACAATGTAAAACATTTTTACCTTTTTATTCGCTTTCCTAAATAAAATATGAAAAAAGATTCAAATAGGGCAAAACCTTTTTCTGCAGAACATTTGTCACCCCGTGATGGACTAGCTATAGCCTACCTGTACTTAGCTCTCGCCTGCTAAGTGCTGTGATAGGCGCCAGCACCCTCATAACCCTGAACTGAATGAACCGATATAGAAAATGTCTGAACACATTTTTGAACATCCCTTTGTATCTCAATAAAGTTTTTTTTTCTTTTTTTTACAATTATAGTTTCTTTGTGGGAACAAGTGTTTTCCTCGTTGTTGTAGGCCAGCATTGATATTCATATTCTGGGGTTGGAGTTAACAGACTGTCTGGGTGTGTTATTTCAACAAAAAACAAAAAGATGTGTTTTCTCCTGTCAACAGGATGGCCTTTTGGAAGTCTGGTCTGCAAGATGAGCGGCATGGTTCAGGGGATTTCTGTTTCAGCGTCTGTCTTTACTCTGGTTGCCATCGCTGTTGACAGGTACTGTGGTTGCATGTATTTTAAATGCTGTGAAATACTACTGCAGCAGTTTGCAAACTTGATGAAAAAAGCACAAAACATCTAGAGAAAAATTAAGTAAGTTGTTAAAGTCTCACTAATCACTAATTGCAATGTTCCTAAAAGATAAATTCAGAGCTTCTCCAGGCTCACCTTATGAAGAAGTAAAGCCGGACTTTATTTTAAATCGAAGCCTACGAAGCAGATCTAAAACTGATCATTTACTAACCTAGTTCAATAAAACTGGATTAAATTTTTCTGTTTATGATTAACATGATGGTTTTTCTCTATATACTCATTACATTTTCCCAAAAAGCAGAACTCTAACTATTTAAGCTTCAACCTAAAAACAGCAGAGAATTCCATTTTTTAATATCTAAAGCCTTTTTTTTGACCCTTTAACAGAATCTGAAAAAACTTGTATGACATATGATATTTTCCCCTTATTCATCTAGTTAAAGCAAACTAAATCTGTCCTCTCAAACCTAAGTGTTCACAACATAAATGTATATCATTAGAAATTAAAGTAGTATGATAGCTACTGTATATAGAAAGTTGGGTGGGATCCAACCGAAACCCAGATTGGGAAGAAAAAAAAGATATCTCTGACATTTTTACATGATTCGAGTTAAATGTTTAATTATTGTAGGGAACATTCTGGTATGTTTGACAGCCTGTAAGCAGAAGCCAGTGTTTGTGTAGATGCGTCATGACGAAGCCAATGTGAAATGTTTCATCTAATACATGAGCTTTGCCTGGCCTGTTTTCTTTTTATTTATTTTAATACCAAATAAATAGTTTTTTGGTAGTCTTACAAAGGAACATGTCATGTTGAACAGCTTTTAAAAGGCTTTTTCTTAACTCTACTGCTACTTTGAAAGACCTCAACACACAGTGTAAACCTTAAATGCTAAAGGCAAAGCTGGTAGTCCAATGCCAACAAAAGTGGCCAATAAGCACACAAACATCCGCCACCCGACTGACAGCTGCTGTCCTCAGACACCGGACGTGTAGCGATGTCACTAAGTCATTGTTGGAAACCCCTGATGGTGACCTGAACCTCTGGAAGGGAACTGGAAGTTTCAAAAGCTCCCACACACAAAGTCACCTTATCAGCCACAGGATTTCTGTCACATTAAGCAGAGTAAGAAGACAAAGAAGCGCTAAGCTGGAAGATTTATTATGCCATTTTTTTCTTATTCATGACAAATAAGGATGGAAAAATGATTATTTATTACAGGATTAAACAAACTTTATTTGAAACTTTTATAACTGTAATTTTCTAGATAGGGGGGGATTTGCTGGCCTCTATTTTCAGACTACCAATGACACTTAATTTCTTTTTGTTCTGTAATGACTTCTTTGTTATTGATTAATAAAATGCCTGAAGTTTCTAACTCCTACTGCTACAAGCAGAAAACCTTTTTCTTTAAAGACAAAATAAACAAGAAAAAAGGAGCTATTTAAACGTCTCCATCCATCATACCTGCTGTATCTTTTCTTCTTTTGTCTCCAGGTTCCGATGCATTGTCTACCCGTTCAAGCAAAAGCTGACCATCTCCACAGCCACTTTGATCATAGTCATTATCTGGGTTCTGGCAATATCCATCATGTGTCCTTCTGGGGTCATGCTGCAAGTGACGAAGGAGCAAACCATCCGAGTGCTGCTGGGCTACGACAACAAAACCAGCCCCTTTTACTGGTGCAGAGAGAACTGGCCCAACCAAGAGATGAGAAAGATTTACACCACTGTACTGTTTGCAAATATCTACCTTGCACCTCTGTCCCTCATTGTGATCATGTACGCCCGGATTGGAATCACTCTTTTTAAAACAGCTGTTCCGACAGGCGGAAAGCCGGGCCATGAAAACCGCCACAGCGTGTCGAAGAAGAAGCAAAGGGTGATAAAGATGCTCCTAATAGTTGCTTTGCTCTTCATCCTTTCCTGGTTACCTCTGTGGACTCTCATGATGCTGAGCGACTATGCCAGCCTGACTGAGCAACAGTACAGAATTATTAACATCTACATATACCCCTTTGCCCACTGGCTAGCCTTTTTCAACAGCAGTGTCAACCCCATTATTTATGGTTTCTTCAATGAGAATTTCAGAAGAGGTTTCCAAGCTGTTTTTAAGTTCAGCTTGTGCGCTGCAGACGGACAGCGGAGCAAAACCTACAACCGCCGTTTGCAGGGAAACTCTGTCCTCCCAGCTAATAATGTACAAACTACCTTAGAGCCTATTTCTCTGAACAGCCTGGAAAAGTGCAGCTCCAGGCGACCTAACCATGCCGCTGATCAGGACTTGGTAATGGAGGACCTGGAAAAGGGATCGTGCAGCAGTGGGGGCATGACTGCAGTGTCGATTTGAAGATAGTCTTTAAACTGATGATAAATGGTGTTGACTATCACACCCACTGTGCCTACATCAAGCAAAAGGTTTTCTTGAGCAGATTAAACAAGGTGATGCTTTTGCAAATGATCCACGAAAGTTTCGGGCAAACAAAACAACTGAGATAAATGTGGGAAAGCAGTCATAGCTAGCTATGTCTCCTAAAGTCTGACAACAGGATACTCCTTTTGTTGTTAAAGCACATTGTGCTGTTGGGATTGTAGCTATCAACAAAGAACCCCCCCACCCCCGTCTTAAAATACACTCAACGTTCAGCATTAACAGGCTGCTTTCTTGCTCTATCTGTATAAATGTATAAAGATACAACAAACATGTCTGAGCCATCACTGCAGAGCAGATTTCAAGGGTCTGGTTGGCACTTTTTAAAAAGTATTATTTGCTGCTGTTATTATAATGGTGACTTCATACATGTACATTTGGGGACTTGGTTCATAGGAGCGTTGCAACGTGTTTGCTTTCACATTGAACTGAAGCCTTTTATGTAGCTGCATGAGCAGAGTTTTTTTCACTGTTATCAAAATGGCACGAACAGGAATTTCTGGCTTTCTCATACCTCATAAGAAGCTTTGTCCTCAATGAGGAAGAGATTTGTGCAAGAGGATGTCGGTGTTTTCATGTGCAATGCCAAACTGGCCTGATATTTCATGCTAAAACTCATCAGGGAGGCGTTATGGGATCAGTGTCTTTATGTTATGTGTTGCACAGATTATGTTATATTTTATCAAAGCTTGAGGTGCACTCTGCATCTGTGGAGCAATGGCCTGCAGAAACATGATACATTTTAAACTGATTTTACAGTTTAAGATTAATGTATAAAGTTTGTTTTTTTAAACGGGACTCCCTCAAGAAACTACTTGACAGAAGGAATGTGTAGTGTGTTAAATACTGATAGTAGTTATGTTAAAATACTTTAAATCCTGCATTTAACTGCACAGAGAGAAAGGGACATCAAATGTTCAACCTGAAGAAAATACTACAAAAGAAATGAGATAATCTTCATCTGTTTGCAGATGATGTGGTCCTGTTTGTGTGAACCAGGGCAGACCTTCAGCAGGCTGAGGGCTCAGGATAAGCGTCTTCGGCTCTCTTCACTAGCCGGAGAAACAACCGATTCAAGGAATTACAACTCCCAGATACATTTTAGGAGTTAGCTTCAGTGTGGAACTCTGGATAACATTGGGGAAGGCAGGATAGACGGGTGGTGTGTGTAGCCTCGCTCTCACCTAATAGCTGCTGGATAGGCTTCAGCCTCGTGCCGTGCTACCATTAAATAGGTAGATATAAGCAATGAATTAATGGAAACATATTAGTTGTCAATAAAGGCCATCTCAACCAATCATGGCCTGATGTTGCATATTTACAACATACTGTTTCTGACACATTTACATCACTTTATGGTAGAAACTCTATACTGGTCATACTGGTCTCCTGCACCCTGGTAAACACCAGAAAGCAGAAATTCCCACCATAACTATTTTTACCTGTACCTTATTAATAAATAGTAAATATACAGGAAAATTTTAGTTTTTATTAAAGAGTCAAATAAAGTTACCAGATTTTAAAATGTGATGTTCCTACTTAACTCAGGCATGACGGGGTTGAGACAGCTGGTTCTGGGGAAATTCTGGATCTTGGAAGAAGACATGATTCTGTAGCATGTGCTGAATCTTGGCCGTGTGATAGTGGGAGCGTGTTTCCTTTGTTAGCTGCTTAGCGTGTTTATTATGTGTGGGAATCAGAGAAAGCATTCAGGAAAACAAAGCCTGTATAGGAAATGTAAGACTCAAACCATCATAATTCCTTTTTCTTTAGGTTGTGTCACACTCACTTGGCTCTTACGCAGAAATAAATGACCTTCCTCTGATTGTCAGGAGAAAATAAATTGTTGCGATTTATGTTCAATGATGCAAAAACTTCACAAGAAACATCAAACTAAATGTGCAAACAGCACATATTTCTCATGATTTACATCTGCAGAGGGAAGTAAGTCTTTATTATTATTTTAGGAGCTACTGTGTGATATACGTAGTCCATCTGGGTCCTGAAATCTGCTCTGTAAACATCTAAAAGTCTAAATCCTCTCAGTAAGACACACTGGGGACTATGAGCCTGCTCTGAATGTGCCATGTAAATCTGAGACCAAATGTTTCCATGGTTGCATTTTTATGTCTTTTTTATCCGTCTTATGAAGTAAATCTGTACAGTAAATGAGAAAAAGAAGAAAGCGTTGGTTTAAAAGATGTTTTGTCTTGCTGTATACGTGTTCCTGAGTCTAAAGCTTATAATTAATGTTGTAAATCTAGCTGTTGTAAAGATTATTGGTTCAAACTTATGAAAGTTTTGGTTCATAGACGCTTTGCATACTTCATTTTCTGTCTTTTGTGAAGGTTTTTAATTGTGACCAATCTTTCAAAGCATTAAAAGATGAAACATCTTTTAACTTTCAAAGCACAGACACACCATTAATCAGCATTTGCTTATTTGCAAACAGTCATAAAACAAGGTGAATGTGACTTGATGCTGATATATAAGTGGTTCTCGGGCCATTTAAACAATAGCCAGATGGCTGGTGAGTCATGGGGAGGCGGGTTAACATGACAGCATGACATGAATAACAGCTACATATATTCCAGAGCAAACAAGCAGGTTATGTGTTTATCCAGTTACAAAAAGCAGCTGCAGCCTCTTATTCCTGCAGAGCACAGGTAATATGTATAAATATAAAGTGTGACATAAAATAGCTGTTAAATCTGCAACATCACAAACCTCTGACAGCTGAAAGTGTGCATACAGAGCTCAAATGTTTATTCCACCCTTTAGCTTAAATGTGTCCCTTTGCAGAGAGGTCAGTGGTAACCAGGCTGCAACCTTTCACCCCTGCAGATTCCAGCTCTTTGCCTGAGTTGCAGGATTGTCTTTGAGAAGCTTGCTGAGGTGACAGACCTCTGCCAGCACTAACTGTCACAGAAGCATTTCCTTTTGATAAGTTGTCTGTTCAGACTCAATCATCTGATAAACACATGCAGTATGTCACAATCCAGTCATCTTTACGGGAGACGGGAGAGAGATTCTGCTACTACTTCATGTTCACCCTGATGAATGTTGTCCCCGGTCCGATGTAGGTCGCCTCACATGGAACTTAGAAAGATCACATATGTGAGTCACGATAAAGCGATTCAGGTCTGATGTCTCGGAGTCTGCATCAGGGAACCCTGTGTTTTTAGTCTTCACACGTCATTCTGTCCTACAGTATCACTACGCCCAGCACATAACGTCTCTGGTGGAAATGGTCTTGGGTACATGTGCGCTTGTGCAACCTCCATTCGATCCCTTTTTGTGGAGATGGCTCTTTCGCCCCTCACTGAACGGCACTCCTCTCTCCAGTCCGACTTTCTTTCACCCATTCAGGAAGCGTGCATTGTGCTGAGATTTTCTGTTTCTACCATGTAACACGGTAACAAAGCATGTTATCTGTGTTCCCAGAGACATGCTGAGTCAGTTTGTTTTATTACTGTATTTCTAATGCTTTTATTATGACAAAAATGTCTTTTTACGGTGTGAAATTTTGTTTTTGCCTCCTGAAACTTTGGATATAAGCTGCTATCAGAAGCCAAATCTACCCACTGTTTTACTGATAAATAGAATAATGATTTAAAAAAGATCAAACCATGCTGGAGACATCTCATGTAAAAAGACTATTTATAAATTGACATTTAGGGTCATATTTTATTTTAAAATATAAAGACAAACTGTGGAATAACACTGGCATTGTTTTATTCCTGAGAAGCATGTGATTCGCTCCTCACACACTGTTAGAAACAATCAGTAAAAACAAAATATTAAGTGTGAAGTATTGAATGTAATCAATTTGTACTTTTTGGTGCCTGTGTTGGAACAAAAAGAAGACTTAAGGGTGGGGGACACGGGGGGCACTGTACGCTTTCTTGTTCCTTTCTGGAACCACTGAGTACTTTTGTATATTTTGCATGCAAATATTTTTTGTGTATGAGCATGTGAGGTTTGTGTTTGTGCACCTCCATGTTCTAAATAACGTTAAATGAGATGAATCTGCAAGGACACGAATGTGGGGGGTGGTCTTCCACCGGGGGGACAGTCTGTTTTTAGGGAAAGGGAGGAAATAGTGTCCTATTTATTTGTGAAGGGCTATTCAAGGCATTTCTATTACCTCTGTTACTGACAGCACAACATACAGAGTAGCTGTGACCTTTCTTATTCACTATAAACACGGCTTATGTCACTGCTTTGGGACAACATTAAGGCATTTCTTTATCATATTTTTATTTTTTGCACATAATCAGCTGTACTACGCCACACGCAGACAAGGATGGATTATATAATGAACCAAACAGCCGTGCCTCGGGGAAAATGCAAAGTCCCATAATGAAAGTGAATGAAATCATGCATAGGTCTGGAGATATTAAAGCACATGGATTGCGACCTAGATGCAAAGTTTAAATTGAGGGACAGATGTACATCCTGTTGTGGGTGGTGCACATGGGAAACAACTTGCTCTATGAATTATGTTCTGCCTTACTGAGAATTAATGAATGAGAAGGCAGCATTTTTTCCATCCAGTTCTACTGGGCATGACTGCACACTGGTTGCTGATGGCTACATGGCAACCAGGAGATATGTGCTCGCAACTTACTACTTGTTGTCTTAAGATATCTGTCGTAAATTATTGTAGTTTTCCTAATAGATGTGGACTGGGACAAACAGTGTGTGCTTTTGTTGTAATGGACATGAACCATAAAGGGTCTGTTCTGGCATGGTGTTTTTATTAAATGTGTTTTTAGTTCATGGTTGGCAACCAGTAGAGATCCCTTTGTTGCAAGACTGCATTAAATATTATGTGAAAAAGGAAAAGATGCAAAGCTGCTTGCACCGATTCACTTATCACTTTGCTCTGCTTTGTTGTTTTCCCATTCTATTTAATGGTGTGATCATGCTGCATTGTATGAATTCATATACTGTGCAAAAGTGACAAGAAAAAGGCCAGTTTCTGTTAATACATTTAGTAGCTAAGACAACCTTTAATACTAATGTGGCACAGTGAAGGTATTCTTATTTTGACACAGGTAGTTTTGACTCATTCTGTCTACGTTCTGTTCATGACATATTTACTCTCAGTGACCAGAACCACTCTGAGCGGCTCATAAATCACCCGTCCTGCATGGCATCAGTTAACAGTCGGCAGTAAAGTTGGTATTTTACACAAATGTTTCTTGACCAATGTGTTGCAGCAGGGAAACTTCTAAAAACCTGTAGGACACTGGCCAAGGATTGGGGAGCCCCTCTTTAAATCCAAATGACTGAATTCTGGTATATTTTTGCCTATTTGACCTCACATAATGAAAGGGATGCTGCGGTACTAACTGATTGCATGAATAGATATACTATCTGGGGTTAAATGCAAAGTATTTCCAGCACAACCTCAAGGTAAACTGTACTTTAGTGCCAAACTGCTGAACTTTGAGAGATTTGTGCCAAATGTTCTGCAGCCAGCACAAGTCACTAATACTGTCTTTCATTTTGCTCTGTCTCTTTCCCTCTTTCCTCTTATACTTTGTTCGATAATGTCCTTCTGCGTTTCTTAACAGAATCAGCCACAGAACATGCCCAGTGGGTGCCGTGCTGCAGAACGTTAGAGGCCTGACTCCTGCTAGAACTGAACTAATCAAGAAAAATACATATTTTATTAGATTTATGATTTTATAGCTTTGGGAAAAGTGCTTTTAACCCTTTAATTACCACCAGATGGTGATAAGGTGTGTTACTAGATCGTTGATAATGAAGAGGAAATGAAGAGGTAATGCTTAATTCTAATTCATTTAGTTTGTTACTAAAAGAAAAACAACATAATAGTTAAAAGCTAAAACAGGCCCCTGGCCTCCAAACACTTTATCTTTTGACAGTTTGCCAAGCAGTTTTCATGTGCAAAGTACTTTTATCTGAATGTGAAGCTTTTGCTGAGGCTGTGCTGGTAGGAAACACCACGACAGGCTTTTATATTAAACCAAATTAATTTACTTTTCCATGTTCTTTACTGAGCCAGTATCTTTTAACATGACAGAATGTTTTAAATCACGATGAGGCACTTTTTCCAGCATTCCTGCACACTGACAGTAATCATCAGGCCTCTCAAAGTGCGTTTTAATGCTCTGGTCACTGAGTGTGGATTTCATTAAAAAGACCTTTTTGTATTGTTGAATCTGTATTATGAGAGAACCCTATTGTTAAAAAAGAAAAGTTGTGTTTGTGCACGCTCTTAAAACTTGTCAAGCTCATTTCTGTGTTGCCTTTGTATCAAGAGATATTTCAGTGTGTGCAGGGGTGCACCTGTGTTTCTGTGAACTGAAAATTGTCCTTAATAAAGCTATTAGTATCTGCTAACATCACGTCCTCTGCAGGAATGATTCATTCAAAGCGGAAGCAAATCCCACAGTTTGATTGACACCAACATACAGGAATCTGCATTGATTACGATGCACCCAGGAAAAAATATGACTCACTCTTTTGTATTTTTTCTTCCATCACTTGTAGTCTGATTTGGATCAAGTTTTAGATACATGTGCTGAATTAATGGGTTGCTTTTTCTTAATTATGATGCAACAAAACATATTTAGAAATGACTCCCCATAGGAGGATTATTAGAACGTTTTTAATGCAAAGGTTTCCCATTGTTTGCGTTATTTCCAGTAAATCCAGTATCACCAACCTGCAGGTTTATCTGTACCAGTAAATTCTTTACCAGGACGGGCTGGTGTCTTTCCTCTGGAGCGATTCCTTTTCTGCTTTTTGGCGCCTCATGCATTGTTTTGACCTTTTTTTGTTGGAAAAGGAGGAAAATGTAGCGTGAAACTGATCCGTCTTTGTTTAAAGAAAAGAAAAGCGCTCCCGGTCACATGATCACATGAGACAGCTCCGCTCTTGCAAAGTTATGCCAGTTTTAGAAGAGGGCAGCCTCAGAGCACCAACGTGTCAAGCACTGAAATCCCCCATTGTTACTCCCATCAGGCTCATATTTGGGTCAAAACTTACAGTGTCCCTTTAAGAACCGAACCAGTGAACCGCAGACCAGCGTGTTTCATGGGCCAGTGGTCAGCAGAGAAGGTTCTGTTCTGGCTGGAAGAATTTACAAAGCTAAATGCATTTTTGTGCAGCGTCTGTGCTTACAGAGTCTCTGCCATATGCTCTGTAAAAATCTGTGGAGGCGTAATGCACACCTCTTTCAGACCTGACGTGCACCCTTGCTTTTAGCACGGTAATGTGGAAGTACTCTCTTGTGATTGGTTAGATTGGTCAAACAGCAGACGAGAAACTCCTACATGATGCCATGACCTAATGCTTCCATGTGAGAGCACATTTCACCAGCATCAGCTGTGCTAACTCCACCGCATGCAGTATAAACCCAGCTTTACTCAGAAACACAGCGAGAGGGGCAGATAAGGGTTCATTCAACCATCTACTGAGTTTTATGGACAAGTCGGGTTATTAGTTAAACTGTGAACACAAAAACCACACTGGGAAATGATAGTCAGATGGCCTGTCCGCTCCTGGTAGGATCACTAACTCTGGACCTTTTAAGCCATTTCCCTGTAGGTTTTCTGTCCTCATTCAACAGTGTGGATTGTTTACAGGACCAGCGGAGCATTGATCAGGATTGTTGCAGCTCGCCAGCTGACAGAAATGATTCAGAGGTTAAATTAGAATGTGGAAGACTAGACTTGTGGGGACATTTCACAAAAACGTGACTGTAACAAGCGTGAACTGCTCAGCGGGACATCCTGAGGAAACTCTCATAACCACAAGTAAAAAGGAATAGTTTGCTGAAGTGCACAATGTGACATTATGGTCTGGGAAGTCAAACTTTATGCAAAAAACAAAAAAAAAAGTGACATAACTTATTGGAGACTTTGGATCCAGCTGACCTTCACCCACCTGCATCTGTGCTGTTCTGTCTTTTAGAATAATTTGTTTAAAATCATCTCTCTGTGAGACCAAACAGACTTCTGTAAACTGTTGTGTGGATGAACGCCTCCATAGGACACGCTTTAGTTTCAAAACAGAAAATCAGTTGTAAATCTTTGGAAGCATTAAAAATGAACTATATGTCAGAAGCAGAAAATACCTGATAACCATCTGCTGTGCTCACATTGCTTCAGTGCTACCCAGAGGAACCACACCGGATCCCCTGAGGCTCACTGACTGCACCACAGTCCACACTGCATGTGCAAAACTGGCAACTTTTACCTTTTAAAAACTTCAGAAACAACAAAACAAAGAAACAATAAATCAGCTGATTTTGATCTTTTTTTTCCAAACCTTTAACTTTTTCAGCCTTGTTTTTCTCTGTATCTGTAACTTTATTTACATAACTACCTGTAAGAAAAAGACCCTAGAGCTATTTTTCTAAACAAGCATCCATTTTTTAAGCACTTATACAACTCAGGGACACAGGTAGCTGACGTCTACCCCTGCAGCCATTTGGATGAAAAGCAGGGTACATCCTGGACAGGTAACCAGTCCAACAACCACTCCCATTCATTTCTATGGAGAGTTTAGAACCAAAATGCATGTCTTTAGATGATGGGAGGAAGCCAGAGAGAGAGAATCCATGCTAACACAAGAGAACATGCAAACTTCCCATCACTCAGGGCACAGTGCAGCTGCGTCACCGTGCACTGTGCACGGTGCACTGTGCACAGTCCAGGACTCTAAAAGCTGCATGGAACAAATGTTCAGTTTTCCTGCTAGTCTGACACTGAAAAACGTTTCGTTTTGCTCTTTGAATGTGGAAAACAGCTTCAGTCTGCATCAAGGGTTAGGCTGATTAGTGTAACCTCATCTCAATAGAAGGAAAGGTTTCATCCAGGTGAACTGTCACTTTCATCCCCTTTCCAAACATTTTCCTGCAGAGCGTCTGTCATAAACCTGCATCTCATCAGATGCAAGACTGACTTTGATAAAAACATGTCAGCATTCACATCACTTTAGTTTGATCACGTGAAGGTATGCTTGCATTAACCAGCAGAATAAAAGGCAGGAAAGCTTCTTACTGTGTAGATTCCATTTTGCTTGTGACCATGAACTAAAATATGCAGCATAGAAAAGAGTTGGTTTGAGTTCAAAACAAAGATTCTCATTTATCACAAGGCCAAAATCTCACTGGATCATTTTTGTCCAGATGTTATGCAGGTTGGACTCTTGATACCTTGTATTTGTTTGAAAATAAACTTACATTTAATTAATAATACTACATAAAATTATGAATGCTCACAAACAGAACACATCAAAAGAACAAAACTTCTTATTTTGTGAGTTTTTAAAGTTGCAGGAAAATGTTATGTCCCTTTTGCTACGCTTCCTCCTGGTCTCTAAATTCAGGAATGATCTGGATATGTGTATGAAACCCAGTTAAAATATTAAGGTAGTTTAAAAAAAGTTAATAATTAATTTAGGCTAAGTCTGGTGTTAAAAGGCTGTTAAAATCTAATAAAAGGTGTGTTCATTGTGTTTTTTTTAACTGTTTGTTACATGTTAAGAAATGTTTTAGGAAAACAAAATCAGAAATGTGATTTACTATTTCTTTTGGATGAAAACTAAATCTGTTAAGTCGGGTTGTTTTGGTCATGTGACCAGGTGAGGGAGGCGGGGTGAAGGGAGGAAAGAGAGCGAGCGACACGAGGAAAGAAGGATAGAAGACGCACGCGAGGGAAATGAGAAAAACAGTGATTGTGTGGTAGAAACACAGCTTCTTATGCTGGACTTTAAGTCGTCAGCTTGGCGATTTTTAAAGAGAGAAGTGGTGTAGAGACAAATAATTTCAACACGGAATTAATTCCTGTTACACACAGAGGCTTCCTGCTAGCTAAGTGGATGCTAAAGGCAAAGGAAAATGTGACTGAACTGTAAGCGCGCAGCTGTTAGCTAAACCAGCTAGCCACCTAGCTGTTCGTCACTTTCCGACCTGGAAACCAGAACACGAAACCAGAAAGCGCAATGAGCCGCCAGGTACTGCTCAGATTTCCTCTGGCAACGTTGCTTATCCGAGAGAGATTGTGTGGAGATCTGTGAGGAGACCTGTAAGCACCGCCATTCCCATCTGATCTGAGGAGACCAGTAAGCACCGCCATTCCCATCTACACTGAGGTGACCTGTAAGCACCGCCATTCCCATCTGATCTGTGAGGAGACCAGTAAGCACCGCCATTCCCATCTACACTGAGGTGACCTGTAAGCACCGCCATTCCCATCTGATCTGT
>JBAMIG010000012.1:2019307-2029722 GCA_037177335.1 Kiunga ballochi
ATTTGCTTTTTAGTCTTGTGGTACCAAAGCGCTTAAACATTAAACACCTCTCCTTGTATCAGAATTCAAACCCAAGCAAACCCATCAGGACTCACAATAAGAAGGGTGTTTTTACTGGATTTAGGTGGTCTCAGAAGATATAAACAAAGATATAAGCTGTGTTAGCTCATAATAGAAGACCCTGCTGAGGGAGAAGGAAAAGAAATGCATGCATGAGAAACAAAAGGCTAAACGGTATCTCAATAAAAGGATGAAGAATACATGAGGGGGATCAACTTTTCCAGGTTTCTCTACATCTGATGATGAAAAAGATAATCCAAAGGGCAGAACCTTGGCTGTCTGTATTTACTCTTCCTGAAGGTTGTGTGAGAAAGGTTTTCCAGCGATGCCGGAGCAGCTGCCTTGGTGCCATGCTCATCACACCAGCAACTGAATGAAAGGCATTTCAGAAAGACTAGTTGTAAAAGTTTAAACCAGATTTTTCCTCCAGTTGCATCCATGTATGGAAACGGACTTTTCCTGTAGTGCAGGAGATCTCAGTGAAGAGCAGAACACCATGATGAGAGGAATTTAGCAAAAAATTCAGTGCAAACAAAACCAGCCATGCTTTTAACTCTGGTAAACGCTTCATTTTAAAGTCAGTAAATTGTCACTTAATAAAGGTGAAACACTACGTGCAAGTTTTATTTTTATCTCTGAAAACAGGATTAAAGATTATCTGACAAAACAACAGTATTATTCTGAACTGGAGTGATGGCCGTACATGTCCTTCAATTCCAAGTGATGAGTTTATTCCATATGCAGCTGACTTCACTCCCCTTGTGTTTTAATTTCTTTAAAAAGAAAAAAAAAAGATAATCCCCCTGCGCCACTGCTCCATCACATGTCAATCGAGCCCTGTATTACTTTCTTCTATCTCTGGGATGGAGTTGACTTGACTGATTGGAGATTTAGCCAGAGAAATATTTCCTGTCCGTCAAACCTTATTAGGAAGCCCTCAAGTCAGAGGCAAGCAAATTGGGGGGCAAAGATCAATTCAAAGTAGCTTTCTACACATCTTCCCTCTCAGTACACTCAGCTAAAAAAGATCTGGAGCCCTCTAATTTAAAATCACATCCTTTCACTGTATAAACGTCTCAAACTAATGTGTCTTTATCACATAAACACCAATCAGTAATTACTGTAATTCCTCACAGCATAATATTCCTGCTGGGAGCAGGGGTAAGTTATGAAATGCTGTTTGGTGTTGGTGTCAAAAGGGCTGGCCTGAGAAATGCTGCTTGAACTGGAATTTTAAGGCAGCATCTCCAGAGTTTAGGAATAATGAAAATATTCAGCAAGCAGCAGCTGTCTGGATGAAAAGGTCTCATTTTCAGAGGTCTGAGGCAGCCTGTTTGGAGATTAACACCGTGTCCAACCGATGCATACAGAACAGCGTCTCTGAGCACACCGCACGTCCAAACTGTAGCAGAGGTTCTACAGCAGCACCAGAATCAGACAATAAAAGATGGGAAAATGTTACTGGTCTGATGAGTCCCCATTTCAGCTGATGGTGGGAGGAAACTTTGCTGCAAACATGAACGCATAGCTCTGCTTTGAGATGAAGGGGATCAGTACCAGCACAGCCTGAGGATGGCTGCTGACCATGTCCGTTTATGAGCACAGTGCATCATCTTCTGATGGACACTTCCAACAGGTTTATGCACCGTGTCACACAGCTCACATCGTCTCCATGACGAGTTCACTGTCCTCCAACGGCCTCCACAGTCAGCAGGTCTCCGTCCGACAGAGCAGCGTTAGGAGTCTCTTCATGGATGTGCAGCAACTGTGATGCTTCATGTGGAGGAAAAAAAGAGCTAAATCTCTGAGGAAAGTTTCCAGCACCTGGCTGTTTCTGCAACACCTCCAGTTCCATCTAGTTCTGGCAAAATCCAGCAAACATACAAAAGCCTTGGGTTTTCTTAACGTTGCTTCTCGGTGCTGCAGAGTACTGCTGAAGGGACAGGATGGAAAGCAAATGAAAGCATTTACACGACTTCTTTCAGATAATAAGGTTTCCTCTCAGGACAAAGCATTTAAGATGCCAAACCGTAGATCTGGACTCAAACCTGCTTGTCAGACAGTTTCTCCAAAGCGGTTTCCGATGAAGGAAAATATATTTGGTAGAGAAAAAAATCTAACGGAGCAGTTGCAAAGCAACGTCTCCTCTGTGTTTGATTCTTCATGAATAAGGAGCAGCTGCAGATGTGATCTTTTCCAGGTGGAACCTTTTATTTTCGGGCTTTATGCTTGTAAACAGTGCCCCATACAAAGACATATGGTGTCTATTTATGATGCTCTTACAGGGTTTGAAGTCAACCCTCTGAGGGCCCAAATTGATTAATGGCCTGGAAAAGAGCTTACACCTATGATCAATTCATCCCAATAAGTGGTCGGTAAGAGTTTGAAATGCAGTTCTGACCTCTTCATCACAAACAACACTTCATTCATACCAGACAAAGACACATAGCCATTAAAACAAGGCATAAAATCCATAAAAGCATGAAAGCCAGCCATCAGAAACCATTAAAACCTCAAGCTCTGGCTCATACAAACATATATTACCCCTGAAAAACTTAATATGTATAATGGACCCATACCTGACACCTGTACTAAGTGTGGGAAGGAAAAGGGAACTCTTTTCCTTTTGTATTTGGCAGTGCATAGAAATACAGAAATTATGGCTACCTTTAATCCCACGGCTATTTATTTCAGGCTTATACCCAAATATGTTGAAGGTGGAAAAGAATAGACATTTGTAGATCTAAGCATAGTATTGGCCAAAAGAGTAACAGCCCTAACGTAGAAAGAAGTCAAAAGACCAACAGTGGGCAGATGGTTATCCGAATTATCAACAAGTCTTCCTATGGAAAAAATTACTTACACAATAAAACATAAACAACATCATTTTCATCAGATCTGGGACCCATTTATCAACTATATAACAGGAACAAACTTAGCAGGAATGATGGAGACAAAGTTACATCAATAGTGGCCCTCTGCGGTGCCCAATGTACCAAAACACTTTTTAAATATGAACTGTATACCGTGTTGACGAGGATGGAGCGTGACCTGGGGGATAGATCCCCAACAGGAAATGTAACATAATTTGGGTAGGAACTGACTGTTTAACATGTATGTTCGTTACATGTATTTGTTTTATTCTCTTGCAATGAATAAAAACAATGTTGGCAAAAAAAACAAACTTCAAGCTTCAACAAAAGGCTGAGAGTTCATCACGACCAGAGAAGCTGACAGCGTGCAAAAATCCACAAATAAAAACTATCCCATGCTTTTTACTTTCATCCCTGTGTTTGGCTTTGTTACATTTATACTAAGGGGAGGTAAAACACACTAGTGGGCACTCCTTCTGCTCCTTAAGAGCCAAGTTGGATGAATTGTGGGGGAACCGTGGAAGGATATACCACCAGTAGTCTCTGCTGCAGGTTAGTCTGCTGGAAGCTCTTTATTAATGTGACTGTGCTCAGCACGCTACGGTGACGCATTAACCCGGCACATCAGCAGCGTGTGGACCCAACCGGGCCACAGCCTGCAGTTGCATGCTAACATATAATTATACTTTTGATCTTTAGGAACCAAAGGCATTTTGCAGTTCAGGTGTTCAAATACTCTTTTTTTTAAAGGTTTAGATCAGACATCACAGTTAAAAGAGAGTTCCTCAAAGCCCAACATGCAGCCTGATACCAGTAAAAAGGAAATGGTGCTTGTGTAAATAACAGAGCAGAGAAAATCACTTGAAATATTTCACTTTCTAAACTGTTGCACTGAAGTGGAAACTTCCATGAATACATGTGAAAAAGAGGTGTAATAGTTACGTGTCCCGGTCTGTTTCAGGCACAAACTATGCCGTGCATGGATCTCATTAAGAAATCTGCTCCTTAATAAAATGATGAAGGAGTTTTCTATAAGATGATACATTTTCTCAGCCTAGAAGTGACCAGAAAGGAAATTATGCAGAGTCTGTAATCTTTGATTTGAAAGAATTTGTTCACATTAGTCTTCCTGGAAAGCATGGTGAGGATGATGATGATGAGCTATTTTCTGTCATCCTCTGGGATCATGCATTCACGGGAGGAAGCCACACTTACCGACAATGTGAAGGGAGGCCTCATGCTCCTGGATCATCGCATGTCTAGCTCCAGGAGGAATGAAAAACATCTTAAGGTAACCTTTGAGTTTGCAGCAGCAGCAGAAGCAGCAGCGGGGGGGAGGGGGAGCGTTAGGAAAGAAAAGACAGAAACAGGGAAGTTAAGCAGATCCAGAAATAATCTGTTTGCAGTGGTGGACATCCCACGAGGAGCAGAAGCTTTCCTCGCTTTGCTCTACAAAGCAGGAGAAACATGACAGGATGATTTGGACTTTCCTTGCTTCTGTGGAAGCCTGCAGGGAAAGGTTTAAGCGAAACAGGCCATAAAGCTCATTCATACCCCCCCCGCATGTCATCTGTGACACAAAGTGGACGCGGGATGTGAATGGAACCAGCCTCTGGCCATGTTTCAATAAGGCATGACTAACGGGTTAGGCTAGCAAAGCTGCATTCTGCCAGCGATGTCCACCACTAACAAACCTACCGTGACTCACCCAACACATTTCTAGAATCCTCCGTCTCATTTAAAAACACATTTCGAGCTCCTTTGGGCAAAGAAAAGGCTCCGCGGGTCTTCCCTTTAAAACAAAAATAAGTCAGTCAGTATTTTACACCGTTTCCCATCTCGCTTGCTCTGCAACAATATCACCTACACGGGAGGCACATATCATTAGTGAAGCAGGGATCAGAGGAACAGACTCTTTGCGCTACTTGGAGCGGGGTAACTGCTTAGCCTTAGATTTGTTGGCAGACCTGTTGCTCTGGAAGTAGCAGAGTGGTTGAGATGATTATGGATGCAACCAATGCTGCTGCAGAGCTTCTGTGAAGCTCCAACAAGCAGCAAAGCTAAAGAGCCTAATCCATTTTGTAAATGGTAAAAAACATGAATTGGGATCTGCGACAGGTTTGGAACCCCAGCCTCGCCAGGAGAGGATCATTTGATTAGAGGGTATTTTGCAGGAAGGAGCATCGATAATCATTCAGAAACCTGCAACTACATCCACGCTGGCTTCCAAAGGTCTACAGGGGGATGAATGAGACACCTGTCAGGGGATCATTTGCTCAGGTGCTTATTTCTTTGACATGTGCTTGGGTTGTAAATCATAAAACTGATCACATCGATTCAGTGTTTTACTCAGACAAACTGCCGAAACTGCTTCAGTGACGGGTATGAGCCGATACCAGGGGTGGAAATCCTCACACTTTTAGACACTTTTGATGACCAGACCAGAAAAAGATTGGCTCATATAAATGAGACCTTTTCATTAAAAAAGGTCTTGATATTAGGAAATGATGACCTTATAAAGCAAAAGCAAACAGCCAATAATGTTATTTCAGCAGTGGTTTTTTACTTGGATGACCCTGAATAGTTGACACTGTTTAATCACTATTATCATCAATCACTGTTTATTTTATGCAGTCTTTAGATCTGGTGCTTCTAGGACTTTAATGTAAAGTTGATGTAAAACATATTCTACATGCAATGACACTGGGGTTCATCTCAGGGGAGGAGAAGTCAGACTTTAGGGAAGTTTTGGGTGTTAAAACACAGCAAATCCGATCTCAAGCTTCATTTTGGACCAATGCTATTGGATCGTCAATCACTGAATTGATGCATCTGTTTGGATCAGCTTATTATTACACCCCTAACATGTAGAATAAATGGCTGATAAAATAAAAATGAGCCCAGACACTTTATTAGTTACATGGAACAGAGGAAGCAGGGCTAATAAGACTCACGTCTGCATGATCTCTACAGGGTTACGCATCTATCTGGACTACAAGCTGGACAGAAGTGTCTACAGAAGGATAGCAGTCAGTAACACTGGATACTTGCATATTGTGTTTTCCAGCAAGGGGGTGTCATTTTGGGCTCTCTTGCTTAACTGTTTTCCTGTTAAAAAGGTGAGTGGTTAAATAGGGCTGAGAAAACAGAAAGGGATGGACAGGTTCCAGTGGTTTCATGAAGCCATCGTGGCATGTGGGAAGTATATCATTTCTACTTATTCAATACTGTATTAAAGACTGAAAAGCCACGTGAACGAGTCATGAAATCATCTCATCATTCAAATGCATCCAATTCTTATTATCCAGTTTGTGTGAGCGAGGTTGGGTATTTTTGCTCTTTTACACTGTGAAGCTGAAGAGGAACAACTTTTTAAATATGTGCTTTAATGGAGGTTCACACAAAAGGTTTGGTCCACTGATTTTATCCCACAAACCATAAAGATATAAATACTGTAAAGACAGATGCATGAAAGAGGTGATTTGTAGAATTTAACACGACAGAAGTGAGCTGAGGGCTTAAAAGCATGTTGGTTTCTTTGCATCCTTCCTTCACCCTCATTTTTCCAGAACAGAAACTTATCAGAACCGAAAGCGATCAGCAGGAGGAGGTTACGATTTCAGCACCTTTATGACCCGATCCAGAGGCCGTAGAGCAATTAATCCTCTTATTTAAAAAAGAAGCTTAAAAAGCATTCAGTCACTGGAAACAGAAAATAACTGATATTTCTTACAAAAGGAGACCAACCTGCAGTCGCAAGACGTGGAACTAAAGATGGCTGAAGCTCTTTCTGACATCTGACCACTTTATCAGGTGAACTGCTTAACACAAATATCTGATCAGCCAGCCAATAACCTGCTTAGTCCTGTAGATGTAGTCAAGGCAACTTGCTGAAGTTCAGAATGAGCATCAAAATGAGGAAAAAAACAGACCAACGTGACTGAATGTGGCATGTTGTTGGTCTGAGAACTTCAGAAACTTTTAAGCAGCTCGGACTTTCACACACCACCATCTCTGGGTTTACAGAGAATGGCCTGAAGAAGAGAAAGTATCTAATGAGCAGCAGTAGTCTGGAGCAAAATGCCATGCCGATAATCAGCAGACTGGCTGGAGATGACATGGATGCAACACCAAGTTAAATTAGCTCCGGTTCCAAGCCATAAACGCAGAACAGCATCTGTGAACAAACAACACCTCCAACCTGCAAGCAGATGTTCTGCAGCTGCAGCAGGACACACTCCTGCTGCTAAGAACAGGAAGCTACAATCCACACACACTCACCGACACTGGATGATGGGAGATGGAAACATGTCGGTGAGCTCAGTGAATTAGGTTGGAAAGTGTGTGTGTGTGTGTGTGTGTGTGTCTCCAGGATGTGCCCCGCCTCCTGCTCCAGCTGCCTGTGACTCTGAACTGGATGAAGCGGCATGAAAAACAGCTGGATGAACAACAAAGGGCAGATTTAGCCAGACACACTGTAAAGTCATGTGACTTTCTCCTGATAAGATGGACCGAGCCGCACCGGTCATACTAAAGCTCAGACAGACCAAACTCCCAGAGGACACTCCCCAGAATCAAACCTTCTCCAAATCCTCAGAGCACATGTGGACTGATGGGATTCCCTTCCACAGAACCATGAAGAACCATGACCCCCTTATTGTTGCCTGATATAAACGAGGACCTGCTGGTGGTGACTAACAGACCACGGATGTGCAGTAGTGATAGTAGTGAGCCTGATAAGGAAGCCAGTCACGAAAAAGGCTTGTTCTAAACAAACTAACATCTGGGCCTGTTTCTTCTTCCAGTGGCTTTAAAACTCTGTCGTGTAAATAAAGACACTATCGTGTACTGTCTGATGTCATATTCATGTTATTTCATGACTTAAGAAGCCAATAAATATAAAAGACTTTTAAAAAATGTATTGTTCACAACAGCAGTTCACATAAATTCCTCTCTGCCTGTAAAAAATCCCTTTTGTACCAATTATATATTCATACAGCTGTCCTCTGCAGAGTCCATCCTCTTTGCTCTGCAGGAATGCCTGCTTTGCTTCAACATGTGATTGCACGGTACGTTCCCAGCTTCACTGTGACTCGGAACGGGAAAGAAGTGCTTCAGAAAATGAATAAATGGATGAATGAAGGAAGGAATTAATAAATGCCCCCAGAAATGGCATCTAAATGATCACAGAAACAAGACTGTTTTGTTGTCATGTTTAAAGACTGTGATGGATGATGGGCTGCATTCATGCAGACTGTGGATGTAAAAAACATGCAAGCCTTCACATGCACGTGTTCTCCTGGCTCGTGCACGTGAGTAAACACATCTTTTGGTTTGTTTAGAGGAGCCGATGGCTCCACGTGTCCTTACCGGCTTTCTTTGGTGTCCGGGTGAAGGTTCCTTTGACGGTGCGGCAGTGGGAGTTGTCTCCACCACAAACTCCGCATTTGTCCTCCACCTTTTTGGAGCCGATTTCTCTGTCGCAGCCGACTTTCTGCAAAAGCAAGTAAAGGGAGACTGGGCTGAGACTTTTCCCGTCCAGAGGGACACGGTCACATTTACAACATGTTTGCCACGGAGCAGGTTTGTTCTTTTTTATTCCCTAGTACCAAGGAGCTTTTGTTTCTCCCTACATTCATCTGTCGGCCTGTTTATCAGTAGATCTGCATCATTTTCTAAGCCGAACTTAGACTCCATTACGTTTAGGAATGATCTGAG
The DNA here is from genome assembly GCA_037177335.1 of Kiunga ballochi. Lineage (NCBI taxonomy): Eukaryota > Metazoa > Chordata > Actinopteri > Atheriniformes > Pseudomugilidae > Kiunga > Kiunga ballochi. The sequence goes on from JBAMIG010000012.1 coordinate 2,027,959, forward strand.
AGGACGTGTGGACACAGGTATTTTTTAACACTGAGATGCGAACAGAAATATAATCATTTACATAAATATTTAACCATACACCCTTTTTGTTTACAGGTGCTCATAAATACCAGAATAATGTATTTACAGTGTAATTTCCCATTAAAGTGAAAAGGCTTAGTTAAGCTACTGCTACAGACGGGCAGGAGAGTCAGGCGCTTTATCTATGCCAGGGAATAGTTTATGCAGCCATCATATGGGAAAACTATAAAACTTATTTACTGGAGCGGTCAAACATAAAACCATTCTGGTTTTGTCCTCCTTGTCCCGTTGAAGACACCTATAATGGACAACCAGGCTTTCTGTCTCTGTGGGTATTTACGAGCATGAGCGAGTGATGCATGCATACATCACAAAAATCATCTAATAAAAATAGTTAGAAATGATTGTTATTACTACTTTAGTTATTAAACACAGAAGCTGAGTCATTTCCCCATTACAAGGACAATAATGACGGCTTCGTCCCTTTTTGTTAGCATTACATTGAAGCAAAGATCCCTTAAAGCCATAAGAGTAATTAATGATGCTCAGCTCAAGCAAGGACACTAAACGCTGATGTCCTGCAGGAATTGAATGTTTCCCCCCTGAAACACACCTGATTCAAATCAAAGTGATCTCTACAGGTAAGTTCTACACAAGTCTGTTACACATTGATTTGAATGGGGTGATGCTGCAGGGCATAGCTGCAGGATACCGGCCCACAGGGACTGGATTTGGAGGTCCCAGCCCTAAAGCTGCTTCTCACTCACCTTATGACATGTTTTGTGTTTGTTTATTCCTTCAGGCTTGTTTACCTTGTTTGTTTTTTTTTAACAATATTCATGTTCAAATAAAACTTTGATATTAATATTTGGACATTTCTATAGAAAAAACCAAGCTTTTAAATCCTAAAATGTAAAAATGATGTAAAAGCAGCAGCAACAGGAATGACAAGGCTTCTTATTGGCTTATTGTAAATTAACTCTGGAGGTTTTTTTTTTTTTAACTCTAGAGGGTGGAAATGTCAGACTACTACAGCCACACTGCATCGCTCCAACCTATTAGTTTATCTCACAGAATCTGTAAGCTTTCCAAGGCAGAGGTTTGGAAGAGCAACTCATATTTACTGCAATTAACAAGGAAAAATTGGAGCCCTGCGGTGCACGAGCCCTTTGTCTCGTCTTGTTACCCCCAAATTCTTGAGTTATTGTTGAGCATGTTTGCTGAAAAATGGCAAGACAGATTGTTAATAATTAATGAGGAAATATTTGGCAGATTTCTTCTGAACTCGGGAAAAGTCCAGACAGAATCGCTGCAAAGTCATTTCGGGGTGTGAACTCTCCAGACATCCTGCTGCCTGAATCGACCGAGAGCGTCCAGAGTTCAGTCTCCTGCTGCAGCTTTTAAAAACCATGTGGCTTTGACGTGTCTTACCACACATTCTCCACGCACACAGATACTGTAGGCATCCTTGTAGGAGCATCTCGTCCCATCATGCACCAGCTGCTTCATGTACACCACATCGCCCGTCTCCTTTGACTGGCAGTATAAGTGACATCTCTTGTTGGCTACAGGAAGAGATTACTGAATTATTAGTGAATAATGGCAGTTTTAATGGCACACTGAACAGCAGCTGGCATCTGGAATAGCTTTAGATTAGTCCATGTCTGCCTGACGTGTGTGCAGAACAGAACACTGTTGCACGTTTAAGCAGCAATCATACATGCAGGTAGCTAATTACACCTG
>JBAMIG010000012.1:2029822-2047757 GCA_037177335.1 Kiunga ballochi
ACACCTGCAGCAATCATACATGCAGGTAGCTAATTACACCTGCAGCAATCATACATGCAGGTAGCTAATTACACCTGCAGCAATCATACATGCAGGTAGCTAATTACACCTGCAGCAATCATACATGCAGGTAGCTAATTACACCTGCAGCATGGATGAGGGAAAAAATAAATTACATTTGTTTCATGTTCTCTTTGCCAGTCGTTGTGCTTTGTTTCATCATTTTCCTGTGTCCTTGTACCAGGTTCTCCCAAATCCTGTTTAGTTTCCTTATTTTGATTAAACTTTGTAATCCTGCACCTGCCTGCTGCCTCAGCCTGCCGTTGGGTCCACATCCCAGAGATTTAATAGAAAGACACAACATGCATTAGCATCCAAACATGTGCATCCAATAAAAGCATGCACAGAAACAGTGGCTTTTATTCCTGTGTAGGATTGTAACACGTTATGTGACAGAACGAGTTTTCAGAGAAGAATTGATAAATGTGGCAGATCCAGCGTTTGTGTCATCACTGAAAGAGTGAAGGGTTATGAAGCATTTGGACAGTGAAAAGAAACAAAAAGGGAAATGAAAAATCCGGCCTGGTTTCCTGCAGATACTAGGTACCCTAACTCCTCATTCACAACAGTGCTGCACCACATAGCACACCACATTCCTCATTCGGACACAAAAGCTCACTACTTTTGCGCTGTTGGACATCGCGTGACGACCTGCTGTAACTATGGCAACCGCAGCACACTTGAAGAGGTTGTTGTTTTTATCTTTTTACGTTATATTTCATTATATTCTTTGCAAACCCATCTACTCAATGATCCATAGTGTTTAAACTTTGTGTTATAGCCGCCATATTATGCACAATGCATTGTTGTGTGAGGGTGATTTTGCAGATCTTTACAACAAGATGTTGGAGAGCCATTTGTTTCAAACAGGTGTGTCAGTAGGGAAACATTCAACACCTGCAGGACACCAGCAGTCTGCACAGCATGTGATCTCTGCAGGGTGAATCCTTCATTACGCTTTTCTTTTAGGAGGACATAAACATTTACATGTCACATTTCAGTTTCACTGCAGGAACTTTGCTGTATAATGAACAGCTGATAAATGCTGACCTAGGGTCAGTTAGACCCTGCTGACCCAGGCTCCAGATGACCAGAGAACATCTGAACTCATGAGGGATGTGGTTGTTACAAAGACCTATTTGACGTCTTGTTAGTAGGATTAAGTGTAACGAGGTAATCTCCTCCTTCCAACACACTGTGGACTGATATAATGGATTATCTTACAGCTTTAAGGAGTTTCACAGTCAGATTGTTGCAGGAATCCCTTTTGTCTCCACTACAAACAGACTCAGGACAGATTCCTCCAAATAGCAATTTGTGTTTGTTGTATTTCTGTTGTATTCTTTATTCTCTGCCTCAATAAACTTTGTAATCATTTTCCACTTTAGAACCAAACTCCTCGTCCTTTATAGACTTTGTGTCTCTACAAGACACAGAAACACATCTTGATTCAGCTGTAATTTCATGTCTTGGCTTTCTTTTGACACATTAAGGACACACAACCTATGCCATTTAAACAATATACCTCATTATGTGGGGGATTTTATTTTGGATAGGAAGCAAGGTGAGTTTATTTGTAAAGCACCTTTCATGTATAAGACAATTCAAAGCACTTGACATAAAAAAGAAAAAGCATTACGGATGTAGGGGAATTGCCTCTTCTTAAATTAAGCCCCGTAAAAAAGAGGAAGGGAAGTAGGTGGAGTCTTCTAGATGGGAAGACGTTTGAGCTAAAAGTTTAGCATCTTGTCTTTATATATAAAGATCAAATCCAGATTAAATCCACAAGAGGATCAATTCTGCAGATCCTTGCTGATATTTTATGCAGCTGAGGATCAGGGTCAGGTGTGTTGCAGCAGGGAAAGCCAGAACACTTGCAGGACTTGCCCGTCCATGGCCGAGGTCCTCGTGCATAGCTGCTGAAGTGAGTTTCTTCCTCACTGTGTTGGGACTCTCCCTTAGAAACAGCGTGAGAAGCTCCATCATCTGGGAGGGTTTCAGACCAGTTATTGCTCCGCAGCATCGAGAGGAGTCAGATGAGGAGGCATCTGGTTAGGACGCCTCCTGGACATCTCCCTGGGGAGGCGTTTCAGGCACATCCCTGTCAGAGACGACCCTGTGAGAGGACATGCTGGAGGGATTAGCTCTCTCCGCTGGTCTGGGAACGCCTCCCAAACGTGACCCTGCGACCTGACCCCAGATCTACAGCAGAAAATGGATGGATGGAAAAGCGCCTGTCTAGTTAGCCTTCTGATAAGTCCGACTGGCATCTGGGATTTCAGTTAGATGTATAAAGGATAGATGAAAAGGTGTTTGCTCAACCGAGTTGTGTTTTCATACCTACACTTTGTAGATTTTTTTATCCGTGTTGTTGTGTTGATGAAACAAACAACAGGGAAAGAATCCTGCAGCCTCCCAGCAAAATAAAGACTGACTGATAAAATGTGTGTTTAAAAAGACTTTCTTGTTGTGATGTAACAGAAATGTCATGAAAAGGGTATGCAGACTGCTTATTTCAGTGTCCATCCCTAAGGGTTGCCATGGTGATGATAAAGCACTCCTCGCCCAGAGCATCTCTCTAAATCTCTGTACGCAGTCAAACATGTAAACCTTTATTGTTGTAGTTTTACTACCATCAGCAGAGTGGAGCTTTAATAAATGCACCATGTTTTATTTGTGATCCGTCTTCAGAGTTCTGCTTATTTTAGGGTCTGTGGGGCAGATCAGCACCAATCCTTCCTTCTAAAAGGATACTGTGATGAAGGATTCACATTTCCCTTTGGTTTGGTTGAAACATGCTGCAGAGCTAAAACTGTGATGATCCATCGAGTTCATACAGACCACTTTGCTGGGTCCACCTGCTGAACTGGTCCCAACATAAAAAGTAGAGCAGGAGATGTTTTATGACTAAACATTTTAGGTGTGCCGTTCTAAACCATGACATGCTGATGTGTTTATCAAACTCAACTGCTGTTTGTTGGTAAGATGGAGAATATGGTAAACAAACTGAAAATATAAACAAAAAGATCATATTCCCTCTTGATGCAGTTTTTACATTTGAGGCATTTCTTAGAAGTAAGCAAAAACAGATTTAAAGGCTAAAAAAAGATTTTACATGACATATTTCTTCAATAAGCATGTTTGATGATTTCAACTCATAAATATTTCCATTTGCAGATCGCATCACAGTTAGCTTCAAGCTAATTTACAGTAACATAGCAAGGCACAATAACAACATGCATCCACAAACAGTAACGCTGCCTCCAGACTGCTGGGACAAGGCAGGAGAAAATAGAAGGATGGATTACCCAACAAAGATCACATTTAGTCAGTTGTTGCAGATTTATGTGATTGTTAAAAATGTTCTCTGCAGATTTTAAAGTGTTTATGGAATAGCAAAGTTTTACCAAACATTCAAGCAAAACGTCTCAAACTATATATTCCTATATGTTCTGTTGGACTCTGCTGGGGTCAAATAAAAGGCACACTTCAATAATGTGTGGCAGATCATAAATAGAAGCTAATCTAGTGGATCTTACAGAACCAGCAGACATGCCGGGACCAGAGCATGTCTGCAGAATCTCTTCTTACGCCAAAAACCAAAAGGAATGTATAAATCTTTGCTTCTGCACTGAAGCACGCAGGTCTGCCAGGTTATTGTGGTCAACTTTTCACAGAGTAAAGTCGAGGTGCTTGTTGGTAAGGTGGGGTTACGTTGAAGCATGTTAACAATCCAGGCTTTTGTGCTTTTGATGACGAGCATAAAAAGTGTGATAGGAAAGATGATAGCGTGGGTCAATTTCAGCTTAAATTCATCCAACATCAAAATGTTTCTATACACTTTATTCCGTCAAGTTTATCTTTATAAATATCTAAATTTATGCAGAAAAGTATTTGCATGTTTTGGGTTTTGTGTGTAAACAAGCTTTAGAAATGAGGCCCCTGGCTTATAAAAGCCCAGCAGCCTGGTTACAGGAACCAACTTTAACATGTCCTAAATGATGTCATATTCATTTCTGCTCCCGCATTGATTTAAATAATCTTTTAAAAACCTAAAAATCTCAAACATTTCAAGCCCTAATGAATCAGAGTGATTAGAAAACTGATCATTTAGTGTTAAAAAAGTTTCATTTTACTCTGAGTGTGCATCAAATAACTGGCAGCAGAAAAAATAAAGGAAATATGGAAATAAAACATCCCCATGAAAGCAGCAGACTGGGTAGGAAAATACCAGACAACACGTCCCAGTCTACGGTTAATCTTTTTGACTAAGGGCTGCCAAACAAACCCAATTTCAACCCGGTACAAGAATATTGATGAGCTGACACTCCTCCTCGGTTTCTCTGCCTCAATCATCATGCTTTTTCTTCTGTTTTTTTAAGTTAACAAATCCTCAATTAACTTTATTAGTGTTGCAGTGAACCAGCACAGCTTGGCCTAAAGGTCCTGTAATTATTACATCTGTTTGACTTTCTCTGAAATGAGAAAACATTAACAGTCCTGATAATACAATACATATTTGCTTATGAATAAAATGTAATAAGGAAAAACTGCGTGAACTTTCTTTTGTGCCATTTTGTCATTTTCCCAGAACAGTGAGCTCCCTCTTCATTGTCCCGTTTCTGCTTCGTCTCTCTGGGTTTACCTGCTTCTCCTACAAGACTGACTGGAAATCAGTTTATGCTCAATAAGTGTCTGAGAGACAAACAAAGCAGCATCCAGTTCAAAAGGATGCAGTTCTTTGCAACAGAACAGAAATGCTGCATTTTGGCCCAAAGGGTAAATTTTATGGTTGGATGGTTCTGAATTCTGCAAATCAGCCCAAACATAAGAGACAGATATAAAGAAACAGGATGGAAGAAGAGACGACATTCAACAGAAGTGATGTGGAGAATAAAAGCAATATTACGTCTTTTTGGAACGTCAGCATGATGGAAAAACCTCCATTTTGAACTTTTTTTAGTCCAGGTTGAGTCCACATTGTCCCCCTAAACTCAGTGAAATTCATCGTCCCCGGCATCACGCTCCAACAAAACCATCAGTGGACATTTTAAAGCTTACCGTCTGGATGCTCGTGGGGTAGCCAGTGGTGTTTGGCATTTTGGAATTCAAAGTGGGAGTTGCGGAGCTGGCACTGCTGAGCTCGGAAGTCTTCAAAGTGCTTGGGGCAGTCTTCTGGGTTGCAGAGCTGATACTCGTAGTTCACTCCCGGGCAGTCCTGGCCGCCGTTGGAAGGTCTGTGGAGAGGAGATGAGTGAAGATCAGAGGAGCCAAACGGACAGAGAGCTTTTCTTTGAAACAATAAGAAGACATCATCCTTCTGAAGGGATCTCTGAGGAGTCTGTGCTGCCAACGCATGTCAACACAGAACTCATTTATATTTATATTCAACCGACCTACACTGGGTTATATCCACGACTGAGGTAAGCAGACTTTGTTTCAGCTAGGATTTTACATCTTGCAGCCAGTTTACATTAAGCGTATACACAGGCCATTAGTCTTTGTTAACATGGGTGTCTATGGGGATTTGCTTTGTTTAAGAGCCCCTGGTGGGGGAGGGGAGAACTGCAGTTTCTGGCACTTCCACTTAACTGTTTAAGGGTGACACATACATAGTGGAATGCTGCAGCGGATGCATAAATACAGCGTTATTCCAGAAGAGGGTCTTTAAACTCTGATTTCTTTGTTAAATCTGTTGCTAGTAAAAACATTTACTTGCAAGCAGCTGCAGAGCAAGGCAGTTACTGTTCAAGGTGGGAACTCAGCAGCACATCTCTGTACTGAAAGTTACGAGCTGAAAAATCTAAATGTGCTCATTACTAAGTCCAGGTTGTTTCTAATTCACTGAGAAACAGAAGGAAACATGGACAACTTAACAAACAATGAGCGTAAATCACAAAGGCTTATAAAATGCACCTTGCACATGTTTTAAAGTGTTGAACAACTAAAGAGTAGGCTATATTTTTCCATCTCCTAATAAAGGTCACCCATGACGTGTGCTTTTGGTACCATTGTTGCAGTTACTTACCCAGGGTTGTTACACTGCCGTGTTCGGAAGCGAACTCCAGTTCCACAAGAGCGTGAGCAGGAGCCATGTTTGCTCCAGGAGCCCCAGGCACCGTCCTGCTTGACCTGATTCGGGTTTTTCCACATGCAGTGACCTTTATAGCACCACTAAGCAAGATGACAGGGTGCAAAAAGACAGGAAAGACTATATAAATATAAATAAAAAAATATAAGCTAGCCTTCTCATATATATATATATATATATATATATATATATATATATATAGCTTTTGAATGTGGGTGTTAATAAACTAAGGGTAAACTAGGGGGCACTCAGCTCTGTGGCTCATTCAGAGTTTTTGATGGATTTCTCGTTTTCACAGCAGACCATTAAAAACATGGTTTTTCAAGCTTGCTAGGGGAGATAATAATTAGCCTGTGCAGAACCTCATGAAACAAAAACAGACACTACAATCCAGCTGTTATCCCTGCTGAAACTTACTCGTGTCCATACAAACAATGCCTGCAGCCAGAAAATACCCAACAAAGCAGTTCCAGGAAGAGCAATGAGAAGCTGCAGGCAATGAAGCTGGAACACTGGTCTAGCAACACACTTACAAATAATAGATACACAATCTGTTTTAATTGCCTATCATGTGGATGCGTGTCTCCTGCTGTATATCCCTCGGCCCGACTTACTTTCCCTGGAGCGCACTCGGTTCCATCGAGCGGTGGCCCTTTCTTGGTTTTGCAGAAGTAAGGGTTGTCTGGATGGCTGCACCAGAGCTGCTTACATGGGTCAAATGTACGAAACTGAAAGAGGAGGAATAAAAATAAAAAAATAAGGTCAGATAAAAATGTTTGCGTGACTGATGGGAAGGCAAATGGTATTATAGGACACCTCATGTTGGACTCTTTTAAAGACTTTTTAGAGGACAACGGGGGCCCGCCCGGGGCGTACAGAGGCATCAGCAGTGTGATGGGCTCCAACACCAAAGTGACCCTGAACAGGTGGGTATGAATGATGTATGGATGCATGGATAAAACGTGGAATCCCTTTGGAAGAAAGACTGAGTTTATATTTAAATGATCTCTGTGAAAGGTTGTTACATATATAATATGTTACTGCAGCTAATGAAGTACATGAAGGTCTGTTTTTCTCTATCTAAAGCTCACTCGCCCCCCTGCAGCGTTGAATCATGCGTTCCAGAAGGAACTGATGTTGGGTTGATCTAAAAAAGTTCTCTGTGGGAATGGCTTCATCTTTCTCCAACTTATCAGACACTTCTGAGGTGAGCGGCTTTGTTTCAGACCCTGTTGCCACTCTCCCATCCAGGAAGCTCTTTCTCCCGTTTAAGATGCACTATATGAAGATTATCTGCTTACCATAACCCGCAGTTATAACTGTAGTTAGTTTTCCTTTTTTTTTTAAATCTCTACCGCTGCGCTTATTTCCCACACCGTTTAATTACAAACTGTTCCTTGTTTGTGTTGTTCTGACTGCTGTTGCAGCCGAGCAGATAAGGTTTTTATATCTCCTGCTGCTACCTTTGCAGCACCGTTATTAAACCGTTTTATAACTGAGCCCAAGCAACGAGTTCAGGGTCTAGATTTAGATCAACTTTAACCACCTTTCACAGATTCGCCTGTTATTTCCTGAGTTAGTGTTCAGGAATAGTTTTCCAGCCTTCGTCATTGACTTCTCAAACTTCTTTAAGCTGGCTGGATGTTTTGTTCTGCTCTCTGTGGAGATGATCCCACACGGCCTCGGCAACGTTGAGGTCAGAGCTCTAGGGGAACATTAATGACTCCATCAGTTTGGCGACCCTAAGCCCCTCCTCTCCTTTTCCTTTCCATGACAGCCTCTTTTTGAGAACTACCATGAAGGCCAAGAGGCATCTCCCAGGTCTAAATATCTATATAACACAAGCGATCATTTAGATTTATCAAAACAATTATAAACTGTTTTTCCATACATTTTATGGGAAGTATATTCCAAAACCCGTTACCTTTAGAGGTACATTAGTAACAATCTGGGATGTAAAATCAGCTGAAAAGCAGATCAGAAATACTGTTGTGGGTTTTCTGTGGGTCAGCAACAGGGTTGGATCACGGGTTACCAAATGTGCATGCATGCATAATTTCAACATTTCCATGAGGAATAATGTAAAAACATTAGAATTAACTCTGATGATACACCTGATACAGGGTACCTTTGCTTTAATGATATTTACTTATTGTAGAATGGATTCTCTATTGTCAGGAAAGTGCATTTTAAATGCAAATGTGATTATTTTGATTGAAATATTAAAGTAAAATTAGGGAACAAATGGTTTTAGAGGAGGCAAAAGTACCTGATAGGTTCAAACGGGACAATAAACATGAAATATTTGTTGATGTAAATATCTGAAACAAAGAAGCTCACTGCCTCCAACACACGGTTTCATCTACGATGCATTTACCACAACTTCTTTTGTTTTATAGATACTGGTAAAAACTGGCCAGTAACTAACTCCTGATAGACGTGCCAGTCTCTTTCAATGCCCCGCTGTGCCCACCATCCAGTAAAGCTGTGTCACTCTGACGTTTACAGCAGTAAAAGCAGTGAAAATGTCATTGTCCAAAAAAGAATCTGGCTCTGAAAGCAGCTGCAAATATAGGATGACAATGTCACTGAACTTTGTTAGGAAGATGGGATTTGCTCCAACAAACTAAACTGAAGCTCAATGACTTATATTAGTCCACATCTGTTCCTCGAGCTCGACTAGCTTTACCTGCATCTTTCCTCTAAAACACCTGCATTGAGTGTGATGTCACAGGCCTCAGCTCAGCTGAAGGACGTGCAGATGGAGGAGTTCAGACATTTGATTCAGCTGTGTTGGAGAAGTGATTGTGCCTTAAAGACCAGAACTGATTTATGAGATTTAATATCTGAGGATTTTATACAGCAAACATCACATGACCTACAAATGTTTATTTTTACCTGGTACCTGCCAGAAGGACACATAAAGAGATGGACTTTTGGAGTTACTGATCTGTGTTTGTGAAAGGTTGGTGCCGAGATGCCATCAGTAGCTGCGCTTCTATTACAGTTACTAATAAAAACCATTTTGCTGAAAATGCTGGTAATGCACATCTGTAAGTTGCAGATATTTAGCGCATCCATATAAGTTTATTTAGGGTTTTATTTTTACCTAAATTATGTTTTTTTTCCCTTATCATTTTTGGGAATTAGATTTTTTTCTGTTATATTTTTGCTTTTTATTCCTATTTTACTATCAAAAACAGTGTTTTTAATATAAATGACTAAAATGTCACATTCTGCAGCTCACATTGTTCTGAAGGGGGAGGGGCTTAGTCAATGGGAGGGGCTTATTGTGCCACTCAAATTGCATCCATGCAGCTTTCCCTATGCAAACATTCCTCCACATTGCAATAATCAATATGCAATATTAATATTAATTAATATTAAGTCAACTTCCATGATGTTCCATGTTAAAAATATTTCCTTTAACTGGTGAGTCATGGAAAGTAAAAGGCTCCAGTTTGGCCTGGTATTTTAAATCTTAAGTCCTCATTTGCTTTGCTAATTCCTTGTAAAGTCCCCTTTATGACCCTAGATGGTGCTTCTTAGATTATTGTTTGTCTTTATTTTTTTGCATGCATGCACAGCCTGGAAGTGGCTGCTATGTCTTCATCTGTGTATCTGAGAGCAGGACGACGTTAGCGTTCCTGTGGAATGTCTCTGGTTTGTTATGCTGGAGGAGTCTTCCTCCATCCTGTGCCACAGGGACCCCCTGCCCTGCATGCCTTAGTAGTTTCCAACTCCTGCACATTTGATTCAGACTAATCGAGCTGCTCGTCAGGTTGTTGGCAACCCCGCTAATGAACTGCCCATGTGAGTCAGGTGTGTTAAAGAATGGATATTCTAAAACAATTGCATCATGGGTAATTAAATTACATCATCTGAGCAGGTCCATGCCTTTGTGGTTTGGAGAAGAGTGTTTTTTAGCCTCCTGCACAGCACTGATGTCTTCCTGACAACCCACAATGCTTTGTGCTTTATAGAATAAAATCTCTCCAGAAAGTTTCCGTTTCTACTTTTAGTCCAAGTGAATTAATTCTGATTAAAAGCCTCATAACTGTGGCGATGATGCAGTGTTATTGTTTATTCAGACATACTTTAGATGTCAACAAAGAGAGTCATGGTTCAGCCATCAAATTGTATAAAAGTCTAATTAAGATGCAAACCTGAAAGATCAGCATGGATTATTGGGTTAATATGTAGCTTGCTGGTTCTGACTTGGTTCTACATGTGCATGCTGGGCAGGATCTTTGCCTAATTGGTCTCTTTGTTGACCCTCTGATGGCCTGTGATCTTTCCCCTCCGCTCACATAATAGGAATAACCTCCACTGGTCCCACTGACCCTGAATAGGATCCAGGTGGACATCAGCCAGAGAAAAAAGTGTTTTGATGTGCAGTATTCAGAAAGCAGTGATTAAAACCTATTATTTCTGAGCCCGGGATAGAAAGAACATCATCAGTGTCTAAATCCTGCAGGGATAAATGACGCTGAAGAAGCTCCTGCACCCTCCTCTTCAAATCCTCTGCTATTGTTCAAACGAGTTGTTCTTGGTTTGCAGAGGCAAACACAACAATTACCTGGAGGAATGTTTTTTTTCTTCGACACAGAGGCTTTTTTTAAAACCTGTGAGGATAAGAATTCACTGAGCTCCACATAATGACCCAATATCTGCACCGTTTTTGCTTCTGAGGTCAGAAGAGGAGGAACATCCAGCCCATAAAGCCCTTGTTTGGCGGTCACACTGTAATTCATTTATTGTGTGTGTGTGTGTGTGTGAGATGGTTGTTTACAGTGGCTCGGAAGTCTTTTTGCCAACATGCACTGATGCTCATGTTCCTCATGAAATCGCCTCCATGCCTGCATGGACGGTTCACCTTTTTGCTTTCGGGTTTGCTACACCTGTAGTTTCGGTGTTTGCACACAGAGGAACATTCCGGTTTGATTGCTAAGAAGTCTTTGAGTTGCATTTTCTGTATTGCTAATCCATCACGTCGCTCCCTTTTCCCCTGTGAAGCCGTGTGATGGTGTGAGATGCAGGATGCGGTTCAGCAAGGTCTTCCTGACGTCAACTGGATGGAAGCAGATGCTCTAAAACCAGCATGTTATGCTGATGGAGCTCCACACAAGTGGAAGATGCTCATCAGCCAGTACCATCAGAGATGCATGCTGTTGATTGGTCTGAACTATTTCCAGTCTGTAGGAGCAAACAGGATTTTTGGAAATGATCTGAGCACAGAAATATTTCTCACTCTGCATTTAAATAAGCTTTGATTGGAGAGGACAGCAGTGTTTCTGGACCCTGTTCACATCACTTCTCTGCATGAGCTGGAAGCTGCATACAGATTTCACAGTGAACTGTGCTCAGAGTGAGCCCATGCAGCGAAAAGCATGTCTGCTAATTATAGCAGTGCTGCCTGACGGTGCTAAGACCCATTCCAGACCTCTGCTACGTTTCCATGCACACTGATTTTTACCTCGCTTCTCTGAATCTTTAAAATAATAATAATGTACATTAAAGATTGAAGACATTTTTATCAAGTCTCACATTTATTAGATGCAGGTTGTCTTTACAGCTAAGAGACTGCGTTTTTTACCCCGTGGTTTTACTGACCAGAAGCACATTAACCTAATTAAGCTGCAAATTCTTCCTGGCTGTTTTTGTTTTGTGCAAATGACATTTAAAATCTCGCAGAAGAGAATAGGATAAAAAAAAAATACAAATAAAAACAGAATGACACATGAATGGATAAATAGCAGTTTAAGTGGCATCTATAGCAGCAGGTAGTTATGCTGCATAGTGTAGGGCTGGGAACAGCAACTCACGGGTCAATGTTTACCTGCTGCAACACATCTGACTCAAATAAAAAGGATTTTTACAGGTTAGGTTCTGCACAAATCTGTTAAATCCATCAGTTCTGGTTTTAGGCAATAAAACTGGAGACCTGGCGCTCTGCTCCTTGAGGCCGCTACAGGATTAATGTGCATTTACAGTCTGCATTTCCCAGGAGGAACACAGTGCTTTACCTGGAACCTGAAGCGTCGCAACACAGCAGGAGGTCAAACAGGTAGCGTGAGAGATGTGAAGGGTCACTCATTTATTGACCTGATTTATATTTATAAAAGGGACCGTGCACAATTTCACATAAAGGTTTCCATTCAATGCAGTGTGTCAGAGTTAGCCTGAAGCTAATCTACATCTAAATACCATAAAATACCATATTACACCTCCCCCAACCTATACACACACACACACACACACGTACACACACACACACAAAAGGTTCCATCCTGTAAGTCAGCTTGTTTTAATGATGGTGGATTGTTCCAAACAGGTGATGCAGGATTAGATGTATATATATTGAATATTTTTCTCTGTTCACTAAAAGAAATGATCCAATATGTCTGAAATTCTCTAGCTTGTGTTTAAGCGTTCCTGCTATTTCCTTAATGCATGACAGGAACTTACAGTAACATATGGTCACGCTCTTAAAATAATGGATCAGATACATTTTTCTCATTTTTCTAACACAAAAAACCACAAAAACAAAACGACTTTAAACTCAGTGACTTTTTAATGGACTCGTTTTTAACAAACATGACTGATTTTATTCTAAATCTGCTTCTCTTTAAGTTAGACTGGACTTTGAAACAATCTGTGTTCATCAGGAAGACATGATGCAAACAGGCTCTCAGTTAGCAGCATGCATGAGTGATGCGTGTTTCTATTGGTAGGATGAGATGATTATAAGTGTGAGGTACCAGGACCGAGTCCGGTTACGGTCAAGTCTGACAGACTTCAGGCAGATTTAGTGTTTTATGCAGCTGCAGGACTTTAGTTTCCCATTTTACAACTTTTACAGATGTGTTGCTGCCTTCAACATGAAGCGAGTTAAAAACGCCACCATGAGGAGCTCAAATGTCTCCGTTTTGACATAAAACATGTCTTATATGAAACTGTCCCATTTGGGTTTCGGGTTTTTTCCCAGAAATCTCTTTGAACGGCTTTCATTATGTATCAGAGATGTCTGATATCAGCAGCCAATATCATTAAAAAAGTCTTAGTGGAAAATTTTAGTATCAATTTCACTTTTATAAATACTTTTACACAACATGCTTTTATATATAAAACTAATAATTGTCCACATATTTTGTTATTTCAGTGTCTGAAGATATAATATTTGCTACAAAGCAGGAAATGTTTCTTACTTACCAGATATTACTTCTGCCAGGAGGTCATGTTTAACTTTTTGTCTTGGATGGGATAAAAATGTATTGGTTGATATCAGAATCACACATTAAGAGTAGGAAAAAACCGGTATACTGGTACATTTCTAGTGTTTACATGAAGAAAGAAATGAAAGCAAGGAGTCACACACCCAGTAAAGAATGACACATTTCTCTCTGATTCAGGTGATGAAGGTCTGCAGACAGTGAACTAGAGGGTTTTTATGCATCAGTGAAAGTGAATGAGATGTCAGGGAGCATGAAACGGTGCTAAATCTCCAACATGTGTCAAATACTCCAACAAAAGGACATGAATTATTCTTCTCAGTGCCAGTTCTTGTCACTCCACTCAAACTTGACATTTAGATGGCAAAAGGACTTTCTCTGGTGTCATTTTTCTCTTCATCTCACCGTTAGATGTGTTTTTATGCCTGTGTGAACCGGATTTAGCACAGATGAGTGTTTGACAAGGTAAACCTTCAATAATCTGTCTTCTGCACAGCCTTTTGGGAGGATGCGGGTATGCGAGTGGCCATGGTGCAGAATGGCTCTGAGTCTGCAACACCCTGCATGATGAGGCTCTTTCATCTGCTCTCATAGAAACGTGCAGAGCATCAGGAGAATATGTGGAGTTCACGTCCATGTTTCAGCACATATAGGAAGCAGGGATTCTGTTTCCTGCACTTCCTGTTTCCAGTTTACCTTCTTCCTCTCCTGTTTGCTTCTATATGAAATATTTGTTTGTCCCACTTTGTGTACGAGTAATGTTTAAACACTTCAGCACTTTAATGGCAACTATTTGTGGGAATATTCAGATGTATTTCTCCTGATTGACTTGACGTGCATGCACTCGTGTAAAGTACTTTAATCTGGTGTTTTTATTTAGATGGCTCTGCTTTGTTTTGATCATTTAATCGCATCATCCGACGCCTCCTGTGGAGGATCATCCTGTCTTCTGAAAGAATTCATTCATTGTGACCCCCTACAGCCACAACAGCCGCTCTGCCAATCTATTCGCTTTTGCTAATCAGGTTTACTCTGATGGTTCAGTTTGGAGATGGAAACTCAAAAATAACCACCAGGTCAGCTGGTTTTTTATATATCTTTGTTTATTGTTTGGTTGTTTAATTAGCGTTTTTTCATTAGTAATGCTGAGTGAAGCAGCTATTTTTACTAACACTGGTGCAGGAGGATAACTGCCTTCCCAGTTTACAGCATGCATCTATGTGGATAATCTGTGGACAGGCTGAGTCTTAAAGCAGAGAATCCATTCAGCTCCTGTTGATTCCTGTCAGTCGAAAGCAGAAAGTCAACCCTAAACAGCTGTGTGAGAGAAAACAGCAGAAAAAAGCAGCCAACTGAGTCACTAATTATGGCTTGAACCCCATTTTTATCTATACTTGCAGCAACTTTGTTGTTAAATAGTGAGAAAATTCTAACCTGTGACTCTGAACTCAGAGGTGGCAAATCTCTTAAACAGCTTAATGTAGCGAGACGCTTGCTTCTCATTAGCAAATATAAAAGAAACATGCAGCAAAATAGTGTGAGAGGACAAAAGCTGCCAGTGGAGGGACGCCTCTGCTGCTAATTAACAGTAATTTCATGTTAAAGTTGTGGAGAAGCAAACCTGAAAACTCCTCTGTTATGTTTTTACTCTGAGCTCAGAATGAAAAATGAGTCTTCATGCATTCTCAGCATTCTGCTGAAAGAAAACAGGTTTAAGTGTCTGCAGGTGATGTTTCTAACACCGGGATGACTAACATCACCAAACTGCAGCACACAGGATGCTTATCCACATGCAGATATGAGGAAATGTCACACTAATTGCTTCAGTCAGAGCCTGAACTCACTTTCTATTGGCTACATCTACGTCTGGGAGGAATGTTTGGCTTGTAAAGCATCAGATGCTGCACACTGCTCAGCAGCAAGCTGCAAACCGTCTGCATCATCTGCCAACCAGTGCTGGAAGGACGAAGGTCTTAGAGAACTTCTAACAAATAAGAAGCTTCCGGGCTGCTGGCAGCCCAAGCAAAGAGGCAGTGAAATGGAGATTAGGGAAAGGGGGCGGAGCCAAAAAACTATTAAGAAATATGACATTTATAAGAACAAAAATCCAATTACAATAAAATGAATTAAAATATAATTACATAAATTCTACTTAGATTATAAAAATATTTGGTTAAAATTTTAGCGTTTTATATAAATGGAAGATAAATGAGCAAAACTATCAAAGACTGGACAAAATAAAGACAAAAATGTGTGTGTGTGTGTGTGTGTGGGTGGGGGGGTCTTAAGGCTATAAATGAGCCACTAAGTTATCATATGTTTATATATAATATATCATGATTATTAATTTAATATATATGGAAACTTCAAGGTGAAATGATTCATCAGCTGATTCAGGCTAATTTAAATAAACTCTGCAAACACATTAAAAATCTTTTCATTTCCATTTAAACAAGCAGGTGTCATAAACCATATTTTGTAAACCTTATAAATAAAAACAACACATGATATCATGTGTGTGCTGGAAAGTTTCAGTGGGATGACTCATTCCTGGCTGCTCCAGCAGCAGAGGAGCTAAATATAGTTTACTCATAAATAGCATGTGAGCTACTCACTGAGGTGCAGATCTTATAGCCGACTCCGAAGTCAAAGCGGCACTGCTCATCCATGGAGTAGTTGATGCCTGGAAGTTCAGGAAGCTGCGGCCAGTCGTGTTTGAAGGGGTCATCCAGGAGACAATCATATGTGCTGGAAAAAATAAAGCAGATACGCTTTGCATAACCCCTTCATCATGTTAACAAGTTGTTAAACATGATGTGAATCAGTGTGTTACAGTTGTGTATTTATGGCATAAGCATGCACAGAGCCTTATTTTCATCTGTTCTCAGAACAGAACCACGCAGGATTCCTGGCTTGCTATGCATGACTGTGCCGTGCACTGAGGTAATGTAGAGAGAAGCAGCGTTGGGAATGTGGGATTCAGCCATCCAGGACCTATGATGGTATCCATGTCATACAGCACGCTGTGCTGCATTTCACTACCTGTGGATACGTGCAACACAACCCGTTCATCTATCCGGTGGAGGAAGCTGCCTATGCAGGGAAACCTGGACTTTCCTTTTCCCAGTATCATTGGTCTGCTTGTCAGAGATGCTCCCAGGCCAACAGAGAGACGTGCCTGGGAAACTTCACCAGGGAGATGTCCAGGAGGTATCCTACCCAGATGCCCGAGCCACCTCATCTTCCTCCTCTTGATGTGGAGGAGCACCAGCTGCTTGTATCCACCACCATTAGATCAACTTTGTCAAAGCTCCTCTTGCTTTTTAAAAGTCCAAAGCAGAACCAACATCACTGCAGACGATGCACCAACCCAGCTGCCAATCTCACGCTTCATCCTTCCCTCACTCAGGTACCTGAAGTCCACTTGGCACAGGACCTCATTTCAGACCTATCTGGCTGAGGACCATGGTGTCGGATGTGGAGGTGCTGATTTTCATCCCAAATGCTCCACACTCGTTTAGGAATACCTCAATAACTCGGCACGATGCCAGACCATCAGTAACAGCATATTATGGTTGTTAGAACGTGGGAACAGATGTTCCAGCTGATGTGAAGATCACCTCTGCTCTTTATATTTCAGGCTGAGGAACACAGTTTATCCCTGCTGAGGGATGGAGGACAGATACGTGTATTTAGTAAATGCATAATCTCAAACTATTTAACCCATCTGCTGCCTTTGCATTCAATATTTCCCTTTTATTAGTATTATCTATCAGTAAAATCCATATTGATGATGTGTGATGGGTGGCACACTCACTGAAAGAGAAACACCATACGTTGTTTGAGGATTGATTACAAACTGCTACAGTCATTTCCTCTGATGCACCATCAATAGTTTGGAGTCGATGCATCACTCCGCTTTCTCTCTGTAATAGGTTTTATTCTTTCTACCACAACAGAGAATGAAGAATCGATTCCTGCAAACTGAGCTCAGCGGTCAGGGGTTCAAACCTCCTCGCATTAAATCCAGTAAAACTTATTCTGTTTGTGTGCTTGAACTTCATTCGCCCCACAGATTACACAGTGAACACTGCTGGACTGTGACCTTCCATGCTGGCATCTCAATGCTTTTATTTTCATATAAATGCAATTTCTCACAGTGTCTGTCCCATTAATCATTTATTGGTTCAGAGTTTTTTTTAATCAAGATATGGTATTTTGATGCTGGAGCATCTTTCTGGGCCAAGATGTGGCCTTGGACACGCACGCACGCACGCACGCACACACACACAACCACACACACACGTAATGAAAAAATGGAACATTAATAAGATAAATATCTTGAACTTACTGTTGAGTGGCTGATCCTGAAACCTGTTTTATCTGAATAGATATTAGATTTATTATGATAAATCTGGTTAGAATAACCTGGAAGGTTGTGCAGCAGGAAACTGCCCCCTTTCACGCCGCCCCCTTTCACGCCGCCCCCTTTCACGCCGCCCCCTTTCACGCCGCCCCCTTTCACGCCGCCCGCTTTCTCGCCGCCCGCTTT
>JBAMIG010000012.1:2070088-2084074 GCA_037177335.1 Kiunga ballochi
TGTGTGTGTGTGTGTGTGTGTGTGTGAGAAAGAGGACAGCAACTGATTTAAACCAGCAGAGACCTCACCTTGGCATATCCCAGCATGATCATCCTCACCAGGACCACGTTGATGTGCACTCCCAGCGATTCGTCGTGGTAAATCTCGTTCACCTGGGAAGCAGAGGGGAGGAGCTAGTTTTCACACGTCACTTTTTGCTGCCCTGTCTGCTTCCTCTCATCCTGCTCCAGCTGAACTTCTGCCTCCTCTCCACTTAACAGAGGAAGGGTGAAGCAAGCAGAGATTGCCCCCCGTGAATAACTGTAATCACAGAGCTGTGTAAACACAATCTTGTGGCACTCAGAGACATAAATACAGGAAGGGGTAGTGCCCTAGCAGCAGGGACTGTTCTCTGAAGAACACGGCTGTTTGAATAAAGAAGTATTTGTGTCCAACAGAGATGCACAAACATTTGTTTCATTTTAAATAAATATAAGCAGAAACGTATTGTCTGTTCAGTCCCACTGCCTCATCGGCTTTAGAGTTCCTCCATTTAAACTAAAGCCAGATGGAAACATCAAATATGTTTGCACGTCCTGATCTGTTAAAACTCAGATGCACATGTTGATACATCAACTGTTTTCCCCACTAACAAAGGAAAGTGGGTGTTTTCTGCTTTTTTATATGAAAGTTCAGCCTGAATCCTGCAGCTTTGGGACTAAATAGATCAGGATGAGTCAGCAATTCAGCTCAGCAAAGCGCTGCACCAGCACACACACACACACACACACACACACACACACACACACACACACACACACACACACACAGTCTGAAACGTTTTACATTTAAACTGATTTTCAGTATACGCATCCTGCACATGGTCATTTCAGTCCCTGGAAAATGACGGTTCCCCACCATCATTCTGGGTTTTGACAGGTTTTACGCTGTGCTTCTACTCGGATGTTTTCTTTGTCTGATGCAGGTGATCTGACCCTTCTGCAACAGATTAACCTCTTTTCCCCAACTCGTCTCTCCTCATGGTTGTTGCATAAATCAGCAGCTGCTCATTGCATCCGTTGGGGCTGAATAGGTTGTTGCAGCTGCAAGATGCAGTGATTAACCCACAGGAGGTGCTTATTCATTTGCTTATATAAACCCAGGTGGCTTTTTTGATTGTTTTCTTTTTGGACAGGATGCAAATCATCTCTCCATCCGGTTCATTCATTACAGGGTGTCAGAGGGTTGGAGAAGATGCCAGAAGGAGAGTTGCAGGATTCACCCAGACACATCTGCAGTCTCACAGAGCGACCAATTTAGCATCACCAATTAACTAAACAAGCAGCCTTTTAATAGTGCAGAAAAACAACCTACAGCGAGTCCTGCCCATCACCACCCAAATTATCCTAAGCTAACTGCTCATGTGCCCGTGTTCACAGACACCGTTATGGGGTGTTTCTGCCACAAGTTTAAGCCCGACTTCGTACTCCTGTATGCAAATGAGTGTGTTTAAAAACCATGAGCATCTTCTTTAATGTGTAAGTAACATTTTAACTGCATTTCCTAATAAAATCCTGTGTTTAAAGCCGAGAAACTGAGTTTGGATCCAGTGGAACCGTGTTACATAAAACTGTTTGGACATCTGTGTGTGTGTGTGTGTGTAGATAATGAATAATACTTAATCCACGCTTAAGGCGGATGCATGGGAATGCTTATAACCCGAATGCAAACTGATCTAATCTGCATGTCCCGCCTTACAGAAGCCCTTATCTATAGTGCACAAGAACACAGGGAAACTTGGACATCACACATTTCGTTGATGGCTGACCTTAAAAGTTTCACAGGAAGAGGTTTATCTGTTCATCCGTCTCCATCACACACACACACACACACACAGTATTGATAAGTGATGGACGGGATTGAGCATAGATTGAACCGGTTGAACATTGATTTGGTCCCGATAATGAATAGATCTAATTAGTAAACATGAGTTTCATGGTGGGATTTTCTTCGGGCCACTGAATTCACACTCATTTTCTCCATCTGGTTACACAATACGTTTCTGTTCTCCACACATGGGAGAGAAAAATATCCCAGCAGTTGTGTAATCACTCGATTAGCCGTTTAAAGTGACGGCGGTGCTGGGACGTGATGAAAGCATCTTCCTGAATGTGACCGGACTCGTCAGGCTTTGAGGAGAAGCTGGTTGCTGCAATGCTGTTATTTCTTTTTACACATTTACAGCTGAATTCAGTCATTTCATTCATCATGTCTGACTCATCGGCTCAGAAAAGGCCTGCAGGGAGGAAGGCAGGCGATTGATAAGCCTGTTATTTGATTGCTTCTTTAGCAGAGCTGTCGATCTAAAAGCTTGTGTTTATGTGGGGACGACCGGCTGTATGTAGGACACAAAGTGTGTGAGCATGATTTAGAACAAACTGATTGGATTTTTCAGGCTTTGAGTGAAGTTTTATCAGTAAGAAGTTTTGTTATTTTTATAGGTGTTTGAGGTCTTTAGGGTTACCGGACATTCACTGTAGTTACAGGCATCACAACACCATGGTCAGAGGCACATATAATGTTCCTGCAGATACTTTTTTAAAGAACAAATCAAAGTTAGAGACCTTCCAGATAAAGAGGCGACTACAAACACACGTTTTTAAGGTCATTTTGAGGAGGATTATTTTACATTTCCCCCCTTTTTGCATTGGTTTTTGCAGCAGCTTTGAGTCTCTGTGGATTTGCTTTGCATGCATTTGATGCAATTCAGCTCCAAAAAAATGACTTTCAAAACAACGAATAGGAAGTTTCTTCAAAGAGAATCCCACCGACACCTTAAGCTCCCGACGATCAGCTTTTTAATATGATGCATACAGGAACAACGGGAGAAAAACAAAAGATTATAAAAAGCAATAAAAGTTATGATGACAAAAAACTAAATATTGATTAAATGCAGCAGTAAGTACAATAAACCAGCAGCAGCTGTAGGTTTTAGTTTCAGGCTGTAGAAAATCAGCCCAAAACAAAGTTTTATTTTCATTTCATTCTCCCTTAAACTCAACCTGACTGCTTACGTTTGAGTAAAGCTGCTTTTCACTTTGTAATTTGTGAGAATTTAGCGTCTCCAGCAGCTCATGTTGCAGTGTCAGCCTGACTGTGCCCCACGTGCACGATGTGCACGATGCAGAGTCCAGAGAGAACGGGTTGGAACGATGTTTTGACCTCATCTCAGCCCAACAAGCTGCACTGTGAGCAACATCGATGCGGGACCTCACTAATCCTCCCGTGTCTGAATGGGAGCAAATCCCTGCAAACGGGCTCCAGAAATCTGCTCTAAAGTCTAAAATTAGATAACTGGAGCAGATTGTTGTGAAATAACTGTGGTCAGCAAAGGCTGTATGAGTTTCCTGCTCTGATGGTGAGGGTGTATGCATGTAGATGGGTGGGTGTGTTTATGGGTGTGCCGGGTGACATCGGGGTGGGGTGTGTGAGGAGGGCTGGTTCCTGGGGTGTGGACGGCCTTTGCTGGGAGGCGGTCTGGATGCTCGGGCTCAAAATGTTTTTTTTTTGCATGAATTACATGAAAATGTTACAAAACCACATGTTTGCACATGTCATTAAAGTGCTCCACATGTAACATCTACAAAAAACGACACATTTGTATATGTGCTGTATATGTGCACGCACATATGAAGCACACACATGTGCATCATGGTGCTTTAACATGTGGTTTCCACGTGCCTCACATGTTCTTTACATGTAGACCCAATGAAGCGTTATGAAACCACATGTTTGCACATGTGGACAACATATTGTTCACATGTGCATCATCATGTGATTCACATGAAATGTATTTTGACCACATGAAAAACTTTTAAAAGCACATATTTGCACACGTGGGTCATATGTGACAAGTCCAGTCTCCCCCTCTGGTTTGCACATCGTGCAGGGACAGACTGCCACAGCTTACTTTGAAGCCAAAACACACACAGACCAACACAAATCCGAGCCGATTACAACTGAAACAGACTAAATAAAACTAAGAAGCATCCAGAATAAACTCGACTAAAAGCAGTGAAAGGACTTCCGCTGCTTCTCCAGGTCGTCAGATTAAAAGAGATTAAGAGAAAAAAGGAGGTTTTGTGTGTTTTGCAGTCAGAAGGAGCGTCTTGCTGAAAAGCTGTTTACACAAACTATATGAACACGAGGACAAAGCGTCCTCTTTGCTCCTGAAGCTCAAACCAATGACAACAATCAGACTTTTGTTGAAGAGACACATAAAGAGGGAATCAGACCATGTCTTTTGGGTTGCCAGATCAGGTCACACAAGCTGGAAATAAAGTTCTGAATGGTGAGATTTGGTTTTTTAGGAAGCAAAGGAAGGCGTCTAAAACCTTATAGATATTCTGAACATGTCAGTCACATGTGCATGAAATGTGGCCACAACATGTTTCTTCCTCACAAAAAGATGACATCATCTCCCCACTTCAGAAATACATCATATATACACCCTGCTGTGTGCATTCTGCTCTCTTTATGTCCATTTTACCTTGTTTTATTACTTTGTATTAATTCTCCTTCTGTTTCTTTTGAAGCCCCGACACAATCCTTTATTATTTCTCTTGCCATGAACTCTGACCCTGAGGAACCCAGAGCTCTTGTTGCTGCTTATTTCCTGACTTATCTCAGCTGCTCAGAGGGAAGCTAGCTCTGAGGCTCATCTACGGTTGCACCACTAGATGCTTTTCCAGGTTCATCTCAGACATCTCAGCGTTGCATGAAAGCATTGCATGTTTTCTGATTAAGCCTGATTTGGATTTAAGATGGATTTTCTTAATGCAATGATACATTTTGTGTCACTATAGATACACATGGATTTACAAATCACGTGTTTAAAGTGTCTGAACATCTAAATCGCTTCATATGTAGCAAGCAGGTAGTTCATAGACAAATGCTGTGCAGTGCCTATATTCACCCATAGGGGGCGATATAACTTAAGCATCACTTAATTTTAAAGAGAACTTTCCCTCAGAAGAAGATGGTGATGAGAGGAAGGACCTGCCCTCTGTTTTATTTTCCCCATGATAAATGTGGAAAAGGTTGCAGTTAATCTTAATTTAAATAAGTTTAAACTGCAGGATGATGGTAGTGATGTGTTTTTAAATCACCATGAGCCAAATGGAAAGCTGGGATGAATTCTCTGCAGTCTGACTGGAAAAACTGATGACATGAGACAAAGAAAAATACATTTCTGGTTTTTACTTAATGTGCACCAAAGACTGAGGCAACTTTCACCACTTCTGCAGATTTCCAGAGGAAAGAAAACACAGTAGCAGGGTTGATGCAATACCTTCAAGAAGTTATTATTCATAGCCAAACTAGCAATTTGTTTTTGTATTTGGCAGTTTGTGCAAAACAATGGAATAAATCATAGAAACACGATGGAGGAGCTGAATGTGCTGGATCTCTGTGCACGGTAGGACAGACAGTAGATGGGTAGACACAATAAGGAAATCCTAAAGCCACATTTTAAATTAGACAAACTCCTAAAAATAAACATCACTGACTTCCAGAAGCCTCCACTCACTAATGGAGGCTCATTAACTATGACTGATACAACATTTGATTCACATTTTGTTTGCTGAAGCAAACTGGTAGCCAAAGCTATTCCATGTCAGCAGCAAAGACACAACAAACGCAAAGACATACAAGTAGACAAGGTGATTAACGGCGCCCCCAGGACGGTGTGCGTCAGCAAGGAGAGGCTTTTCCTGATCAGCAACATGGATCACAGGGAAAAGAAAAAGAGCAGAACTGCAATAAGATGACACCGAGCAGAAGAAAGGAAAAGGAGCTTAATGAAGGGAGGAAGAATTGAGACAGTGGATGGAGATGGGGAAGATAAAGCGGACAAAATGAGAGAAACAACTAGGAGAAGATGAAAGAAAGAGGAGGAAAAGCATGGCAAAAGAAAGAAGGGAGCTAAAAGGGAGGGAGGAAGCAGAGGTAGAGCATAGATAGATGTGTTATAAATCTATTCAAATGTAAGGATTTAGAAAGACGGGAGGGAGCGGTAGGTTGCAGAGGGAGCAGAAGGGATGGAGGTCTGGAAACAAGTTGCTGCTGCCAATCACAAATAATCAGCGTTAGAGGCCAAAGGGCAAGCTGCCTGCTGGAAAAGCCAGCAGGGACCCCTGCTGGAGCAGCTCATACATAACTGCATTCAAATTCTCTTCCATCCTGCACAGAGGCTCCACAAGCCGCTGCTCAGACATTCCTTTACCTGATGTCGCTTTGTTTTCAGTCTGCTGCTAAACTCTCCCCCAACATGCCATCATGTATGAGCATGGTCATCTACCAGCCATCTCAATGCACCGGGGAGGCTTCCATCACCTCCAGACTGCCGGGGAACCAGGACCGTAACGCCTCTTCGATCCCATCAGACTGCAGGAAACCGGCTTCACATCCATTTCTTCCAACACATGAGGCTTTCTTGCTGCTTTTATCTTTGACAAGTTAATGAGAAAGAAATGCCTCCAGAGACGGATGATGGTCCAAATCGATTGCCAAAAAATGCCCACGAAATGTTTTGTTGCTGAAATAAGCCTGCTGAGGTGAAACTGCATCCAAAGAGGCCAAATTATGGCTGCCTGGAACATAATGGCATGCTCCTTTGTGTTTGGAGAAGCTGTAATAACGACAGACATAACAATCCTTCCAGGTTGAGTCAATAAAACTGAGCCACAGATCTCACAGGAAGTGGCCACTAACAGCTTATTCTACATTCACTGGCAGATTGTTTACACATTTAGCTTTTTATCTTTCATTCCTATTAGCTATTGTTACATTTTGTTTATGATCATTATTGCAAAAGATCAATTTATTCCAGTTTTATAACCTCCGACCTGCTCCTGCAGGAGCTGCACAGATCTCTGAAGATTCAGAATTCAAACCGTTTGTCATGTTGTTTTTGGTTTTGCACATTTAAAATATGCATAAAGAGCTTTTTAAAATAACGTTATAATACATTTTAGGTTAAAAAGATTTCAAATGAATTCATCAGCAGTAGGAATGCTATACTCATGATATAATGAGAAGCAATTGACACTATATATAATTTATTGCAGGATATATATATGATAATATTGTAAAAAGGAAAAAGCTGGGCCGTGTTTTGCTCTAAATAAACATGTATCTAAGCTGGGAAGCTAAGGTGAATCCACACCATGAGGGGTGAAAGTCATTTCATATCTTTTACTTCATGCATTTTAAATCCAAACCCAAACAAAATGTTTCTGTAGTTTACTGGAGGCTACCTGTCCGCCTGCAGAGCGGCAGGAATTAAACGCTAAATATGTTAAACCGCTTCATGCAGAAACAACGGGAGATTTTCGCATCCCATCCAGAAGACATCCCACTGCAATAAACCAAACACACAGATCTCCATAGCAACCACCGTTTGAAAGGAGACCAGCATGCACAGCAGGGGATCTCCAGCTGTTGGCTCGTAAGCAGATGTGCAGAAAATGATGAGAATATATAAATATAAAACACAAACAGGAAGATTAGCCTGCTGCTCGTTTTATTTGGGCTGTTTAGGAACAAACACGAAGGCCCTGAAGGTACGGGGCTCGTTTTGGAGGCAGGGCAAAGAGACCACCACACTGAGGGCGAGGGGGCCGCTTTGAGGAAGAGAGGGAGCTTCCCGACCAAAACCGGGTCCAGCGTGGATTTAAACACAGCACAGAGTTCAGAAACGGTTCTGAAGGAGTTCACACTGATTTTTAACAAAGCATTTTGCTGCAGATCTCTTTTGGGACCGAATGCAGCTACGACTCCGTCTTCCTGCTACTGCGTACCGTCCCTGAATGTTTCATCGGTACCAGCACCGGACCCGGCCTTCACACCACCGACTCATACACTATAGGAGCATCACTAATTATCCCAGCAACCAGTGGGACAGGGGGTTCAAATGTTCACTTCTGACCCGTTTCCAAAGTATCAAAGGATACTGACAGAAATGAGTTGCATTTCATTTCATGCTTGTTTGGGAAACTGGGTCACCTCAACCCGACTACTCACAGAAATTTGTGCTCATCCTGAATGATGAGGGGAAAGTACTTTTTTGGGGTGAATTGTGTTTTAAACCCTTTACGACTGAACCAGTTAAAATATGGATTTTTTTTAATTTAACACATTTAACAATACTTGATTTGCTTCCATCAAAGGCAACGTATGTCAGTGTGAGATATCCTAGGAGAGATCTGAAAACAGCAGGATAGCTGAGCTATGGGGGTGTGGGGGGCACGCTCCCATTCGACTGCTGCTCGTTCTTTTCTATCTGGACGCAATGAATTCTGGGAGAAAAAAGGCCACGACAGATGCAGCACTTATCGCCTTTGTTTGAAGCTTTTTTGGAACAGTGGATTTAAAGTAGTCTTTGAATTGGGGCAGACCCTGACTTAGGACCCAGTACTGTCTAGAAAAAGCCTCCTGTACAAAGTTAGCATGAGCGCTAACCAACATTGATGACTTATTCATTATTCTTTATTTATTTTTATACAATACTCCGTATTAAATTGTATTTTGTTTTGTTCTAGGACATCATTTTGCCAGATTTTCTCCTATATATTTTTTCTTAACACTGTAACGTTCATGTAAACAAGACACAAAAAACTGGAAGGACTTACGATGTTCATCAGAGTGAGGAGATAATTCTGTACGTGCTCTTTGCCGTGGAATCGAACCACCGAGTCATCCACTCCCAGTAGGATTTCAATATTGTAGTCATCGTCTCCAGCGTCCCGGCGGCGGCGGCGTTGGACGGTCTCGTTGACCCGGCGGGTCACTGAATCCAGGGTTCCAGAAACATCAAGCTGCGGTTCTACAGAGAACAAAGCAGGAAAAATCCAGAAGCAAAGGTTTGTTTCAGAAACGCCTTCATGTGGATTAAATAAAATCATTATTTTACATTATTAGCCAATGAATGTGTTGCTTTTTAGCGACCTTCATGCATTTAGTCATGCAGACGTGATGAAGACCACTGAGGATCAGAGGGAGGAAGAAGCAGCTTTTAATGACTGAACTTGGTTGTTGGTGTCAGACAGTAAAACTGCAGATTTACTGGAATCAGCATGGGTGTTCAGCGGACACATCCGAAGCCAATGTTTGATGCCATGGTGTCAATGCAGAGCAAGATCCCAGAGCAATGTTTCTGTGTTGAATCCATCCTACTGAGATTTAAAGCAGCTGTGATGAAAAAAGAGACCGACCTGATAAAATGGTCTCAAACAAAGACTTTAAAAACATTTTCAGCTTGAGGCTCTTGCAAAGCAAGCGAATAGATTTCAGCTCTGAAAGCCGCCGTCTGCTCTTTGCAGGAGTTTTCTGCAACATTTGTCCTCTGAAACAAAACGAAAACGCATTCATCTGAGATTTCCTCACACTCAAACATCCTGACTGTAATTTCCCTTCCACCGCTCACACATCTGCCTTTCACACCTTTATTCCGCCTAATGAGGCCCGACTTACAGCTGCCGTAAACACTGAAGCCATCTGACTCACAAGGCCTCGAAAGACAAGCGTTAAGGCTGGAAATCTGCGAGTGATGGAGAAAAAAAGCTGTGCGGGTTTTTGCCTCCACACAACATAAGGTGGATGTGACTGGCTGGTAGAAACAGACAAAACAGTTTATGGTTTCATGTAAAGCATTTCAGCCCACAGAGGATCCTTTCTGCTTACAGAGGAGGAAAATCAGACTCCACTTCAAAGCAAGTTTCCATCGTCCCTCTGAATGAAAATGAGGTGAATTATCTGACTTGACAGATAATTCCCCCCCCCAATCACACCAACAAACTGATAGCACTTCCCTTTGTGTGGAATTTAACCCTCTTTATGTGCTGAAGCGACTCAGGAAGCATCTCTGTGAAATCTCCATCAGGACCGATATGAAACCCTTTATCTGGGTGTCTTCTGCAGCTCAGAGGACCGACTCAGGCTCCGAGACGCCGAGACACTCAACGTTTTCCTGTGCTGCAGTAAGAAGCACTGAAGGTTGCTCTGTCCATTATAATAGGCTAAATAAATCTCCTTCCTTTGGGCATCATTCTGGCAAAGTGGCAGCTTGAAACCCAGAGCAGGAAATGTTTCTGTCGTGTCACAGTAAGGCTGCTATTATGCCTGCATATTGTTCTGTTTGGCTGCAGGCACAGGGGAGGATTATACTTTGTTCTGAAAATGACATGAAAACAGGAGGATCTCAGGTGCTTTACGGTCTGACTGCAGCTACTCATTATGTCACATTAAGGCTACTGGTTTTATGTAGATTACGCTTTTTATTCATGATTCACATTTATTAATTTGAGACTAAATGTTTTCTTTCTCAATTATTTTAATTTAGCTAAAAAAATTCATTTGCATTAATAAAATCAGCAATCTTTATTAATTACGTTGTTTCGTTCGTTTTTTTAGTTATAAATGAAAACAATAAGGGGTGGCAGTCCATTAAAAATAAACTTATTCATATTCATTTAATCTAAAATCACATTAAAATAATGTTTACCACACAGAAAAAACTGCTTTTTAAAATGTATTTTTAAAATGATTTTTAACAAACTCAAATAATAAAAACAGACTTATTATTGAGTCTCTGTTCAACTAAAAGTCTACAACATGTAACGGTTTGCTTGTCATGTTTTTTCATCCTCTTCTTCATTAACAAACATTCATTTGTGACAGAAACCAGGATGAAATGAGCCGGTGGAAATGTTTTAGCATCACGGAGCTCTGGTTGCAGCCGGGAGCTGCAACTGGGAGAAGACTGTGGTTGTACTGGGTGGTGTAGGACGGGGAAATGTGCGTCAAGGATACGTTTCAACCTCAGTCTCTGATAACGTAAGAAAACGTGGTGAAATTTGTCACTAGTTGCCTTTTTAGAAGGTTCTGAATACTCACTAAGCAACACGTCAATGTTCTGCATTGCATTAAATCTTACATCCTTAAAACCTGCAGTTCCCCCCTCATCCACTAGGGGCTCCAAAACACAGCTAATCCCAAAGACTTCCATGATAAAAGAAGAAATAAATATGTTCACAGCCTGGTACAAAAAACTCTAAGAGGTCAAGTGCATGCCGAGTGGGGGGGAGGGGACTTTTCTTATATAACTCATCAATTTAGATGTTATTTAATTTTGAAATTTTGCTTAGTTAGAAACATGTCCTTTAACAGGGGTGCAACATCTGGGTCAGGCAGAGTGCAGTATAAAAGTGCACATTAGCTTTAGCCTACTTTAGCCTAATAGCTACATTAAGAAACGAGCTAGCTCAGAACTAAAGGCATCTCAGAGTGCAACAGACATCCTTCCTCCACGCTTACAGCTCCTCTCAGCTCAATGTCCGTCTACTTTATATGTTCTGGAAGCCACGGTGACAGAAGGAACCACCCAATGAGTTTTACTCTTCAGAAACCTACTGGGAGGCCTTAGTCTATTTTTACACAGTCTATGGTTGGCAGTCACAAACAAGTAGATTAAAAACCTTCAGACATCATCTACTGTTGCATTCATCCATCTTTCCCAGTATTTGTAATTCCAAATCACATCAATCCGCCCAAAGAGCACAAACTGATCAGCATCCGGCTTTTCTGGCTCCTTATTTTTTGCACAATTTGTTAA
This sequence comes from Kiunga ballochi, assembly GCA_037177335.1. Classification (NCBI taxonomy): domain Eukaryota; kingdom Metazoa; phylum Chordata; class Actinopteri; order Atheriniformes; family Pseudomugilidae; genus Kiunga; species Kiunga ballochi. Next base: position 2,081,739 of record JBAMIG010000012.1, read on the forward strand.
ATATATTTGCTTTCCATCACTTTTTGCTTCCAACATAGAACTGTAACTAAACCCAAATTGCTTGGCAACTGCAGCATTTTTCTTCTGGCTCCTTTCTCACTGCCATCTTAACCATCTGGACTTGGAAAGCATGTCCCACTTGAGGTTGGATGTGAACAATCTGAAAGCCTCTTCAGTTGTCTATACAGACATCATGTTTTTGCACAAGCACGGGTCTTAATGTGCTGAAATAATCATGAAATCTTCAAAGATCTTGCTGGAAGTGAGCTGGATTAGTGTGATGAGTATGAAGAATGCACCTAAATAAAACATGAGTGTCGCTACGTCACTGGTTTTATGTTCGCTGATTGTTTTTCAAAGCTCCATCAGCACCGTGTATGAAAGCTAAAGCAATTAAACATCAAAAATGCAAAGTGCAAGCTAAGATGTTCTTGTGATGTACCACTTTTAGGGCACGGTTTGGTGTAAATGGCCTTTAAACAGAAGGATTTCTATTGCAGACCTGCTGCCTGGAAGCATAATCCTCACTTTGTAATGAATAAACTCGTACCAGGGGTGTCCTGTTTCAGCCTGGGGGCCACAGCCCTGCAGCTTTCCATGTTCCAACACATCTGACTCAAATTGATTTGTTGTTGTGCAGAACTTCAGTGGCTGTTGGATCGATTTAATACAAGCTAAGCGTGTTGAAGGCAGGGATGCATTAAAAACCTGCAGGACGGCAGCCCTCTCGATGATTTGGACGCCCCTGCTCTACATCCTCACAGCAGCACTGGCCGTGAGCCAGAACTTCAGAGACTACCTCATTGTCTGCTGATTTTGCTGGGGAAACTGTCCAGTGGTTCACTGTGGTGAATTTAATAAAACACCAAATAAATGTGATTAAGATGAAAATAATAGGAGGGAAACACAGCCCTGCTGGTTTTTTATGTTTCCATGTTTCAACAAACCTAAATCACCTGGATGAGTCGTGAACTTGAGGAGCTGTTGGATCTATAGCCTTTAAAACAGGTGCGATGGAGCAGGGAAACACTGAAAACCTCCAGGATCGGCCCTCTGTAGGAGCATATTTACATATTACCATGAATGGATGCGGGTTGGACTGGTTCACATCACAGCTTTTGTGCTTCCGTGTGCAAAAACTACTGCAGTGGTGTCACGCTATTGCATCACAATCTCAGGTGGCTTACGTTTGACCGTAGCAATGAACGGCATTTCAGCTAATCGTCTCATCACACCTGCTGGTGGAAACAAGGCTGAAGTTCAAACCTGCCGTTTTGTTACCAAAAAGCAGTTTGTTACAATGGGAGCCAAAACAATTGCATCTGTGACCTCCCTGGTAGGTAAAGGTTCATGTTAGCGCTAAGCTGAAGCCCAAAGCCGTCGATTACCGTTCACCCAAGCGCTGCATCACTTTTTTTTTTTATTACAGAAAGGAGAAAACAGCCAATCAAATAAGCAGAAAACCTCAAAGTGAAGGAGGAAAAAGAGGAACTGGACGTGGTGTAATGGGACCGTTATTTCAGCTGAACCACAGTAGAAGACCGACTCTGGCTCCTCTGCCTGGCCTTCCTCAGGTCGGCTATTGGACAAAAAGCTCAGATTGGCTTATTTAGATCAATTAAACATTGAACATGAATGTTGCTGCACTATGTTCCTGGAAAATGATTCAAACTCTGATAGGAGAGTTTTATAAGCCGATGTTCACGTCACGTCATCCTCAGATACATTTTTATTGTTTATTTTGGGCAACATATAGGTCAAAATGCAGCCTGATGACCTAAACGTTTAGAATATATACTTATATATAGATATAAGATATATTACTTCTGTGTGGTAAAGTCCACTAAGTTGGTTATACTGGTGAAGGCCATCCAGTTCAGGAGCAGTGTTTCTGAAAGCACATCATTGGACCCACTTCATATCCCCAACTTGGAGGGTCAAATAAGAAATTTCCCATCTAAAATCAATAATTACACACTAAAAAGACACAAAGAGTGTAAAGAGGAAAAGGTTCTGTAGCTCACATGTGATCAAAATAACAGAATTCACAAGCATCTCATAAAATATCCAAAACATATTCAGAGTAAAACCCAACAATGGTTCCATTCAGAGCCCAGTCTGTATGAACGCACCTGAAGAGAACCGGCGCTTCTTGCCAAGCGCTCCTCTGCGTTTTATGAATTTCCACTGAATAAACACGAGATTAAAGCGAAATATTCCGTCTCACATTTCATCCACAACCAGTGAAGATGGCGCTGGCCAATACTTGGAAATCTCCAGCCATAAATAAAAGTGCGGGCCACTTTTCATTTTTGCAGGGATGCTTTGGGCCGCAG
>JBAMIG010000012.1:2084174-2101807 GCA_037177335.1 Kiunga ballochi
CCAATACTTGGAAATCTCCAGCCATAAATAAAAGTGCGGGCCACTTTTCATTTTTGCAGGGATGCTTTGGGCCGCAGACGGGCCCGGTGATTGAGTGGCGAGGGAGCTAAAATAAATAGGAAGAAATGGCTGCCACCTCAGCTGTGGCCCGGCGCCTACAGAGTTGGGATTGTGGAGTGAATTCCTCCTCTCCACCGCTCCCGTCATGACACAGGCATTCTTGTGCCACAAGCCAGCTCAACACCCCCCCACCCCACACACACACACACACACACACACACACACACACACTACACCTCCCTCTCCTGAGTAAACAGGTTTCCTGAGGTCCCTACTTCAAACACACAGGACTTCCCCTCAGCAGCTCTCCTTAAGACCACTAGTGTGCTTCAGTCAGCGGCCAGCCTGCCACCACCTCACCTCACCCCACCCAGAACTGAAAATCCAGTCCCATGGGAGCTCAAGCCATACAGTAACAGAAGCCCAGGAGACAGAGGAGCCCTCGGTCAGCGTCTGCCCACACGTTGCACTGCGCTGCAAGGTGGCATTGAGGCCAGCCAGGGTCTAAATATGGCTCAGAAGTCGGCAACGGACAAGCGGAGTGGAAATGTACAGTCTGCCCTGACAGCATCAATACACACTTATGATGCTCAGGATGCACAAAGCGTGTTCATCAGAGGGGGCATTAATGTCAGATGTGCACACGGGCCTGTTGAAAAGGTTGGGTGACCTCATATGACGATGCAGTTTTACACTTCTAATCATAAACACAATCTCGTCTCATTAAGGGAGACATCTAGCGACAATATGGAGCATTTTGCATTCAAAACAATGGCAGGGATCCATTTTATTCCTTTCTGCAATACAGCAGGGCTGCAAAGTTGCCCTACATTACGGCATCATGGGCTTAAAATCATGCAGAAACACTCATGAAGATCGGAGAGATGAATTAGCAGAAAATCTACCTGAGCTGAAAGTAATTTGACTCATGTGGCAAAACCAGCAAGAGGTAAAACAAAGTGGGGTAAAAAGACATTTGTCTTTCACGTTTTCTCTCTGAGCCGTTCGGGAATGATGTCAGAGACTCACCACAACCTGAACTTACAGTTTACTGGTATTCTTCTTAGTATACGTAAGTAGGACTCAGACCTGAGTGAAAATCAGATGCTCCTCTTTCACACGAGTTCAAAGTAGAGAAATAAACAAGCAACACTGCAAAAGCTGGTGATCTACTGGGATTTCAACACACAACCATCTGTAGCAGAGGATGGTGAGGACAACAGAAGATGTGGCGAAACGTTGCAGGTCTCATGAGATTTCAGCAAACAGAAGGCTTCATGCTGCCGTGTGTAATGACGCAAGAGGCCTTTTTTCTGGCACATTCGGTCCCTTGGTAGAAACGTTACCAAAGTATTGTTCCCTGTATGAGCACAATGCAGCATCTTCTGATGGATGCTTCCAGCAGGATGATGCTCCATGTCACACAGCTCACATCATCCTCAGCTGTTTGCAGCAACATGACAGCGAGTTCACCGTTTACTCCACAGGACCAGATCCCAGTCCTACTGGGATGTGCTGGATGGAGAGTTTCTCATCATAAATCTGCAGCACCTGTGTGATGCTTCATGTCAATATGCACACTGGGGACATTTTCAAACATTGTTTTGTATCCGTCACATAGAATTAGGGCAGTTCTGAGAGCAGCAGAAGGTGCAAAGCAGAACTAGTCCATCAGACCTTATAAAGTATCCACTGAGTGCATTTCTGTGACTTATGATGCAGACGGTCGGTGTAGAACAGACCTTAGAGGAAGAAAAATATAACTATGATCCAAGATCTGGTTTCATTGAACTGGGATCAGTCCCATAATGTGCAGGTCTACCAGTGAGATTCAACTTGCAAACACTTGAGTTTTTCTATGCAAGCTAAATAAATCTGCAGCCATCTTTGAAAACTGCAATCAGATGCTTTCAAGCAAATTCATAAAAAGCACCAGGCATTACTAGAAGGTGGCAGGAGAAACTTTACTTATTAGTCATGAAAATATTTTCTGTGCAAATGTTGCTTGTTGCAGGAGTACATCAGTAATGACTCAGCTCAGTTTCCCTCTCCAGTCCACTCACAGGCCATCTTATGTTTTTGCTTTAGTTTCCCATCCTTTTGGGTTCTCTGGTGGTTAGCATCCAGCTTAAAGGGGCAACACTGCCAACTAGTGGACTGGATGTGCTGAGGGATGCAAAGCAGGCTGTGCAGATTCCCCCAATGAAACGTCTCATCCTTGTAAAGCGGTTTTCTCACCAATCCAAAAACACAAAGTTGACTTTTTTTCTCCATTTTAAACAGTTAAAACCTTTTCTCACATTGTCACAATGCAAATGAGAAGCAATCATTTATAAACTGGCTTACTGGGCTTCCTTTAGTGCCCCGTGGCGTTTGGCACCGACATGCCAGTCGCTAATCCATCCTGTGTGGGAAAATCCTTAGAGTTGCTCAGACAGGGGTCTGAAAAGTTAGGGGGCAGGGTGGCTCTTCATCCTCTTCAGTGAGCTATTTTAAGCCGTTTCTGTGTTCCTGAGAGGGAGCGTAGTCCTGCTGGAGTCGCTTGCCATCTCCAGGTCTTTTCTGTTGGATGGGGTTGGCAATACTTGTTAGGCAAGGGACAGAAGTCAAAATGCTGCAACTGTTCCCCATTTAGAAGCTGCATTACAATGAAACAACTGATATTTACTCAATCTATTAAAGAATCTGAAAATTCACAAAGTTTATCCTAAAGGTTTGATTTGGCAGACTACGACTGAGGCGATGCATAAAAGTCTGAGCACATTTCCCAGCACACATGCTGTTGACATGAATAACAGTTTAATTTAACGACTCAGGATGAAGACATCTCCCTGAGTGTTAATGCTACCAAAGTAAGACAGCTCTTTACCTGACGTGGTTCTGATAGGGTAAAGAAAAAATGTCAGCTTTTCTGTATTTAGAAAACATGCATAAACCCTAACAAACAAATAAAAAAAGAAAGAAATGCATGACCATGTGCAATAAAAAAGGGTTTCTGCTTTTAGCTGCAGATGGAAATGAGTTTCATTCATGTTAGACCTGCTTTAGTTCTGCTACTGTGCAAGCATTGCAGTTTCTCCTCCGTTGTGCCTCCAGCTGAGCTAATTTCATGCTGGCAATTCGTTTGTCATGTAAGGCTTTTCTGACTTCCAAGAACTTATAAAACCTTGAATAATTACACTGGATTTTATGATCTGGGCAGTATTGTTTTAGGCCTTTTCTTCTTCAGTAGCATTGGAAATGAGCAGTGACAGCAGCAGAGTAATTACTAGCAACACTCCCAAAAAGGGGAAAGATGCTGGCCCAAGCGTTTAGAGGCGGCATACAGGGCTGTGGTTCGGTCCAGAACTGTGATGGAGGCGTTTAAAAAGTGTCTATGTGCATTTTCAAAGACCCCCTGTAGCTTTTAGCATCACTATTTACTGCCTCGCTCGTAGGGAGGTTTATGGGAACAAATTGGACCCAACACTCATGCTCCCTGGGTCTTGTATTAAAGCATTACTATCAGACATTAACAGTAAGCTTAAAAATACCTGATGGAAAATGTCCTGGTTTTTGTTTTTCTATATCAGCAACATCCACTGTGAGGGAACGGGAGTGTTAGGGATTTATATTAATTATTTAATTGTTCTATTTAAATATGATACAAACATACAGGACATCTAAATATAATTTGTGAACAGTATAAAAGAGGCTAAAAGTACCAAATCAGTCAGATTTGAATAAATATGCAGCTTCTTTGAGTTTAAAATAAATGTATTTAACGTCTTCATGTATTTTATTGTTAAAATCCCATTTTTTACATTTTCAAAACAACAAAAAGCATTCTGTTGGGATAGTTAGAACTTGAAGAAAGAGACTGCCAAGCACTAAAAATAAACATTTCAATTGAGCTTCTTCCTCATTTCTGTTTCTTTATTTGTCCCTTAGACTCAGAATGGATCTCAGCAGCAACACATGAAGCGGAAACAAACTGGTGAATAGGAAAAGTTTGGCATGCCGATAACACCTGGCTGGGACACACCTAAAAGACTATGCAAGGCTGATAATCAGGATAATGGTCATCTGTGGTTTTACACCAACATTTTGACCCTTTTAACAAAATAAAGTCCGACTATCCAACATCAATAAGAGATCTACCACTCACTCCTCAAGCTACATCTGAGGCTCACAAAGACAAGATCTACATAGAGATTAGTTCAGAGATAACTCTTTTTCCCTTGTTTTTTAACAATTAGGTCTACAAACCAATTAAATCTGGTTTTTTTCACATTAAAGTCAATATGGCAGCAACGCATGAGATAAACACGGGCCGTTACCATCAACATTATCAGCCAATAGGCTTACAGAGCCAATATATCAGAGTTGCTTGTGGGAGATCAGAATATTTGCCAGTTGCTAAAAGAATAATTAGACGTGTTCCTATACAAGTGCAAATAAAAAACAATGTATTTTATATATGCTGTGCTCTGATATGAAGTCTTCCACCCGGAGGTGGGATTTAAATTCGGTTTCAAAGCCGTCCTTCTGAGCATCCCTGTTATCTTGCTCTAACAAAGACTTCAAAGTCACTTCGGCAAACTAAACAGCTTTTTATTTGCAGATTGAAAACGTAAAAATAACCAAGAAATGTTACTTTAACCAAATCAGAATAATTGCCATCAGTGTGCATCATCTTTGATGTCTCATAGATCCCAAAAGGGCCTTTAGTTGTTAAGCTAAAGAGGATTTTACTTTGCAAAATAACGTTTTTTTCCTTCTTTTCCTTCTGTGTTGCATCTTCTTGGTGCTTTTTAAAGGTCAGTAAAGTTACACAACCCAAATGTTAAATCAAAGAAATCCTCTGCTCCTTATCCTCCTGACACCTTGTCAGCATAAGGTCTACCCGTCCCCTCCTGTGGCCTGCTGGAATAATAAGTCATTTAATTACACAGTAAGACAAAGTGAGCACAATCATTTCCTTTAGTCTCTCTCTCTCTCTCTCTCTCAAAGACTGAATGAGAACTGGTTGTGAAAGAGCCAAACTCAGAGGCAGCACTGCCTTTGCCAACTTAGACTACAAATATAATCGTCTAAGTCTGTGAGTACTAGCAAGCTCAGAGCAAGCTGAGGAGATGATGTGGAAGGAAAAAAAAGTATCATTTTGTTCTGACGAGTGTGAATGAGGACGACTTGCTCCCGACACATCAGAAACACAGACGTTACCCTGAAACGTGAAACTCTTGCTGAGTGTAAGCTAATCCACACATCAAGCTAAATGTTCTTTAGAAATTAATGTGTGTTGATCTTTAAAATAATGCAGCATTATTATGACATTTTTATTTTACCAGTTGAAAATGGTCTCAATATGACAACAATAACTGCAACAATTACTTTCATGGCATCATTTTTTTTATCCCAACAGGCCAATAATAAGCCGGCTTTGCTTGAGTGAAATGAGACAGAAGAGGATGTAAAACTGGATGTAAAGCCAAAATGCTGATACAAAACAAGGATCTGAAGATGTGATAGATAACAATTAGGACCAATATTCTGACCACAGCTTCTTCCAACAAAACCAGCTTCCACGTCACTTAGAGGCAGAGAAATATAATAATAATAATGATATATATAATATATATATCTGCTATCTGCCGTAGTTCATTTACAGGAAAGCGTCCAAGTTCCATCAGATTCAGGGATCCCATCCAGCTTCTTCTGTCTGTGCAACATAACCAGAGAAAGAGGCTCTTTTTTCTCCACAGCGTGTAAAAGCTCTTTGAGATAAGATGTGAAGGAGGAAACCGCTGCTCCTCCACATCAAGAGGACCCAGATGAGGTGCCTCTTGCATCTGATTGCTTCCTGAATGCCTCCCTGGAGAGGTTTTCTGGGAACATCCCACTGGGAGAAGGCTCCATTGGAAGCGCTATGTTCCTCAGCTGTTCTCAGATTCCCCCGGGAGAGCTTGCAAAGCTATGAGCTGAGGGTCAGTCTGGGTCTCTCTGCTTTCCACCTCTGCAGCCCAGATGAGCAGCAGAGAATGGAAGGATGGATGAATTTCAGTTCCTACAGATCTTATTCAGCTCTTTCACTCCATCAGGTTGTGTTTTCATAAAGGCAACATTTATGCCCCCACACACAAACCTCTCAAACACCATTCATCCCCACTGAAAAGAAAAGTAGAAACCCAGCTCTGAGAGGAAAAAAGCTACTTTATAGAGTACTCCTCTGTCATTTTGTGGATGAAAGCTGCTTTTCTTCCACCTGCACCAAAACACTTAGAACCTACTTGAAACCTGAAAGCATCTCACCCAAGACAGGCCTTAAAAACAAGGGAACTGTAGCGTAATCTCTGTGTTTTGATAAATGAATCATATCAATCTGACCGGCCTTTATTCTCTGCAGACTCTTTCAACCTAAACAAAACCCTGACTCGCCCCGGGTGGGAATGGGATTGCATACACGCCGTAATGGATCAATAAACCATGTTAAATGTTATTTTGTAAAAGGTTTTAACCTGGAATGAGCTTTGCTACAACACTAAGCCCATCTGTATCCAGTAAATGTAAAGCTGAAATCTGGCTTTTCTCCTGAATCTATCACAGTTTCCTCTCATAAGCTCAATAATGTCCGTCTCTGTTGCCAGCTCGCTTATCTGTTGTTGTGCTGTTGAGCAACAGCAATGTTGGTGTGCAACTTCAGAGGAGGAGAGCGAGAGACTCGGGCAGGACAACGGCCAGCCTTGTTGGCCTCGGTCAGCTCCAACATGCTGCCAAACTTAGGCTTCATTCATGGCAGGGTGCGAACTACCTTTCTGGAAGAAATGCTCACTGTATTTCCTTTCAGGGAGTTCAGTATATTTCAGTGACCTGCAGCCCAGACTTTTTTTCCTCTCTTTCTCTCAAAAGAACAAACAAGCCAATGTCATCGCTGAAAGGTCAAAGGACAAACTGTTTCCACTCTCTCCCTCCAAGAAAACAACTGATAAAGGAGAGAAAGGTAGAAAACTTCACATTTTTGGTGGTGGTGGTGGTGGTGGTGGCGGGGGGGGTGTTTGTGAATGAAATGTGCTTTTACTCAAACCTTACATTTCAGGATCTCAGAAAACAGCAACTTTAAGGAGCTGCTGTTGAATCCCTGCTCAGACTAAGCCTGAAACCTTCTTTATAGGGGTTTTTCAGCTGAACAGGCGTTTGATGAGATAAATAGAATAAAAATCCCATCAGCATCAAAACTTTGTTACCAGCTACTGTGGAAAAACCTAAAATCTGAAAAAAAGATGCGTCAGCGTCCAGAAGCACGGCTTGTCTGATTGGTAATCCACTCGGCACCCTGCTTCTCCTCTTCCTCGCTTTGTATGAAGCACAAACGCACAATAATCTGCTTTACTTCAGAGCAACACACCTCTCTGTACCACTATATTCCATCCTGCAGTGTGTTTGGACAGAAATTTTAATGATAGTTTCCATAAAACTTAATGGCTAAATCATGAGTCTCTTTTCTCCTGATAGCATCTGGAATACCACGCCCCAAACACAGCTTTATATTACGCTGTACCGTTTCATTGGAACAGGACGTGTCGCCTCTGCATCGGGCAGCATGGAGACACACTGCTGTCTGTAATCCTGTAATATCACCTTAATGCTTATGGGATGATTATGGAGCTGCTGGAAATACACCTGATAAAAGCTGCAGAGAAATAAAATGAGGATTTTACACTGAATTGGATGTTTGGGGTGAAATCTGCACCGGCGGCTTCAGACTGACTAAAGGTCATGTGATCTCAGAAGGTCATGAGAGCGATGTGAGGAAAGATGGGTGAGGTCCATCTGCACTAATTACACAGGTATGACTGACCCGGCCAATCAGAAAGATTCAGGTTTTGTTTGGAGGATGAATCTGCATAAAAGACCAAATCTCTGACTGCATGAGTTGCAGGGAAAAAAAGAGCAGATCTCCACCACGCAGATCATTCCCACGTTGTCTCGGCTTTATCAGGGTGTTTGTTGCATGTTTACATCTTAATTTGTTCTTTAGCAGTGATAAAAACTTCTTCCTGTTCTGGATGGAGATATCCAGAATGTTTCCTTGGATCCATAATTGTTTGATATCTTGTTGGAAACTTCTAGCTTTTCTCACCTTTACCTCAACAACCTCCCTCATGTCCACAGTGGAGTGGGGGAGACCACGGTGGTCCGGATCAGTCTGAGCTGTTAGCTTCTGCTAACAGCTGCAGCTGAACAAGTACCAGATGCCACTGCTATGATTTGAGCCGCCGGTCGTCGACAGATGAGGATCAGCAGGTAAAATAGAAATCTGGTGTCACTTTTTCATCCCAGAAAGCAGAAATTCATCGCAGACACATTTCCTGAATCTGAAACGAGTAAGTCTTCCTCAGATTAGTTCCTTTCTGTATGTATTTGTGCCACGCCTGCATGTGAGCACCCCGCTTTTTGCATCTGGTGGCAAATTATCAAGAAATATTTTTAAAAAAGGCTCATTTTAAAAACAGTGAAGCTGCTTTTCAACACAACTGAGCAATACTGTGCTTTCTCCTTTTGGGTGCACTACCCCTTTAAGAGCCAAAGCAAAAAGGTGCACTTTAAGCAAGGTTTTAAAGTAAAGACTGATTAAGCCTTTGAATCCGTTCCATAATTTCATTCACCTATGAGAAGGTTCTGACACCTTCAGAGCTGCGTCTGGTTTAAGGAACCTCCAGAAACAGCTCGGTTAGAAGCTCAGACAAGTACAAAGGAGCCAGTCGGACCCTTGTAAGCTGGTGATGACATTTTAAACAACTAACTGGAGCCAGTAGAGATAAGTAGGATGGGACTGTCCACTTTCTGAGAGCTGAAGCTGCAGGAAGATGAACTGATAGCATAACAGAGAAAAGTGCATCAAACAGATAAACAGCAGATAAACAACCTTCTTAAGATCGGAAAACATCCTGATCCATAGTCTGAACAAACCACTTTTACTTTATTCCACGCTAAATAAACCAGCGGATCACGTGGGAGATAAAAGCAGAGGAGAAAATAAATCAGAGCACCTAACACCAACAAGTTGAGAGCACGACTCCCTGATGGGCACTTAAAACCAAGCGGTGCTCACTCAGTGCAGCGTCCACACATCAGCCACGTTATTGCAGCTCCCAGACCCTTTCACAATAATACTTTCCCCCTTTTTTTACTCTCAGCAGTAAAAACCAAAATGTTGCAACACACGTTGAGCATTTCACAAACATCCCTCCCCTCCTCTTTTCCTGCTTGTTACGTGCGACTCTCGTTCTGAAGGACATGTTGGATGCAAAATCACAACAAGCAGGAAGAATTTGAAATATTTGCCAGCAGATAGATGGAAAGAACAGGAAAAAAGCTCTGGAAATCCTTTCAGCTGCCATGTGATTTTGCAAAGCAAAAGGGGGGAGGAAGGGGTAGAAAGGGGGGGGGGGAGAGATCTAGACTATTGCTAAATACTCTCAAGGTCTTTTCCAGCCTCCTTCCAGACTCCTGGCTTCAGATGGAGTCACTAATTATCAGCAGCTCTAAGATCCTGCTTGTTAAGACATGACACACACACACACACACACACACACACACACACACACACACACACACACACACACACACACAATCTGCTCGTTCCTGCAAACAGTGAGGGACAGAAACATCAGGTGGGTCGATATGGTCAGAGATGGAGAGGAGGGACAGGATGAAGTTTTTCAGATTGATTTGTTTGTTTTGACACACACGTGGGACCCCGGGAGAGAGAGAGAGAGAGAGAGAGAGGGGGGGGGGGGTACTTAGTGTTTTCATGCACCTCTGACATCACTAAAATTACTTCTGCTAACAACATATTAGAGGAACCATCACTATTAACAGCCCTGCAAACACCTGATGACCTTTTATGTATTCAACTTAGTCGCTTTAAATTGCTTTCCCTATCAACACACACACACACAACCTCCATCTACACACACACACACACCACCTCCATCTACACACACATCTCCATCTACACACACACATTTAAACACACACACACCTCCCGACTCGGTAATAGAAATCAGATGGGGGTGCACTCTTGATCAAGGTCGGTTGCGTTAGAGTGGAGCTGAAAACTCAGAATGAACTTCATTAACATGTGCTTTGGCAGGTGTGTGTACAGTATACAGGAGAGTGGACTAGCAGAGGCTTTTAGCTGCAACAGACAGTCTATTAACCTCAGAATATAAGCAGTTCATCTATTTCAGATGAGAAAAGTTGCTCTGAACATGCGTTTTGTTCCGCCGCTTTGTTGTTTAGATATGATCAAAACTCAGAATGTTTAAAAAGCAAAAGATGCCGAATCCTGATGAAACATCTCGCAGCAAAACACTTCCTGTAGACAGAGACTCGTAACTAATTAGTGATAAAATTAGGAGATCATTTGATATTTAATCAGTCAAACCTGAGATCATGGCAGTACTCAGACTTTTTAATTACAATGTGGTGGAAGTATTTTGAGTTACTTGATCAAAAATATTTAGAATATAGAAAACTAATTTCCCCTGAAAATCCCAATAAGACATGTTTAATTCAGAGACATTTTGCATCACCTTATGGTAAAAACTTTGTTCAAAACACAGTTTTACACGTTTCTTCTGCCCCCTAGTGGATGCTTTTTAGAACTACAACACTGTGGACATATCGTATCGTAACTGATGAAGATTGTGAGATATTTCGTGTTACATCATGGCAAAAATTTGCCTCAGAATCCTGTCCTATACAATTCCTTGCTTGACATCTGCCCCCTAGTGGATATGTTTTGCACTACGTCTAGTTTCTTTTACAACCTACTCTGAAAAATCAAGACTTTTCGGTCGTATTTGACAGGTATTTATGTCTCCATTGTTAGGGGACAAAAAAAAAAAAAAACTGTCCGATATTTAGGTTTTGCACAATTCTTCATTTAACCATTGTACCCGATTGTCCTGAGAACTCAGCATACTATTCATCCATAATAACATCCAGCAAACAAAATTCTCTCTGGCAGCAACTTCAGGTAGACAGAAGATCAGGAGCAGCCTCTCATTTGCCTCTCTTGGAAACAAATGGTCAGCCTTTCACAGATTTGGCCGGTTTGATGGAATCCTCTGGAATCTCTGAGCTCAGAGCAATGCACATGTTGAAATAAAAATACTTCATTGATGCTTCTAGGATAGAATACAGCATCTGCATTCAATGTGGAGAAACAGGGATGGAGCCAAGCACCTCAAAAACCTTCTATCTATTCAAGGTATGCTGGGGCTGACTACCACATTGTAGACGTTCAATGCAGCGCTTAGGACATTTCATTTTTTTCATATGCTGCAACATTTGAAGAAACGACCAAAGCCATTTTTAATCGCTTTCCTGCTGCAGCAGGCCAAAGAAAGGCTCTCTGCACACAGTTCCTCACCTGCCTCAAGACTCCAGCAGAAATTTCAAGGTTGGCAGAGAAAAATGGGAAGGGTTTGCATTTAATCAGTACTCAGCAGTGCTGAGATATGCTTCAGCCTCAGCTGCACTTGAGTCGCCTCCTGAAATACCAATTAGTGTAACAATTACAGCAGTGAGTGGCCTGGCGATGGGGAAAAGGTTTAACTCCAACCTGCCGCCTAATGCTAATAATGCTAATTATTCTGCTGTTTGCTTTTTTATTGTCCTTCTTAGCTAGATCTAGATCAGATCTGCAGACAAACCCCAGCAGCATTGAAAACCAGCTGCATTCACTGTTTTTCTATTATCACATGAATGTTTTTCATTCCTACTAGCTCACCTATATCCTCCACAGCAAGCTGACCCGCTCTCTGGTTAATATATTTTACAGACTTACTATAAATCACCATTTTTCTTTGTTATAGGGATTCCTTGTCTCTTTTGTCTGCATCTCCAAGGGGATGCAATATTCCTTTAGCTCCATGAGATTGTGAAAGTGATAGGGCAACCTATACACTAACCCCTTCAATAGTCTCTGTATTTTTACCAAGACGTGAAAATAAAACAAAACCTAATATCCGAGTGCAGCAGAGGGTGAATCAGTCACCTGGGCGTCAGGCCAGATAACACGAGATCACATCTCAAGGGTACACCAAGGAGTGCAGGCATTTGTTCGCACTGTAATTTTAATTTCCCTGGGTTCACACACACACACACACACTCAGGCCATCAACATGGGAGGGTTTCAGTGATAAGGAGATAGAAAACTCATGAAATATACAATTTGAAAACGCAGATCTCTGTCCAGATTATGTAAAGCACTTTGCATTGCGCTTTGATATGAAAATTTTATACAAAGCAATTTAGTTATGGCTTATTAATTTCAAACTTAATTAATTTATAAAGCCCTTTTCCTGCCACAGGAAGCACAAAGGGCTTTACATGATGAAATCAGTTAAATAAAAACACACAAAAAAACAACATAGCCACGTTACAACCCCCCTAATTACCAGTACATAGGCATAGACACACACAAAGACACACACACCCTCAATATGTCTCCCTAACCTCTGCCTTTAACTGATGTGTATCATCAGCATAACTGTGGAAATCTATGCTGCATCTCCTGATGACATCCAAGAGGCAACATATATAGATTGAAAGGTATTGGGCCTAAAATTGATCCTTGGGGAACCTCACACTGAATTGTATTGGTTCTAGAGGAGCATGAATCCAAACTTACAAATAAAAGGTCAATCTGTGAAAATCATTTAAGAACAGAACCTGAGAGGCACCCAACTTTTCAATCTGGTGATCTACTTATTATAGCACTTCAGACATCCTGAACACTGTTACACAGAGGAAATAAGAAAACCTTCATGAAGTTGTGTTGTTTGTGCATCTGTCAGAGCTCCAGGAGCTCTGGGCAGGCCCCCCAGCACAGAACCAGCCTTCTGAATCCGTTTGTACGGCCCTGGTTCTGACGCTGCCCCACTGGACGCTAGCCATAGCAGGAAGCACTTCTTACAACAGATGACCAGACCAATTCTTTCCCCCACGTCACTGCATGCTGTTCTGATCTACTCTTGCGTCTGAAGGACCTTTCTTCCCTCTAATCATGAGCAAAACACCAGAGATGCTTAAACTCCTACACTTAGACGGATGACTCACTCCAAACCCAGAATTACTCGCAGATTCCCATTTTCGGCTGCCTCATGTTCAGCCTCCTCCACACTTTCCCACAGCAGGTGTCCTCAGTATGAGGCATCTGTGTTTGTTTGTACAACTGTCCAATCCTCTCATTCACAAACCTGCTTCAGAAGTTTCTTCCTGTTAAATGGAAGTGTTTCCTCTCTTAGTGGTAGCGGTGGGCATAGAAATGACTATGAAGCAAAGGGTGCTTGTAAACACACAGGGACTGTTATTGCTGTGTTGGATTTGTACCTTGAAGTCAAATTTTTCAAGTTTCCAGTTGCAAATTCAGCAAGAACGCCTCTTAATGCAGATATGCTCATGAAAAGGCACCAACCCAACCCGTTAAAGATGGCTACTCACAAATCCACACAGGGCGACACCATGAAGCCCTTGCTATGCAAACATGTACAACCCAGTGTTTAATGTAGTCCTTTTCAGCTTCTATCAGTGTACTCATTTTTAAATGTTTAAACAGCTAAAGAGTGCGATATTTGCACGTTGCAGGTTCATGTGTTAGCCTCATAAGAAACAAAGCCTTGTGTGTTCTATAAGTCTGTTTAATATGACATTATTTTAGGCTGCCATGTTCATGAGACAGAGGAGGAATATTCTGGACCTTTTTTAGCCTTAAAACTCAGAAGTAAAACTGAATCGCATGTTTTGTATCAGCAGAGTGATATCTGAGGGTCTTGGGACTTTGATTTATTTACATGCTGCCCTTTTATTGTACCGTAGGTTTGATGGTGTTAACAGCAGCATGCTTTCAGTATAACAAGCATCTTCAGCTGCTGATGCTCCAGAGGGGGGCTGATCTTTTCAGAGGCAAGACCTGATGCAACAGTTGCACCGTGGTTTCAGTCTTTCAGTGGTGTGAGACTCGTACGAACATGCAAACAATGCTCTGGAGTATTACAGTGTATTATACAGAGTATTAGAATGATAAGGTTCACATCCACATGGTGTGTTAGAGCTGTGATGAAGGGTCAAACAAAGGGATTATGGAAAACACTGCGTTATAAGTTGTAACAGTAACAGGAAAGTCCAGCATCTAATAAGACATCGGGAGATCATAGAGGAACCCAGAGGAATTCCACATGCAGTCCCTCCAACCAACAATTATTGCCTTTTTTAGGATATTGACTTTCAAAAATAACTTTTTATTAGTGTTGCAACTTTTAAAAGCTTTTACTTCTTCCAGAGACTTTTATTATTTATCTCTTCTGTTTAAACATAAGCAGTTTAATACAGAATATCACACTTTATAATGGGTTTGGCCCCACGGGGACTACAGCCCTGCAGGTTTAATGTATTCCGGCTTCAATACACCCGACCCAAAATTAAACAGAGCCAACAGCCAATAAAGTTCTGCACAACGACTCATTAAATCAGGTTTATTGCACTAGTCTGGCCATGTCCAGGGTTTACAGAGAACGGCCTGAAAAAAGGAGAACATCCAAAATGTTTATGTCAGAGGAGAACGGGCAGACTGGCTGGAGATAGAAAGACAAAAGGAATCATTGGAGTCCATGTTGCTTTGATTTGATGCTCTACCTGGAAGCAGATGTTCTACAGCAGCAGGAGAACACACTGGGTTCCACTCCAGCTGCTAGGAACAGGGCACTGAGGCTACCATTCACACCGACTCACCAAACCTGGACAGGAGAAGATGGAAACATGTTGCTGCTCGGATGGGTCTTCAGTTCAGCAGCGATATGCAATCAGCGACATGCCGTCCTGCCAATATGAAGCAAAATCTGACCGTTTTCATCCCCTTGTTGAATTCATAACACCGAGTTAACGTAGTTCTGTGGGGGAATGATGGTCCAACCAAGCGTACTAGCAGGGTGTGCATGATAAACTGGCTGTGAGTGCATCTGGGTTAAAGCATCTAGCTATTTACCTGGATGGCATCAGCTTGCTTTGCACTAACCTTTAAAGAGGATATGTACATTCCCAGCATTGCAAACATCATTTTCAGGCCCTACTGGTGAAGATTATTAGGCAGAAAAACACCCAAAGTCTGTCTCAGAGCATGCATCTAACGGGGAAGTCAAAGGCAAACCCTCCAAACTCAAATCCACTGTGTTTACACAAAGCTGGCATATGCATGCAGGTAAGTGGCTGCACTGCAAGGTAACAGACTCCTGCTTGAAGAAGTCTCATTACCATCAGCACTCTGGTGTCTCCTTTCCAATCATCTCTGCATAAAAACTGCAGCCTGGAGTAAAGTTATACTGCAAACTGTCATGGAAAACAACATTTCAGGGAGAAATTTAATCTTTTTATTGTATCTATTGAGCAGTGAGGAAAAACAGAGCCACTGCATCTCCTTCAGTTTCTGGACTGGTGGCTTTGTCAGTCCGCCTGCCTGCACTGAGGCGGGAGCCTCGGTGATGAGCAACATTTTCATCTCTGCGATCGTACCCAGAGCCGATAACACCAGCACACATTACATGATCATAACAGGAGCCTGAATGAAGCACCTTGGTATAAGTGGTTTCACTACACAATGTGAAAATCTTTACAAGCAAAGTGGTTAATGCCACTGGTTCCATTTTAGATTCTGATAAACAGAAAATCATTAGTTAAAAGTGATTTCAGGTAGTTTTGATGAGCAAATGCTGTGATTTTAGACTTAATTACTGCAAACCTGCAAAATGTTCCAATACTGCAAAGCTGCTGATGCTCTCTACGAAAGGTTCCCGCACACACTCACATGACCCCCTCCAGCAGAATGACCTCAGGTGTGCTCCCCTCCCCCCTACTCCATGTTTCCATTGTTTGTGACTATGAAAATCTTTGTTCTTTTTTGTATTGAAGGGTATTTTGTTATGCGTTTTTGCTTCCCTAAACTTTGCCCTGGTGCAAAGTAGTCATTTCTCTTTCCCTCACCTCTCCAAGCTGCACTAAGGCACACCGTACATCCTGATCCTGTGTCGGCAATGTCCGCTGTGTATTTGTTATCTCGGATGAGCTGTACTGAAATAAATTTGTTGTGCTGGGGTCTATTTAGCTCTCTATTCTCTAAAAACCATGTGGCTTATGGTAATCCTGGTCCCCACTGAGCACTCGGGAAAGAAAACTACTGTCAGGCTCCAAAATGGTCACGAGTGTGATCCTGAAAAGTTCCTTTTTGTGTGAAAGTGTTGACCCAGAGAAGCTCTGTAAAGAAACACAGTTCTGGGTGATTATTATGTGAAATCCTCTGGCTTTCATTTGCTGTCTTTGGCATCTGGCATCACAGAAATGTGTTTGATGGGAAAACACAAAATGCTCGTGGCTGTTTGGTCTGCGGGAGTGGCTGCAGATTCCCATTTCTGCAAGCCGCACTGGAACAAAACGAAGGAAACACGTTGAGTTATTTGCTCAGGTTCTTGTTCCACAAACGGTGAGCCTGGATTCCCACAGTCGAGGTGATTTGCTCATCGATAGAGCACCGAAGCTTCATCTGCTAAAGGAGGTGGAAACCTTTTCCTTCAACTTACAGGAAACAAAGTGATTCATAATAAAAAGCTTTTTAATCACAGCATGCATTTAGTGACTTCCAAAGTAAAGGGGTAATATCACGATTAAAACATTCATAAATTAAGCTTCTACTTCCAGATTTTTATCTATACCTTCATTAAAGGAAGATCAGAGTGAAGGACTGTGTGGAGTCAGTCCGTCCTGCGTTACCAGTCTGAATCTCCAGTTAAGCTCAACAGAATACGCAGACGGAGGGTTTTTTTGTCCTGCATTGGTTAAGTTTGTAATTTTGTCTGTTCTCAAGGAGCTTAGCTTTCCATCACTTGATGCAGAAGACTTTGCAATACCACCGGAAATCACGGGGGCAGTGTTGTGTTGTGTAGCCGACATCCCACCAGCAAAAGACCAGAGAAGAGGAGTCACGGAGACAACGACACAGAAACCAACCAAGCAACAGATGTTCAGAGAAGCAAAAAAGTTTAACTTTAGCAGACAAAGTAGAGAGCTGTTAAGGCCCCATGTTGGCTCCGCCCACCTGGTTTGAGTGACGCTGACACACACACACAGCAGCTTGACATTCATACTATGACTCATTGAATGCTGAAATGCATTTGGCCATGTTGTGTGATGGCTTATGACCTGTCCAGCTTTTACTGAACTCGTGTACATCGTGGTATTTTCCTGCTTCCATACTTGGGAAAATGTTGGGTTTAATTCCGAGGAAAACCTGAGCTTCACTTCATAACGGACTGTTTGCTTCAGTTACAGCTTGTAAAATTTCTATCTGAGATCATCTGCAGTCAAACACAAAGGTTTTTCATGCCGCTGTAAACAGAGGGCACTGAAAACAAACTACAGCAACACAAGCAATGAAGTCACTTTAACAATGTGTTGAACAAACTATGCACACAACTTCAGCAGAGTCTGTGAATAAATACACAACCGGGTGAAAAAACAGAAACACAACCGGGTGA
>JBAMIG010000012.1:2120815-2135218 GCA_037177335.1 Kiunga ballochi
ATATATATATATACACACATATACACACACATACATACACATATATACACACACACACATTTTAAGCATGGTGGCACAATATTGTGCTTTTTGTGCAAATCTTTACTATTTGTGCATATCCATGTGAGGAAAAAAAATAAATAAATATCTACACACACAAACACAAAGTTATGCAGGAGGGGTTGTCTCAACTCTCTCCAGGAATAACATGGAAACTTATCCTGAAATTCAGGGATTTAAAGGCATTAATCATAAATATAAAGATGAAATAAAAATGTAAAGACTTTTTAAGGCAGAGCAACTTTCCCACCTTTATTTCCAGCATTTTAGACTTCAAACATCTTCATCTATACATTAGCAATAAATCTGTTGGAGCGGCTCTGCACAGCCTCATTGCATAGCAGCCTGATCATGTCTCATAAAACAGAATATTTATAAAAGTGGATATAATGTAATGTGCTATTAAAATGGAAGTGTATGCAAACTGAGCTGGCAGGTGCAGGAGAAGCCCGTTTGATGGACTCTAAGAGCTTTTAGACAACATCGCATGCAAACTCTACCCTGCTTACATGGAAATTAATCTTAAATGCAAAGCAAAGGTCCAGCAGCTTCGCAGCTTGTTGAAGAAAAAAATGCTTCTTTTAGAGCTGCAGTGATAGGATATTTACACCAAAGGACAACTGGCTCATTGCATTTATTAAATGTTACATGGATGCTGCAATCCCCACATTCTTCAGGAACTTTGCTCAGATATAATCTGAGAACTTCAGATTAATCAGTACAGAATCCACTTTTTGTTGAAAAGCAATTTAAGGAAATTTCCGATGTTTGCTCTTATCATGGCGCTGCAGACACGGCTTCCAGAGATTCTGAAGGCTCTGCAACTCAGAACATATCAGCTGCGGTGCCGTTTAAGAAGAGATTGCATGCAGGAGCAATTTGAGACGAGGTCAGCATATTATACCGAGGGAAACCTTCCAAGAATTACACCCTTTCCTTCAATGCCTTTTTAAAAGTTCCCGACAGGCTCTGCTTCAGTGCAGGAGCAGCCACACTGGAGCTTCCTTTGCTTTTCAGATTAAAAAAGTCCCGTCTTTGAGGCCCATTTAAGATCCTTGCTGTATGTAAATGGGGACACCCGTTTCAAACCTCATCATCACCTTCATACTCGCGATGTTTCTATGATTGTAAAGTCAGTTCACCCACTAGTAGGCAGTGCTGAGTTTACAACACACTCCTGTGTTTTGACAGATGATGCTGTTCCATTCAATTCTAAATCCAATTCAGTCGTGGTGAAGCTGGAGCCGATCCCAGCACCTATAGCAGGTGAGAGGCAGGTACACCTGGACATGTTGCATAAAGCTCAAAGTCCACAAACACCAGAAGCAGTACTTACTCGTTCTTTCTGCTTCAGATGCTTTTAATGTGGCGGTTTCTGCATTATGTTAACCACTTCTCTTCTTCTCTGGTTTGCTTCGGTTGCTGATTGCGTGTCAGCTACAACTTTACACCGGCCCAAGTATTTAAGCTGATATTCCCCATTTTCTGCATCCAGTGAAGCAAAGCTCTTTTAAAACGGACCGAATGATGCACAGAACCAGAGAAACTGTGTCTGCTTCTTAGACTTCTGCACGAATGGACCTTTACACTCAGGGTTAACGGCTGTGATGAAGCTCTGCACTCAGATATTTGACCTCCCAAACGTTCACAGGTTTGTGTTTTTAACCAGATTCAAGCCTTTTGAGTGTTTGCAGCAGAGGCTGGTTGTGGAACATCCTGCCTGACCTGTTCAGTGCTCTTTAATAAATATTCTCTTTCTGGCTTTTAGTTGTAGCCAGACAGCTAGTCTCAGCCTTTCTAAGCCCTTTATAATCTTTTTATTGCACGCTTATTACTTCTATGCTTACAGGTGTATTTATAGTTATCTGTCTTCTCGTCCTTGTTTTCCAGCACTTTGCTTAAAGCGAGGTCATTTTTAAATGTGCTATAGAAGAAAACTTCACTTTACAGCAGATAAACTGTAGTAAAATTGGAGAAAAGTTGGTCTGCTGAAAATGTCACTATTAAAAAACAAATAGTCACACAGGAGCAAACAAGACTAACGCATTGACATTTAATATTGATCGGATTCGATCCGCATGCTGCAGAAACGCTGGATGCATATCTTTTATCACGGCATCTCACAAGATTAACTTTTGGGGATTAAAACCTGAACACTGAAACAAAAAGCCTGATCAAAGAAATCAATACATGTGGTATCTATAGATTTTACAACCCTTTCATCTGAGACTGCAGCAGATAAAACCAACATTCAGGAAGAAGAGCAGCTCATTAAATGTCTTTCCATGTAAACACAAACACCACAGTGTGATATCGATATCAAGCAGAAGCAGGGTTGCTACGTGTCGGCGCTGAAATCCCTGAATGTCTCAGCCAAAGCCGGCACTGAGGTCCCTGCAGAGGAATGTTTGGATATTTAGGCAATATAAGCTGTCCAAGAAGGAATTTTTCATCTTTTCTTAAAGTGGAGGTTCTGCATTTTCCACTTTGACACTTGCTGTGAAGCTCAGAAATAAATTCAGCTTAGTGTAAATTCTTATCTTTCACAGGCTTGGATGAGCTTAGAGGCTGCATTCAGGATCTTAGAATTAGAACAACAGCATGCTCAATGTGGCTGTAGCATCACTGGGATGAAAAAGCTTTTCATACAACAGTTACGGTCTCCTCTACTTCCCCTCCAAACGACACCGAGACGATTCCAACATGAGGACATTCTTCCAGCCTGCCCGTTACTTTCATGACGTTGAGCTTTTCAATGGCAGAAGTTAGGAGTAGATGATGAAAACAAACAGAAAACAAAGTAAGAACAACCAAAGGCAACAACAAAGAGGCCTCACAAATCCCGGATAGGCAAGGTAACTACTAGCAACGTTAACATTAGGTTCATGCAGACGCTGATATTTAGACATTCAAGTTGGACAAAAGACAACAATAAATTTAAAATACAAAAGAAGACGACTTTGATTTGAAGCCTGAAGAGATTCTCCTCAAACGCAGATGTGAACTTTACATTTCTGAGCCATTCCTTACAGATGAACTCATGTTAAACAAAATGATCATCCTTTTACATTTATACAGCCCTTTTCCTGCCATGCCAACCACTCAAAGCGCTTTGCACCATCATTGCCTTTAAAAGCACCTGTCAGGAACTGCAAGGTCACTTTGCAATAAAGGAGTCCGAGTACAAATAAAAAGAAACTAAATCATCATTAGATTCAGACATCAGAGCGGTGAGGTGAAGGTAAACATTACGAGCACGTCTGAGCAGATGGGTCAGTGTTACAGACCAAACTCCATGGTGACAATTAGCCATTCACACACACCTAAACCCCATCAGGCACATCGAGGGGCAACGCAGGAATCCACGTCCTGGATGGATCTGCTCTTCCGTCCGAGATTCAGACATCATGACGTTTGATGAAACTGCTGCTTATTATATGCATATTATCACTATTAAATTCAGCATCACAAACATGCAGCTTAATCATATTGCAGGGTTAATTTCCCAGAATCCTTTGAGCACTGCGTCTTTTTCCACCTCTGCTCAGATAAAACCATCTGAACGCTGTTGGAGTCGTATGAGAGGGAACACGGAGACGAGTGGACAGCCGTTAGGACGGGGACAGTTTCAGGAGGAATATCTGAGCAGCAAGCTGCAGATGCAGGTAGAAACACTCATTATAACAATATGTAGGCATGATCTCTGCAAAGACAGCCTCTGAGAAAGCGATGCAGATGATAAAGGTTTGAGTTCAGACCGTTTCAGAGACGTTTCTCACATTTCATTCCATTTTTTCTGTCTCAAATTCAGATTTTAAAAAGGTTAAACTGTGGCATAATCAGCCTTAATCAGCAGACTATTTCTACATCTATGACCATTATAACTTATTCTTTACACTCCATTCCCATCAAAAGCAGGAAAAGGTTTAGTTTGAGTCTTTAAAAGGGTGAAAAGATCAGCGTGGAACCTTTAATCAAGACCCTGAAGCCCTTTCTTATTAGACAGTGTTAAAGCTTAATTGAGTCCTTAAGGAACATCTATTGTGTACTTTATGTGAATGTGTGTGTGAGCGAGAACTAAATGTGTGTTTTTAATTAGAATAGAATTATGTGGAGGCCTATTTAAATGATTTTACCATGATGTTTAGTGACGGCTTCTCGGTCAGGCACATTATGCTGCTGTGTGAAAGTGCTCTATGAATCACATCCGTCTGGTTCTGGTCACGTTCAAAGTTTCAGAGAAAAAACAAATATCTGGTTCAAACTGTGGAAAAAAAAAACCTGATTTGTCCCATTCTGTGCATATTCTGTATGTTCAGAGCAATAATTGGCTGAATTTTCACTGCAACACATAAAAACAAAACAAATCCTCGTGACACTTTTTGCTGCTGGATGTGAACCGTCAGGAAGCTGCATGAAAAACGAGGGTTCTGTCAGATATTCTGACATTTACCGTCACCAGTCATGTGACTGTATGCCACTCATCCTCCCATCAACACTGAAAGATTACAGAAACAACTTGCACAATCACCTCCAGGATGTAATCCGAGCAGCACCGTGTTCTCTGATCTTCCTCCATCGGTGAGCAGACACGCTGCTCGTAGCATCAGATGTGGATTTAAAGTTTTATTTTCCTTGAGGTGAAATAGTTATTAAAGGTAATTGTCAAATCATCCAACTGATGGATTGGTTTTAGAAATGCTTTGTGCCAAACAGCAACACAAACAATTTGTGCAAATATAACGAGCAACACGTCATTTATCACCGTTCTGGCTTCTCTTTCAGACAGTTTCAGATTAACAGAAACTCAAACATCACTCCACTGTTTATATTCACCCTCAAACTGTTTCATTTTTATTGATCAGACAAGCTGGAATCTTTCTTCACTTCTGCAACAAGCTACATCTATGTGTCCATAAATGTATTAATATTATATTAATATTAAAAGACCTTTTCTATGGCTCCAGCACAAATCAAATAAACTTTGTAGAAACGTGCATCATGTCATTAAGGGTTTGTCTTTTTTAGGCAGAGGCTTAAACATTTATTATGAAGCGTCAAAATAAAGTTAAACAATTTAATGAAGGTTTAATGAAGATTTTGTCAGTTTTAATCCAAATAAAAACAATAAATTTAAAGCTCTTAGGTTTCATAGTTTGTTTAGCTTTTTAAAGAAACTAGATGTGAGCCGTTGTCAACATAACCAATCAGAAAGCAGCTGCAGCAGGATCTCTAACCACTGAAGATAAGTGTTTCATGCTTTATGAAGTGTGCTGATAAAAACGTCACTGAAGCGTGTCAGCTCCAACCACAAAAACAGTGTGCCCGTAAAGCAGGATCCAGCACATGCATTAATATCCTGCACACCTCTCAGCTGCCATCAGATTAAAAGCTCCCTGTGCGTGCAGATCGTCCAACCCGCTGCAGGGATCAAATCGGTCCTGTGCAGGTCAGCCTGCAAGTGCATGTGGACTTTTAAGACACCTTAAGGTTCCACAAAGACGTGATGCGTTTAGTGCTGCGGGAAAGCTGGGTAAAAAGGATTTTAACATGCTTACATAACTATTTAGAATTGAGTAATCTTCCTAGGACAGAACAAACCATCCTGTGGTATAAGAGAAGGAAGCTGCAGCTACTTATCCAGTGACATAAATGTAAGATGTGCCGCCACAATGCCACACTGTGGTTTTACCATCCATCTCCAAGCATCCACACCTTTAAGAAATGTTGAAAAATCTTTATTAGCAGTTTTCTATCCAGAAATTGTCAACAAAAAGCTGAAAAAGTAAGAAAGTTGTCGACTACTTTGTTGTAACGCAGCTTCTCGGGAATGAATTAATACTGTTAAGCTCATTTATTGCTGCTTTAAAAAGGAGTCACATTTGTGGGGTAAATGCATGTGTGATGAGCAGCAGGGTTAGCAGAGTATATGCTGGTTAAGGCAGGGAAAAACTGGACACACTCTACCTGCCTATCAGGGATGGTGGATCGACCCAATGCATCGGAAACATTGCTGCTGACTGCTCGTGTTGCCTCACATCTCAGGCTGGAAGACCAGCATAAAAACATATTAAACGTGTCTTCCCTGGATATTCATCATTTCCTGTATCAGGTGAGACAATGGCAGGTGTATGACAGAGCTCACTCTGTCAGTGCCTCAAACACAACCCTCAAAATAAGGATGAAGAGTCCTGTGTTCCCTTAGTTTAATATCCCCCAACATCAGCCCCGGCCAAGCAGACAGCGCTCGTCTGCCAGGAAAAACATATGGGATTCAGCTGAACGGCTCCAGTTTTTCAAAGACAGCCTCTCTCAGTCTAAACTTCTTAAGGAGGCTGGTATGAACGTGCTTTCACTTTTAAAAAAAAGGAACGTTGAGGTACTGCAGCATTGAAAAAGGGTCTGGATTCAGGCAGGGACACTGCCACCTTTCACCCTCGGTGTTGTTCAAAGGTGTGTTTGCTTTTAAAAATGTGAGCAAACCTTCGTCATCATTACCTGCCATTTTCACGCAGAGCCTTTAAAGGAGCTTTACGGGGAGAAAAACACACGAGTGCAGAGGTCTGCTGCAGGAAAGAGGGGGAAGACATGTGCAGGAATTATTTTAAGGCTTTATATAAACAGCTAATCTCAAGACATGGATTTTGGGCCTTATCGTTACAGCAGCTTCTTTAACTTGTGTCTTTTTACGCTGCCAAACAGAGCAAACATTTACAGACGGCAGAAGGAATCCACACGCGTCTTAAAATACAACTCAAAGCCAGTGAATGGATCTCAATGTCCGTCTGAAAACTCAACAGAAAATGTGGGCAGCTCTATATAGGTTTATATAGGTCATGATTAAAAATGTTTAAACACAAATATATGTGTATATATATATATAAAAAAGCAGCCTGGCAGAACACACAGGTAAGAAATAGTTTGGCTTTTTTTGCACATAACTTGGAGCGCCTCCCCTCAGGTACCTCAGACCGTAAAGGCAAACAGCTCTGGGGTCAGGGCTCTGCAACAAGCCTCGGCTAAGTCAACAAGGAGCATTAAGAAGCATTAGTGAATAAAACTACAGTTCGCTGCAAAGAAGCATTGGCTCTCCTTCTAATCATAAAGGAGATTTTCTTTGCTTTTTTCCCTCCTCGGTCTTCACTAAAGCTCCAGAAATGTCAGCAGCTGCTCATTCACGTCCCGCTCTTTGCCTAACATTAGGTTTTTATGTTCTTGGCTCATTTATGTCACTCTTCATGCATCTCAGCATTGTGACGTTTCCCCTGAGGCGAGTCGCACCTCAGGAGACAACGAAGGAGCGTTTCAGTCTGAACGATGCTTTACTCATCAGGCCTGCAGTGTTTACACTCAGCTCACACACACACACACATCATCGCCTCTCCCTTTTGCCTGGCAAGAGCTGATTATGCAACATGGCACACATTAGCAGGTGGCAGAGTTTAACAGACGCTGACGAGGTAAAGGTCAACGTAAACAGTCACACATCAAGTCTGTGTTGTTCTCATTCCATCTGTCCGTCTGTCTGTTGATAAAAAATACATTCTCCTTCATGCAGTCAGAGAGGAGGTTTTTGTTCCAGCCGTCCTGCAGCATGAAATGAATGACTCTGGCTGAGGCAGCGTTTTCCAGGCAGATTACAGCTCGTGGTGCCGGGACTGGAGAGGGAGGTGACGCTGCTTTACGGCAGATCTGCTGGAAAAGCTTGTATAATAATGTGAGGAAGGTAGATAAATTCTGTGTTTTGTTCTGCTTTACCACAGATGCAAAGCATTGGGGTTTTGTTGCAGGCTCACTTATGCAGCTGTAAAGTTGATCCTTTTTCCTGCACAGTTTGCATCTGGAAGGTCAAAAAGATGTTCTTGGAACAATTACAGTGTGAAAATAGTCTTCATTTCTTCCACATAAAGGTGTAAATATCACATGAACACTCCTGTTTTGTTTATGTTTCAAGCTATTTCTTCATTTTTAGATATTTCCAGGTTTTTTCATTAAATAGTGTTTGATGTTAATGCTGCTTTTCAAATTGCAGATGTATTAATTACCTAATTTAATTGTGATATTAATGATTTGTGCACTAAAGGAAATGGAAATGTTGCTATTGAGGTTTACATTTCAATCCCCAACAAATACATAATAACCCTAACACACACACACACACACGTTTGATTACAGCTGCATGCACTGGGCCACGTTCTGATAAGCTTCTTTAAACACTGAACCAAACCTTCTCCAGAACATCACGATCATTCTCATCAGGGTAAAGGCTGGACTCTGTGTGAGAAGGATGCTTCCCGTTCCCTGAACCAATCTCACAATCCGAGCTCCATGAATCCTGGCACTGTCATCTTGGAATCATCAGGGAGGATGAGCCCCCTGCTGCTTGATGCAGTATATTCAGATGACCTCATCACCTGCAGCAGCCTCTGCTCATAGGATGCCCCCACAGGCTTGTGTATGGCTGCATCACTTCCTCTCTCCTTACCCTGATGCTTCCCTCACTCTGGAACTGGGTGGATTTTGGCTTTTTGTTTTGCTCAGCCTCTCTGAGTGGCTTTCCCAGGCCATGTATCACCCACGCTACACCACAAGGGCAGGTGTCCTGCAGGTATTGGATGCTTCCCTGCTGCACACACACACACAAAATGGATGCACCAGCAGCTTGCCCTCAAATGCTGCATGAGTCAGTTAGTGACCCATTCCTTTGAATTGGGTGTGTTGCAGGGAAAAAAGCTGTCTGATACCAGCGCTTGATGACCAGTTGATTATCCCAGTCCTACACAGTGGTTGAGTCCTAAGCACTTTTGCAAATCCAGCATAGCTCAGAAGTCTACTGGTGTCCTTCTTCATTTCTTTCCGTCTCTTTTTAGACGTTTTATTTACTTGCTATTAATAATTTGATCCTTCATAAACAGACTAATATCTATGCAGTATTCTCCAACAGGACGCTTGTAGTTTTTTACTTTGTTAAAACCAGATGTTACTTTTATTTTGGTCAGTGGTGTCTTACCTGGATTTCCTCCAGGTAAAAAGCATGGGAAGCACTACAGGTCCTCTTCCTCCTTACTTGGTTATAAAATTGTTTAAAGATTTTTAACTTCAGTAAAGAACTGAGGAACCCCAGGGGGACAGACCATAGCAGTAGCATAGTTACTGTATGAAACAATATTGGAGCAGGGAAAAAGAAGGAAAGAAGAACTTTTATCTGAAACTAAATATGGCTTCTACTACAAACCACTGCACACTGAATCCATCTGAACTGATCCATCAGATACTCCTATGGATGCAAACACATTTAGCCCAAAACAGCTCAGTCCAGGTAAATGCAAAGGAGCATAGATGAAAACATTTGGCACAGAGAATCCATCTAGTCAGTCTGAATGCAGTTAAAACACACACACATACACACACAGTTTCTCATTTAAAACTGTGTCACTCTGTAGCGTAGCTCAGCATGCTAACACTTAGCCTCTACTGAGCTAACAAAGGATCAGATTTTACAGAAGTTTTCACACAGAAAAAGACTTCAGTATGAAAATCCAGTCACAGCCGAGTGTCTTAGCTGGAATCAAGTATCTGCATCACAGCCATGAGAACTTCTGGTGAATTCTCCAGAAGCCTCCGTTATCAGCAGCAACACTAAATCATCCTTTATTATTTCAACACAGCCTGAATTACACGTGTATATAATGAATATCTAGGTTTTTATTGGGCAGGGCGCACATTAAACAGTCTCTACAAAGAAACGTGACGTTGCATAATGAGCCGTCAGAACCACATAACAGCTCGGTGTCGGTGTGGTCAGACTCTATGCATTAAGCCGTCTCTTCCTAAATCCTGGGGTATTTCTTTGACCGTGTTACCTTTACCACATCAGGTTTTCCCATTAGAAGCGTTTTAGAAAAAAAAAGGAGATTTTTATGAACAAATGGATCAGAAAAGGTAACGCAGGGTGCAACTCGCATTAGAAAGTACTGGAAAAGCAACTGTTCATTGCAACTAACCCTCTGTCATAGAAAAAAGGGCTTCCTTTCTCATGTTAAACTAAAAGATATAACAGTAAAATACATTTAGGTTACATTAAAGTATTGAACGGCTTCCAGATTTTCACAGCTTCATATGACATGTAAACCTAAATACTCCTTTAATCCTGCTACATTTTTATAGATTCCCAGAGTACCCAGCTGGTTGTGTTTGTACATTTTAATATCTATATATCCTCCGGCCCACGTCGCCATTATAACTAAGTGATTGTGTGTCAGTGAGTGTGCGCTTTGACTGGTCAACATGACTGGAAAAAGCACTACAAGTACAAGTCTGTTTACTATAAAGATAGTTTTAATGCATCTCATGTCCGAAGAGGAAATGAATGTTTATTCCGACCTGTTTATGTCGCTTACAACGTGGCAGGGGAGCCACTTATCTCAGCAGTTTAAGAAGACACTCGATTACTTCTGTCATTTCCTCAGATCCTGATAACTTGACAAAACACAGAGACACAGATTACATTCTGACTTCTTGAGTCCAAAAATACATCAGACATGAGAAGCTTCCTGTCTTTGCCTTTCAGGGTAAAGACGACAATGAAATATCTGCAGTATGTGAACCAATGAACTGCAGAGAGAAGCCTCTGAGCACGAGCGTGTGTGAACTCTGCTCACGTGCAGGAAGGATGGGAATGATACAGTATACACCCACTTCTGACATCAAGGTCAGTGGCATTCCTGTCTTGTTTATTCTGATCCTCCTCCTAAAAAGGGGTGTGTGCCGCATGTTTAGTGAGAAAAAAAAACTTAAATGTCCTGTTTTCCACTGCTTCCTACAGCAAAGCCCCTTTATGAAACCTTTGCACTAACCAGGTGTGTTTCTTTGATCCAACACTGTCATTACACCCCATAAACAGACCCAAATGCACTCAGAGCCCATTTATCCACTAGACAGACTAGAGCAGACAACAGTGCATGTTTACAGATTTCTTTCTGCTTCTTTTCATGAATAAGTCACAAAAAGATCAATAAAACGGTACTGTAAACGGTAAAAATATATAAAATGGTACTGAATCACAAAGCTGTTAGGCAGAAGCTCCACTCTGAGTAAAAGCACCAATATTCATATTTTGCCAGGAAAAAAAAAAACGGTAAACATGACATAAAAGGAGATCAGAAGGGAGAATGGGATTCTGAAACAACGATGGATAGTCAGATATTTCCTCACAGCGAGTTTCATCTCATTTAAACGCTCATGTTTATGTTCTCCCAGAGCTCAGCCTTTCCATCGTTACTGTGTAGCAAAGTAAAACTTTCACAACCAATCCCACTCAGCTGGGACATCCTTCCTGGACATTTTAGGTTTTGTCTAAACTACCTTTCCATACGCGCACCGCCCTGCGGGACGCGCACCGCCCTGCGGGACGCGCACAGCCTGCGGGACGCGCACCGCCCTGCGGGACGCGCACCGCCCTGCGGGACGCGCACAGCCTGCGGGAAACCCGAAAGTGATTCCCTAAAACTGAGGCGCCCAAGTTTGGTCCAACCATCCTGCAACACAGCTGAATCCTGCATTACTTCATAGAAACCAGTTGTTCACCACATGGTACTGGTCTCCTGCACTGGTGAATAGCAGGAAGCAGAAGATTACACTTTATTCCTTTTACTGAATTTAAATTTCAGATTTTGTTAAAAAGGTCAAATAAAGTTTTCAGATTTTAAAACTTGAATGTTTCTGCCCAGTTCTTCATAAAACACATTTGAGTTGGAAAATGACTGGAAGTGAAGCGAACACGAGAACTAAACAGGCCGATGAACCGAGCTGTCCTGACCCGACAGTTTCTCTTCTACTCCAGCAGGGAGAAAACAGAACCCAGCAGATACCTTTAATCTTTCATTAAACATGCAACATGAAGGCCATCTCCCACGCAGGCTAAGCAGAGATCAGCCACATGTTAGCCCCACACTGCTGCTTCTGCTGCAGAGGAAGTATGTGCCTCATAAGCAAGTCGCTAACAGGCCGCCTGCCTGCTGCAGTAAAGACTTCCAGACAGCAGCCTGGCTATTATTAAGAGACAGTAAAACACACACACCTCGGCAGAGGCGAGGGCTACCACTTCAGATCAAAGACCACTGGCCCTCAATCAAAAGCAACTGGTTTGGTGAGTGTTTGATCCTGGGTTCTGCTGTCCTTCACGTTCAGGCTGTAAACCAATACGGAGCAATGCTGTTGTGCAGGTAAAACCCTCCAAACGTCGACCAATCCGTAGATTACATGCCAGCAAATGTCCGAGCTACGCTGCTTTAATAATGAGAAGCTGGAGAAGGACCTTGTGATGATAGTTAAGCAAAAGAAAAAAGCTTTTAAAAATAAAGTAAATAAAGGAATATAAAAAAAGGTCAATAAGCTACCAACATAAACATGAAACAGTGAAACTAAAGACTCCCATCAGGCGGGGATGAAGATGCTTTAAAGTGGAACCACTCCAGCAGCAAGTTTGTTTTTAAATTAAATCTTTCCTAATTTATTAAAGAAAAAACTAAAACCATTGCAACAGAGACCACCAAGTCATGTCACCTCTGGCTGTTTGAGGTGCGAGGAGGATGAAGCTTTGCTGCAGGCGCAGTATCATCCACCTCTCGCATCGTTTTACATGTTATTCCTTTGTTTTCAAAGAAAATGGAACAACACTGTTGGAAATTGTGTCGAGTTGTCCAGCTGAGACACAACCAGTGAAAGCACCAACCCAGAGGAGAGGAGGACACTCAGAAGCCTCCATGTTAAAACACATGAAGAAGAAGTGGTTAGGAATATCTTCTGGGGTTTTGAGCAGTAGATGACTTTACAGTCATGCATTACCGTTACAGAACAAGCTCAACACTGCCTACTAGTGGATGAAATGACTCAACGGATGCAGGAAGTACGAGGACTGTAACGTATAACGTTTGAAACTCATTTACATCCATAAAGGAGCATAAACAGGCTTCATGTTTCATCACATATACCCGTGTTCGGCAACATAATCATTATATGAATCACAGTTAGAGGCTTTAATGTCCCTTCCTACCCTCCCAGCATGATCATTATGAACGATTTTGTTCAGTAACTTGTTTAAAAAGAGATTTATCAGGAGTAAACCTTTTTTTTTTTCTAAAAGAGCAGAGAAGAACGCCAGCAAACAACCCGGAAATCAGCCACTAATTACACTTTTCATTTACAGGAAACTGGGTTTACTGGCAGAATCACAGATTTCTTGCAGTCTTTACTGGCAGTAAATTCAGATTTCATCATAATCTCATGTGAATAGCTTCAAAATGTGGATTCAGGATTTTTTCTTTTTCCACACAAAAAAGGAAAATATGTGGACTTCTGCATTTGTGCTACAAACAAGCTTTTATTTTCCCATTTTATTTACAGAAATAAAACATTCAAGTACAAATACTTTGCTTTTGAAGTGAGAAAAAGCCCATAGAGTATTTTTCCTATTTGCATTGAGTCTGTAAACGCATCACATTGCTCTAAACCATTAATGAGTCATGAGGCACTTAGAGATTCCCACCCTTATCATGCGTCTCTACTGACACTCGTTTTTCAGAAGTGAAAACATGCAGCGATTTTCAGAACACAACCGGGTCTGTTTTTAATGAAGCGCTGCCCGAGGGCCTGAAAAATCACAAGCATCCGTTGCTTGTTTCCAGCCTCTCCCCTCAGCGCCGATTCATCTGGATGCTAGAATCATTTAATAAAGAATATCCTTCATCATGCCAGAGATTATATGTCATTTCAAACTAAAGAAGTCATATTCTTGATTGTTTAACTCTTTGTCCACACGGTGTTCCACAGAGAGGCAAATTCCTCCCCATCAGTACATCTGGAAAACTCTCAGGAGGCTTTTTTATGAGCCAGTCACGTCACCGACCTGCTGAAAACTGACCTAATTACAACCTAAAGCACAACTTGCATAACGTTTGCTGCTGCTGTTCAGACACAGAGACTCGTTTTAAACATACAGCTCATTTCACATTTATGTTGCAACACAACATTTTAACAACTGGGTCAAAGCAAGCAGTGCACTGGTTTATATATTAGGACATTTTATGGTTTACAAGCAAAGTCGGATTTTTAAAAAACATCTCCACCGACACAGCAGAAACATCCAGCAGTTATTGGATCAAGGCCATGTAACAAAACTATAGAGGGATTTTCTGCCACAGCAGTATTTACAGAGCAAACTCATGTCCTACATGAACTCAGAGAACAAAATACTGCAGCGAGGAGCCGTTTCCTCAGGCTCGACTCAAAGCAGCAAAATCCAGGTCAACAAGAAGGTCCCACTGACATCCATCCATCCATCCA
>JBAMIG010000012.1:2214309-2228946 GCA_037177335.1 Kiunga ballochi
ACCTGGCAACACAAATAAAGAGTCCAGCGCAGAAAGCTCAAATGAAACCAAGCCGAGCCAAATTCATGTGAAGTTCTGCAGCAGCTGCTGCAAAAGCCAAACAGGAGAAACTTTACTGTAACTTTGTGAAGTGCAAATAAAAAAAGAAACAGCTCCTGATACATGTGTGTTAATGGCATCTATAATTGAGTTGTGTCCTCTTCTTTCACCGCCTGTTGGAACTGGATGAAACATATGAAACAGGGCGAGCCTGGATCGTTTGGCGCTCTTCCCCCCAGTTTTCTTCCAGCCCTTTCAACTTGTAGCAGAAGCGGAGCCTCAAGTCCAAAGCCAGCATGTGTTTCGAGCTGGTCACAGTGAAGCAATGCAGCTCAGGGGGGCGAACTGAGCCTTGAATACCTGCCCACCATCAGCGCATGCTGAGCATCTGTGAGCTGTTAGGAGCACTTCATCTTAACTGCATGCACAGGAGTGGGGTTAGCAGTGTTAAGGTGTAAAAAAGGCACAATCAGTGTGTAGCAGCAGAGGAATGTGTCTGTTAGTTGTTTAGTCAGATAAAATGTCCCATTTGTTCTGCAGCTTTTTTGTTTTCTCCTTAGATTAAGTTATTTATCATAATAAATTCAAATATATTCTAAAAATTATTTTAAAAATTGTGTTCCCATAATATAAAAATGTAATGATATATTTTATTATATCTGTTCATCATTAAAGCTCATTTATTCATTACTATGTGTGTGTGTGTATATGTTTATGCTACATTGAGTATTTTATGTCTCACTGAAGCAGAAAATTCATAAATATACCATCCTCACCCATGCATGTACTAAATATAGCTGTTAAATGTTTTTCCATAGTGGAAACTGTGTATATAAGCTGTGTCCTCAATTTGTTCCTACAATAGATATTTAAACTATTTTAAAAGGAATAATAAACTGTGTTTGTGTGTAGCTTTGCTGATATTTATTTTAAGCTGTAAAGAATTGTACAATTTTTTAAAGCAGTGAGTGACAAATTATTTTAAAGGGTATATCTCTCTTGGCTTCTTTAAAATAACCTTTCAAAGTAGTTTTGAAGCCTTTTTAAACCTTTTTACATACGTAATGTGTGATGTATCAAAATTATTGCAGTGCTAAAAGTATCCACCAGGGGGCAGAAAACAGGCTTTATATTGTAAACAATATTTTTTCCACATAACTGACAAAATGTCGTATTAAATATGACGTTTAAGCATTATCATTACAAGATAATAAGAAAACAATCTTGTTATTTATAACAATTGTTCTAAAAAAAAAGTGAATAATTCAAACTAATATTAACAGTTATCATAAATCAGTTCGGCATGCTAAACTTTAAGAAAACAAACAGCATGAAACAA
Organism: Kiunga ballochi; assembly: GCA_037177335.1. Lineage (NCBI taxonomy): Eukaryota > Metazoa > Chordata > Actinopteri > Atheriniformes > Pseudomugilidae > Kiunga > Kiunga ballochi. The sequence goes on from JBAMIG010000012.1 coordinate 2,215,688, forward strand.
AAATGACTGTAATGACTCTGCAAAAGTCTGATAATCTGATTAATCTTGATAATTTTACCATTTAAATAACAAAGCTTAATTAACTTGTGATTATGTGAAAACAACATAAGCAGCGTTGTTACAGAAATGTAACTGAAGTTATCCCAACAGGCCGTCCGAGATGGAAGCATTTACAAGAGATGTTTGCATGGGTGCTGTGCAAAAAAGCTGCTTTGCATGGTTTTTTTTTAAAGAGCATCTTTAGTTTAATGTAAATGTGGAGGGGTGTATATAAGTGTTTGGCTCATGCCTCAGGCCAGAATTCATAGTTGATTAAATCCGCCTTATTTTTCTATTTTTCTGTATTATGATGATAAAAAAAACTGAATAAACTTTATCTGAATCTGAAAATGAAAAATTGAAAAAATGGCCGCTTTCAGCTTCCGTACATCATCCATCTATTTATTTTCCACCACTTATCTGGAGTTGGGTTGCGAGGTATCAGAAGTATCTGATGAAATCATCATAAATGCATCAAAGCTTCTTCACATGCGGCAGTCATCGTTGCAATTGGTGATTAAAATGATGCAGCGAATGCATCACTCATGTGATACACAATTTACATAGCATACCTTTACTTTTTTTTAATTATGTATCAATTATTTTTTCCACAATTCAGAAAACCTTTTTTGTCTGAAATAAACAAAAGTAAAAAAAAATCTGTTGCTTTTCTTTTTGTTGAAATCCTACAGTATATTAGATAATTATATTTTGGTGCACAACAATAAAATAATCATAAAATGACCTTTAAGAAAAACCAGAAAAGAGAGAATTGCATGTTTTTCTTTGCAGCTTTGTGAAATAAATCCAGCAATAAAAGTGAAATGAATGAATCTTGTATGAGGTATAGATGATTTGTGTTGAACTGTACGATTTCTACGGGGGAAAATGCATCATGGTAGCTGTGTCTGATGGAGTGCTTTATAAAAACCCTGTTAGGTGGGAAAAAGACATAAAACAGTTCCTTTTTTATTGCATTTAAACTTTGACTTTTGATTTTAAAATGTGTTTATGTATTTATGAATGAAATGGAAGCAGCTTTATGGTGCCCTGTCAGGCCTACGCACTGGAAACCAGTAAAAGCTTCATTCCACTCTGTCACTACTTGCAAAGCGGCGAAGCTTCTTGTCTTTAGTGACGGCGGCTGACATGTTTTCTTGATTCCTGGCAGGAAAAGTGTCTTTCAGACTGGAACGTGTTTGAGCGGCGTGACAGAAACGATGCATTGCAACGTGTTTGCTAGCTTCCTGCTAGCTCTGCTACATCTGCTTCCATTCTGACCTCTTTAAACACATTTATTTGTAAACTTTCATTTATTAAGTTAGCCTTTTTTCCTCTTGAAATGCGCTTGCAAGCAGGTCATCACTTGCTGTAATGCACACCAGTCTTAGCAGTGTGTGTAAACAGAAGATGATGTATGTTTTGTCAGCCTTGTGCGCTTTGACAGGCTTCATACTTAAGCCATTACCGAGGTGAGGACAGACTTGTTTCTGACAAACTGGATCTGATGCTGCATATAGACACCCCGGCTTTCATCCTTTCACTGGAGACTCAACACTCACTTTGGGAGAACAATGCATGGCAAAAGTATTTATTATTGAATTAAAAAGCTTGTGGTGTTTCAGAGGGAAACTCAGTGACAGCAGTGGCAGCCGCCCTGCGCTGCAATTAATATGTGATTCTTGTGCTGACAAAGAGCTTGTCAAAGTGCCCCACCTCCCTCCTCCTGCGGCCTTTCACGACACAAAGCCTCCCACCACTCTCCATTCAGAGGGCATTCTCGCCGCTGTGTCATCGCTGCTGAACTTTCTAAACCTGGATGAGAATCCTGTGACGACTTGCTCACTAAAGCGATTGGCTCGTCCTGTTTGTCACACTTCTGTTTTGCTTCTGCTTTAAGCAGAGAAGAGCTTCACAGAATGGTTAAAGCTCTGCTCGGCAAACATCCCAGGTGATGGAGAGGATTTTATTTACGTCTGTGGAAGGAGTTTGTGGCATTTTTAAACAGTTTCCTTCAAAGATTGGGTCAAATGTCTGCAGTGAACCTATTCATGCAGTTCTTGTTGTTTATCAGGGCCAACATTGATCAAACAAATCTGGGATTTTTACTGGCTGTTAAACATCACCTTAACCTTTACACACATTAACAGTTAATGAACATGTTATGTAATAAATATGGCTTTTTCCTCCAAGCTCGGTCTGTCCTTCATCCACATCTGGATGTTCTCATTGAGACGGTTGTGTCATCAGGCAGAAACATGGCGGGACGTCTGCACATGACTGCACAGAGTGAGGTGGTGAGGGCGAAGCACCAAGCGGGGAAGTGAGGAAGAGCGTGAACCGTGAGCGGACAGATCCTGCGATGATGAGCTCAGAGAGTGGAGAGGACAATCTGGTGGTTGTGTCAAAGGCAGCAGAGAAGTCCAGCAGATTGATCAGTGGATCTGAAAGCTGTAAGGAATCAGTAAGATCAGAGAAGCCAGGTCGTCATGGAGGAACGATGAGACCTGACTGAAGGTGGGCCAAGAAGATGGAAGCTGTGAGGCCGGTCAGTGTTTCAGCCTGGACTTGGTTGAGTGTGACTTTCTTCAGCGCATGCTTGGCAAAGAGTTGGTGTCTTGTTACAACAGTGAACCAAATCCCCAAAAAACACTCTATCTCTGTATTTATAAAAGTTCTGATAGTTTTCCAGCCATGCATTCAGAGGATGCTGCAGGGTGCCCCTCACAGAGCGTATCACAGTACCTTAGCAGTGGGTTCCCAAACCAAGGAGTCTTTAAAATCATCCCTGATCTCTTCTTTAAAGAAGTGAAAGGAGGAGCCACCATGCTGCAACACCTTCCTACCACCTCCGACATCTCTGACATGAATAAAGAGCTAAATGCGAGTTTGTTTTTTAGTGTCTGTTATAGAAAATAATCTGCAATATCATGTAATCTGATAAAATGCTGAATAGTTTTGTCTTTACAGACATTTCACAAGTAATCACCTGCAAAGTGGCTTTTAAAGCTGAAGCATGACGGTGGGAGTGTTATGGTTTGGAGCTGGTTCACAAATCGGATCACAAAGAGGAAATGAAGGGAGATGCAATGGTTCTGAAAGGTCTTTGGGAGATCAGAAGCACCTGAGCAGGACTTGGAGTTTGACAAAACACTTCATTACATTTTCACACATTGTGTCAAAATGCTCTAAATATTAATGAAGCTTTAACTGTTTAAATCCCACAAAGCTCAATGTGTCTTCAGACATGCTCAGACATGGATTTCAAGCCATTTCTCCAGAGAACAACAACCTTTTACCCCCTAAAAAAAGAAAAAAAATCAAAGCAGAGCCGTCTGCTGCATCTTGTGGAAAGGCTTTGTAAGGTGCTGTCATCTGTGGTGCATTCAAAGCCTGTATTACCCAGCTATTCATCTCCTGACAGGCTTCCACTGAAGCCAGGGTTTCTTATTGAAAAGAAAAAGCTCCCGCTGAGCCGAATGGCACGTTGGAGTGGTGTGCTAACATTACTCAGGTCTATTTTTATTTTGACTCAAATAACAGCAGTTACAGGAAAAGACATCACTGAAAATCACTTGAAAAGCCAAACATGCCTGAAATTGTCACAGTGATGCGTTTTCCAGAAGTATAGCTGTACAGCTGGGATGAGTTTGTTCAGGCAAATTGCTATATGAGTCCATCAGCGAAATGGAGACGCCTTTGGCCCTCAGCCAGAGCACAGGAGGCTCCCAGCAGTCATCAGGAGGAGTCCCATGTGAAGGCTAAGGAGTGAAGAGGGAATAATGATGTGAGCAGAGGAAACCAGGGGATGATGTGAACGCTGACAGTAAATATTCTACAAAAAACACTTTTCTCCGTATCATTATTTCAGCTTATTTCAGTGTTTTTACTCTAATTTAACACGAAGCATTAAAGATATGTTGAAAGAAGCGGTGGTCTCATCCCGGATTGGGCCGGGCTCATTCGGTCTGAAAAAGCAGCCGGCATAACTTTTCTCCTGGACTTCCGCTCAGTAAAATTAGGCCAAAATCCTTTCCTCTGATTTCACAGATCAGCTTCTTGCTGCAAATCTGACGACGCAGATGATGTTCAAGATCAGAGCCGATATATTATACGTAATATTCCTTCAGTTCTTTAGTGGACCAGAATGGATGGGTCGGGTCACGCAGTGACTCTGAATCATTAGGAATGAATTCATCCCGAATGAACGGGAGGATTAGGAGGTCTACAAGTTTACATGAAACATTCATTCAAGCCAGACGTGTTTGTTTTTGGTACATGTACCAAAAACAAACAAACCACTTCCTGCTTCTCTCTATTTGTTTACAACATTGAGAAACTACATAATAATATATGATATAATATATATAATATAATAAAATAATAGTTTTTTGCTTCCGTTTTAAATCGTACTTTTGAAGTACGAGTTCGACACAAGCAAACCACTTCCCCTTTGTTCAGCAGCTGAGGAAGAGGAGGAGAAGAGTGAAGTATGGAAGACGGGATGCAGATGATTGCAGGTTTGCATCATCGCGGGGGGAAAAGGTAACGAGCACGCTCAGAACGAGCAGAATGAACTGGGAGTGTAATAAATGGTTACATGATAGGCCGAATAAAGACGCCACTTTATTCTCAATAAAGTTTTAATATTCTGTGTTTACATGTTTTGTTTTTCATCTCTTTAAAGTGGAAACTTTTATTCTGAATAAAACTCACAAATTCAGCAACCATGTGATCCTCAGGCTGCGTTTTATCACAATCATCATGTTGCAGTTTGTTACTTTGTGCTTCTTAATCTGAGCAGGAAAAGAAAGAAAGATAAAAAAAAACAACCAAGAAACACCTCAAAATAAAGCAATTAGCTTATCCTCCAGGATTTGGTTACCATGGCGATGAGTCGTGCCACACTGTAAATAAGATGCTTCAGTGGGAGGATTATCTGTTATGATTTCATTTGATATGAAGTCATGTTGTAAAAGAGGTACTAACGTAGACAAGCCTTCACCGACAGGCTGAATGAGCGTCGGTAGAAAATACAAAACGGTTAAACTTTATGTTAAACTGATCATCTGGTCGTTTTAACGTGTTTGAAGCAGAAATACTGAGGTCTCTGCAATAAGAGCGTGGTCAACATGTTGGGAAAATCAGAATTTAGAGCACTGATTGCCTTTTTAAGGTGTGTGTGTGTGTGTGTGTGTGTTTTTAAATCACTATGTTAAATGTTTAGGTGTAAGATGCATGTAAATCACTTTGTGTTGCTTTATAAATAAAATGTAATTAGATTTGTTGGCTTTATGAAAAACGGTCAGATCAGCTGTGTGGATTTAAATATTATGTAGGTTTGCTGAGAGAGGAAGAGACATGATGGATTCTTCTTCTGAACACTTTCTGCTGATCTCCTTTTACCACTTAGTTTCTGGGTGATTTTGTTCACTCAGCTTTGGTTGCATGAGGCCAAACCTTTGTCTTCAGACTAAACACTTTGGCAAGAAGACATATTTATGCAAGTCTTCAGGGATTAAACGTAATTGTACCCACAACACCGTCTCACCAACATGCTAATACAGGCTGCACAGCAGTGAAGCAGATGCTCAATACAGCTCCAAGTGAGCGTGAATACAATGTTTTCAGTTTTCATAATTGTCCTTGCAGCTGCATTGAAAGCTTTTAACCTGACAGCATCACGGTATGCGCTGAAACCCCACATCTTTGGAAGAACAGCCAAAACATAGAAAAAAAACCCTCCAACTATCACCATCTGCAGTGATTTCACATAAACCAGTTGCATTCACAATCCCATCTTCACATGCATGAAGTAACGAGCAACAAATGGCTGCAGAGCGCCTGCGTGCTGCACAAACACATGTCCACAAACTCAGTGTGTTGGCTGCAGACTCGCTGACAGCACTGATTTTGCGTTTCTTTAAAAAATTCAGAGGTAACAGTAACATGGTGTGACTTAAGAGGGAACAGGTGGACCTCCTTAAGCCGTAAGAAAATAGCAAAAGCATAACAAGGCCCCTGTGGTTTCCTAAGTGTGCCCTCATTTACAATACAGGCCCGCATATATCAGGGTTATAATCATTAACAAGCAGTTCAGCAGAAGTTCAGTGTGCACCGCCAGCCTGTGGAAGCCTGTTCTGAATGGGATATTTTGGCTTTTCCTGAAACCACACGAGAGAGATTGACCAAATGTTATGGTTTACTTGTTTCACAGAGCTCGATGGGAACGATTTGCTTTCACTGCAGTGAGAAATCAAACGGGGTAGAGTTGCACATGATGGCATATTCCTCTGCAGGGTAAAGCCGCTGCTGAAAAATTCCCTCACTTGCAAAGATTTAACATGGATGGCACATAATTAGAGTTTTAATCCAAACTAAAACAAAGGATGGGGGGGGGACTCTATCTGAAGATACTTCTTCAGGCGCCATTTATCCCACTTTGCCCCAAATAACGATTAAGGCGTCTATCAAATGTCACCGTGGATCTTATTGGATGAAGCTCACCTCGATGAGGAAACGTGATCGTGCCACGCTAAGCCCAGCTGGGAAAAAACGGCGCAGGCATATAAACTACCATTGTAGGTAACCATTAGACTTTTTAAAACATGTAACAAGCCCTTCATGAGGTTCGTCTCTCTGTGCTCAGAGTGAGACCCCTCAAAAATCTCAAAGGGCCACAAACTCAGGAACTTTCCCAGTTGCCATTCTGGTCCAATCTGGGAGAAAGAAACATGTGCCTGAACAAACAGCGTATAAGCCGAGTGCGCACGGTTTCAGACGTGGTTAAAAACCTCCTCTTGCGCAACAATCAGCCCTTTTAGGATTGGCTAATCCTGAAATATGGGCCTGTGACTAATGGTGGAATTTAGCAAGAAATCAGCTCCAGTTTCATCAGGCTTTATTGACTCCAACGCATGATGCAGATACCGTGGGCTTTGATGAATGAGAATGGGGATACTGTGAGCGTCACCCCTCCCCCTCCTCCTCCTCCTCCTCCTCCTTGTCTTTCACTGTTGCTTTTGTGCAGGTGATAATGAAAAGTGTCAGAGAAGCATGTAGCAGGGCCTTTTCACCTGCCTGGCAAAGAGTGAGCTGTCATGTCAGCGCTGATCTGAATGGGTACACTTGAGCTGTTTTATTTCTTGTTGTTTTTATGGGGCGAGGTGCCTCGGAGAAGTCTTTTACATTTCTCCCTCTTTGATTAACTGCAATATTGTATCTTATTTTTGAGCATGTGCCAGCCCGCTGACGTTTTGCTACAGGGGGATGAGTGCTTTACTGCATAAACAAGGCATCAGTCATGCTGAGCATGGATCTGCGAGATATGAACCATGATTGATATGTGCAGAGCCTTCGTTGGGCAACGGCGCACATGAACGCTCGCAGGTTGCTTGAAAATTGACACGAGTGTTTCAACACTCGTGGAAAATTCAGCTTCACTTTAACGTTTGCATGGCTGCGTCTGTGGAGAGAAAAATTGGGATAAGTGTCACGTCGTCTCACTTAGGTTGCTTTGTCACTTCTTTCACGGGTTAAATACCTTTAGGTTTATTAACTTTACTGAACCAGGTAAAAGATAAATAAGCAACGCAAAGCGCTGCCGCAGGGTCACATTTTGTAAGCCAAACATAGCCGCATGTGTGTGTGTGTGTGTGTTGATGTAGAAATCTGGGTTTAGTTTCATCTATCTATTTATATAATCACATTTGTCCATAGTTTCTTTTTAAACATTGGGGAAACTGGCGTATTTTCTACACACTAAAGCTAAACCTGCATCTACCTCGCCTGGGTCAGAAGGTAACCAGCCCTGCCCTGTGGGGTCCCTGTATCTCCCCATTTAAAGTCCTTTAAAACCCATCTTAATCTTTCTTTAAACACATTGTTTTATCTTATATTTATTACAAAACAAAAGCATGCATCCTGTGAGGATAAACGGCACATTAGTCGGTTTCACTGAGAAGCTTCTGATGACTTTGTGCATGTTGCGTCTTGCAAAGCAGAAAGCACAAATAAAATCCTTTTCACACCAGATTCAGGAGATGTGTGTACATGATGGGTGACTGAATGATGCCGCTGTGGCAGCGAGCTGTAGCAGCACAGTCACCACACGTATTCCTGAAAAGCTTGAATACATATTTACATAACACACGTGAAGCGTTTGACCACAACAGCCACAGCTGCCACTTGTTTGACGTCAAATAATCACTCCGATGAAAGAAACTGTACCCTTTATAAAAAGCTCTTGTATAAATACAAGCTCTGTTAAACAGGCATTTATGATGTTTAGAAAAGAAATAAAAAGTAAGAAAGAATGTACAATATTTACAACTTGCACTGCAAGTTATTTAAGCTAAAGCTAAACATGCTAATGGTGAGATTATTTAAGAAATAAAACTGTTAAAAAACTGAAGAATAAAGCAACTATGCATATTTCAGTCCTGCATTGAGCCTCTGCTGATTCCTCCCTGCACAGAAGAGAGATGCATTACATCTTGGCGGCTTCCAAACCCAACTGACACGACAGATAACAACATCAGCGGGTCACGCTCGTGAGTCCAGAAGGCAAATATAATGAGATGTTATTTTAGAAGTGATGCAAATGAAGTCAAAGTGATACAAGCTGAAAGGCTACACCTCCCAGAAGCTCTCAGAAATGTTTCTTTGTGACAGACAGCTGCTCTGATTGCAGGAGAGGAGCACAGAAATCTGCTTCCTTTTCTTTATTTTCACCATTTCATTGGATCATATTTATTGGATTGCTGCATTTATCCTCTAAAAGTGAGCATCTACCCTTTATTCAGTCTCTTACACCCCATGCGCCAGCGTCTCCCCCCTTAGAAACAGTTAAAAATCAACAGTGCTGTTTATTGACACTGGATCCCCCTTTATTGGTAATGTTAAGTACCAATATGAAGTCCGGAGCGCAGTAATGACCCCCTGGGGAAAGAAGCACTTTGGTGAATGTGCAGGATCATAAATTGCAGAGTATTAAAATGCTCCAGCAGCTGCAGCGCTGTCCTGACAAATGACCCTCTGATGGTCTCAGAGCAGCCAGTCCTCATTAGGCTGAATGTCTGTGCATGAAATATTTTCATTTTCTGCTATGATGATGCACATTGATGCTATTGTAATGCTTATGGTTCATGTGCATGTGTGTGTTTATGTGTCTGCGTGAACATTTTCCAGGTTGTTTTCCTCTTTTTCACATCCTCTGATTTAACACATATTACTGCAGGAAACAGTGAATTACAGGCATGTTAGGATATAACAGCATTATTAGATGAGAGGAGGACTAAAAGCCCACAAAGTCCTGAAGGTAAAGAGAAACGAGAGGGGTTTCTGACAGGAATAAAAAAAACAAAAACCCACAGATTTTCAACATGGAGCAATAAAAGTCTTGTTTTGCTTCCTGAGGAAAAGTTGGTGCTCTGCAGAGTCATTCTGGACCAAAAGGTGTTGCCACAACATTATGCAGCACCATGCATCCAGTAGGTCAGAGGTGGAAACCAGTGAGTCAAAGTGTAACTCCAGACTGTGTATTTAGACTTTAACTTCATTTCACAGGTTTGAAACGAGATCGTTTACACAATAAACTCATATTTAGAGAATGAGATTTTCCAGATATGATATAGGAAAGTCCGATAAAATAGTCCCTATGAGCGTATTTATACGTTTAAGCTTCGCCTCATTCAGTTTCCTTTATCCCACAGGTTTTTTGGTCATTTATTTTAATGGCAGACCATTCAGTCTATCATCACTGCTGTGGAGAGATGGTAAATGAAGCATGGCCAAACAACATGGACCCAGGTGTTGGTGCTGTACATGATCTCAGGAGCTGAGGTTCTGATCAAAGCACAGAACCCAGACCATGGGAATGTTCCCATCTGCACTTTAAGGTTCATGCTAAAATTGATAGGCTGATGGTATTTAGGTAGTTTGCAAATCAGATAAAGATCGTAGTTGTCTGTCAAAATGTTAACACGGTTCCATCAGTGCAAGCATGGAAAAAAAGCATCGTATCGCCAAGAAAAACGGGAATCTCTGCATCTCTCTCTGTCAGGCTGCTTGTATGGGGTTGTCTCGATTCTACCTCGTGGTTTATGATGATCGTTTATCATGTGTAATGTAAATACCTGCATGCCCGTAGTGGAGAGCACAGTAACACAAAGCTAACTTAACTTCTGACTCCTTTAGCTGGTTCTGAAGATCACAAAGACAAAGATTATCTGTGGATGCAACGTTTCAAGCATGAAACCCAAAATAAAGAGCTCATATTTAAAGAATTCCTGGGAAGTAAAAACAGAGCCATAGTAAAAGAGAAAGTTCATAAGCTTGAAACGTTTTCAGTTTCCTCTGTGTAGGAAATAAATGATGGAGCAGCAAAGACAACCTGGATTTGCACGTCTAAGCACATCAGGGACAAGTATAACAGTATAAAGTACAAGTAGTACAAGTATAAAGTATAACAGATTATTACTTAAAATTAAATAACCAAATCACATCAACAGATTTTCATCCAAAACATTTCAACCAAAGGAAACATCTGGATTTGACTCGGGAAGACTAATTCATGTGTTTATCTCTGGCTAACTTGATCATTGCGACGTTGCGTTCACTGGCTTCTCGCTGCTTGTGCGCATGTCCTTTCATGGCCCGGATCAATATAAACCATCTCCGCTCATCTCCTTCTAAAACAGTTTCAGGTTAGGATGTTTAAACCTTTATTGAAAATGTTTGGCTCTATGAACAGAACCACCATCTTTGTTTGGAAATGTTACGTTTCTGATGCTGCTTTTATTCCCAGTCATGACCTCTCCCTCACCTTTCAAATGACGATGGTGGATCTCATTTTATATCCGCCAGGCCCGGGTAACTGGAGTTCAGGACGGTTCAGGACAGTTGTGCTGGTGGAGGAGTCGTGGACTCCGGGAGAAGCCGGGCTTGACGCCTGTGGGCGGTGTTGGGGGGGTTGTTCCTGTATGGCGTTATTATTGATCCATGTTACAAGCACATCAGTTGCATTTTAGGCAGAATTTATTTTGCTTATAAAAATATATAACCTGAGAAAACAAAAATTAATTCCATGTACATAACGTTTAACTCTGCGTTAGCTTGTGTTAGTGCAGACACAATGCGTGCTCAGTACCGTCAACATGGTTTAGCAATAATGTGCCAAAATTTCAACCAATCACAAGCCATGGAGAGCGTCATCCTGATTGGCTGCTGCAATTATCGCATCGCAAGTCATGAGAAGTTGGTCATCTCGCTACGTGTCCGGTTAGTTTTAACCCCTTAATGCCTGAATTAAGAGTAACTGGGCAGAAACATCTCATTTTTTTAATCTAAGAACTTTATTTGGATCAAATATGAAACATCAGGCCATAAAGGGTTAAACTTTTAGATGATTTTGTATATATTTATGGCCATATTTATGCTCAGTGATTTTCCCTCATGTTGGCTGACACTCTGCACTGGGAAACTGTCCATCTGTCTGTCTGCCATGTTGCTAAGCTAGCTGTGAGACGTTTTCATGTTCTGGTTCACACATGCTCTCGTTTGTCTCAAACGAGTGATAAAAAGGAACAGGAAAGTTTTTTTTACATGTTTTTTATTACTGCGATCACTAAGAAAAAGTTTTAATTTTCTCATTTAAATTCTTACATCTGTTTAGTTTGTTAATGGAATACTTTATGTGATTAAAATAAAGAATAAAGTGTTTTATTATGATAATTGTGATCAATAATAATACAATTTAAAAAAAAAATAATCCTGAATTCCCTTATCAGAAACAAAAATATGCCGTATCGACCAACCCTCAAACACTACAAACCCAGTGAAACCTGCAACAAATGACCCAGTTTGGGGCCATATTTGCAGCCTTTTAGCAGCTACAAAAAAATCCCTGATCATATTGTTTTTCTTTTATTCCAGATCCACATGCAAACATTCCCATTAAGTAACGATATCCCGTGCTGCGTTTGCTCCTGGACTCGCCATCGTAGCGGGGTAACCTGGTGGTGTCAAGGTGCACCTCAAAGCTCTGCAGCGTTTAACTGGTGTGAAAGGTTAAACAGCAGAGGAGGCTCACTGAGAAAAAGGAGGTTTGTGGGACATCCACAAGTGCGAATGCATCTATCTTACTGAGTTACAGGACCTGGCGATGGGGGAAAGCAGAGACGAGATGGGGGGTGGAGAAAACACCTGCCTCATTCCTCCATTCAACAAAGATCTGTTCCAGTAAAAAAGTCACCATAAACCTGGACACGGACACGCAAACCCTAATCGACCTGATCCCGAGGTGTCCCATTTTCTCTGAAGTTGCTGCCAAAAAGACCCCCCGCGCCCACCCCCACCCCACTGAGCACATACCTGCTGACATCTCAGCGACTCGTCTTCAATGTCCAAAACCAAAAAGATGTTTTCTAATGTGTTTTGTCCATTTTGCAGCTTGACTGCATTCGTACTGATTGGACCTGATCTCCGCTTACCAGAGGTATCCAGGAAATTTAAATGACATGATCAGAGGCTGTCAAAAGCATGACCGTGCGCGGAAAGGAAAAGACCAGTAGAAAAAGAAGCAACAGTCTCTGGGGAGCAATGGATCTTGTACTGGAGCTCTTGTGAAGTGCTTTTTAGTATCAGGTGCATCATCTTGAGAACACATCTGAGATTCCTGGCCGGATTAGCCCAGAATTCCCGCATGAAGCAGTGAAACGGCTAAAACCTATCAGGGCCAGGTGGCTGGCCGCTCTGATCGCACGCTGCGTAGAACGAAAGCATTTTTATGTCTGCAGGAGGAATGTTTGGCTCATTTTAAATCACCTTTTTCCTTTACACTTTGATCCATAGATACTTTTACCTGTAGATGTCAGAACAGGTGTAATTATTTGATAAAAAGCTTTGAGCCAAAACATTTTAACAAGGCGTTTAGGTAGCGGTGTGTTGGATACACCTAAACCCAAATGCCAGAGGGAGTCTGGACGCTGTTTAAGACAAAAATAAAACCAGCATGCGATGATATTAACATTAACAACATGTGTGATGCTGAAACTGAGACATTTTACTGTTTTACGGAAAACCTCCGAAATGTTCCTTTTATGCACACCTGCTGTCAGTACACCTAAGCAGTTGCTCCTCCAGTTTGTTTGACCAGTTTGTTTTCTTTTGTTGCTGCTGTTCCAACTGGTTTGGTGCGTTTTGCTTTTGGAACCGCTGCT
>JBAMIG010000012.1:2288508-2302787 GCA_037177335.1 Kiunga ballochi
TCTGCTCTTTTTAAACCATGGCACACATTTTTGTTCCTCTATAAAATATTCCAGAATAATATTTCTACTAAAATAATCATTTTTATGTTGAAATCAAAGACATTAAAAGCCACATGAGGAAAACAGATAAACTACTCCCAGTGTGGTTGGATGTAAGCTGCATAACAAATTATCACAACAAGACAATAATATTACCCATAATAAATTAACATGTCTAACTAGACCTTTCTGTCTGAAGGAGCTAAAAAACAGCAGGACTAGCGCATCACTGACATGCTGAATACATCATAACGCATCTGCATTTGATTTACTGTGTATTTCTTTTCATTCAATTATTCTGTAACTGTGTTTAAAAGCTAATAAAATTCACGGCCGCACTCAGGCCTACCTCCGTGGCTTGCTGCCTCCTCAGGGCCACCTGCGCCGCCATCACCCGCTGCCGCTCCACCACCAGCAGGCAGTTTGCGCACTGGCAGTCCCTCCAGCGGCAGAAGCGCTTGTGCCCCTTCAGGCAGGACACCACGCCGTGGTTGCGGCAGCGGGCGCATTTCGGCGTGCGGCTCAGTTTCCTCTGATCACCCGAATACAAGCCGCTGGGACCCGGCTTATCGTCGCCCTTTACGGAGTCTCCGTCGTCCTCGGAAGCGGCGTGGCCCAGCGGCGCCGAGCCGGGGCGGCTGGAGGGTTCCGCCAGGTCGTCGCTTTCCGCTTCCAGGCTCTCCACGTCGATCTCTAACTCGCACCCCGCGTTGTCTGACATGTCTGACCGTTTCCTCCACCGCCTTCAAACGCAGTTTGTGTCTGAAGAAAAAGGAATAGTTAGAAGTGTGGAGTAATGATGGCGACAGCTACTCCTCTTCATCAACACCCAGTTTATTTTAGTTTGGCCTATAAATATTAATACGCCGAATATACACAGGTCACGTTTTAAAACCCATTCATTCAGTTTTAATATGTATATTTGTATATTTAAACTGCCTCTTGCTAACCACAAATAAACAAATAAACGTATTAGATTAGTTACAACTCTTCTTCTGCAGCTATTACTTATTATTCTTCTTCTCTTATGCTGCTTCTTCTTCTTCTGTTTATTATCATGCGCTTTTTCTTCTTCTTCCTCTTTTTCAGAGAATGTTCGAAAACTTCTTATTAATACCCAGGAAGTTCAAATATATATATATATATGTCTATGGTTACAATGCTGTCAAACATAAGAAGAATAGGCTACAGAGTTTCCTAAAATTACAAGAAAAATATATCTTCTCAGACCTTTTAAATAAAAGCCTAATAAAAAAAATCAGTGATCGAACATGTAGCCTAGCTAGTAGGCTATTTGTTGTGTTGTTATTTTGACATTTTATTTTAAGGTAATAAATGATTCAGCGCATCAGAATGAATTTATTTAATTCTGTGAACCACGAACATTTGAGGAAATTTATTTATTTTCCCTAATTTAACAGAGACTATTCCAAGAGCATTATTTAGGCTACCAAAAATATAGGATTGATTACATTTCCTATTACATAGCCTAAATATTATTTTCGTCTGACTTCAATCGGTGTTTTTTCTATTACGCTGAACAGAAACATATAAAAACAGTTCAGTTTACCTCCAGAGGTCCAGCAGTGGCAAAACGATAACCACGTCGTTAGAAGTGTGATGAGCGACACGCGCGGTCCAGACTCCAGCTTGAAGCCTAATTAGCTGTTAATTGAGCGGATGAATGAGGGTCGCGCTGTGAACGTATCCAAGTTTCCTCTAAAGTGGACACACAGAGCGGCACTCCTATGAACCACTGCAGGCTGCGCTGTCTGGACTCTGATTGGCCAACACCCGAAAGCACTGACCAATAGAAACACGAGCACTGATTCGGGTGGGCGGGGTCACGATGATCATAATAATGGTGATGATATTTCACACAATTTGAAAAGGTACATAAATACTACTACATCAGTAATAATTAGTTAATCTAAACAAAGCGTCACTTTTACTATACTATAAACGTGTGTGTTCTTTTTTTCAGGGTAAAAAAAATGACAAATTTTACTTTTAAGGTAGATAAGAAATTATATTTTATCTCATTTATAATTATTCTTAATTTTAAAAAAGTTTATAAAAGCTATAAAACATTTATCTGCAATAATATAAAATAACTGTTATTTTTCACAAATATTCCTTATTGTTATAATTATTTCTGTAAAGACCATGTTCACTTTATTAGAAATAAAACAGAATGAGAACAATGAGAACATGTAAATAAAATGTTCAACCCTGTTGCAATAGTGCGTTATTTTAAAGTATAACATGTTTGATGTAAATATTGTTAAGAAAAAATAGATAGACTAAATTAATTGGTCTTTTTACATCAGTTACAAGTCATTTTGAACATTTTCCCCAACTTAATACTTTTTTTCAGTAGTCTACATTGTTGTCAAAAAGGTGTCTGCTAAAAACAATAAATCTACAATCGATATAGATTTTGTGCAGGTTTCAGGACATGTAGACAGGTGATAAATGTCCTGCAGATCGTTACTGTCTGTCCTCCTCACGGTGTGTTTTCACAACAACCACATATAGAGTATTTTTAAAAGCACAGAAAACCTATAGGCTAATATAAACAAAACTCACCAAAGCTAAGCTACAATACACAGATTTTATTTACACAGACACACAAAACACAGCACAACTCAGCACCTTTGACTTTTTCTCACTGGGTGTGACCCAAACTTCAGCAAACAGGAAAGTCCACCGCTTTCTATGTTTGGCTCTTTGTTCGCCTGTTGCTGATGAAGACATGGCCTTAAAATAAAAGAAAAAGAAACACAAAGACCTTTAATCGTATTTACTCAGAGACATGTGACTTTATGGGAAATAAGATAACAGCTGACAGACTTCAGGTTTGACTCCAAAGTGGATTTAAGCATCAGAGTGAAAATATTTGTTTGTTTGTTTGTTTTAAAAAGAGAGAGAAAGAAAAACCTTATATTAGTTCATTTTTGGAAAAATAGATTTGTTTTTTAAAATAAAGTCACAAACAGCAAGTTCATACAGGCTCAAATTAAAACCCGCGTCACTCCCCAGAGCGCGAGCGCGCCGCATTTTTGTGGTTAATATCTGAAATAAAAGCTTTTTAAAACATTTAAAACCTAATATGATTAAATATTGTATTTATATGTTGCTTATTATTTTAGGAGAGAACGGGACACTGGGATATTCTCCTTGTTTCTCTTCATCTATAAAAATGTTTTTATTTCAGACACAAAACTTTTAGTCTTTTACTAAGCCTTTTGTTTGTTTGTTTGTTTGTGTATTTACTAACACAACTGGTATTTTTTCTTTTTGTCTCAAAGGTAAACAGGCCGGTTTGGACCGTGTTGTTTTTTTCTTCCCGCGCCGCATTGGGTCGCGCGCTCATAACGGTTCCACCATGTGTTGGAGGTGAAGACGTCAGGCTTGCAGGTGCAGCTTTATTTGCCACTTCTTGTTAATTTATAGCGGGGGTTAGGACCAGCCACCCCAGGCTGCCGTTTCCACACCAGGAATGCTTTGATGCTCAGAGCACCGCTGGACGGGCGGACAGGAGGATCCGCGCACAGCGCGCGCCTACAGGTGAAATGTGTTGTCTGTGTCAGGCAGCATGGGGGCAGGCAGGGGTCCCCGGGTTTCTCTCTCCCTCCCCGCTTCTTGTTGAGGTCTCTGTACGGTATTCCAAACATCCGCTTTATATTTCCAGCTTTCATGGAGGGTCCGGTGATCACGTGGTAAATTAGAGAGGTCAATTAAGTAAAGATACTTCCGCATTCCCGGATGCCTTCCAGGGGTCCTGAGGGGGACATTAAACCGGCCCAATCGTTACAGATGATAAAGTGAAACGTTTTATCTTTTTTTTAGTGTTTATGAAAGACAAACAGTGATGTAACCTTTTACTGAAAGTCTGGTGATGTTTAAAAGGGTTCCTGAAGGAAAAGGGCCAAAACAGTTTCTAGTTGTTTATATTCCATGTAGTCATAAAATGAAACAGGTATAACTAAATTAATTATGATGAGGCTTCATCCCTAATGAGATAATGATGATGATGGGATTTAATAATTATTATTGAGCCAGCGTCCCAACATTAACTTAATTATTAATTCAAATTTGAGGAGGCTTAATGGGAGATCAGTGTTGTTAAATAATCCCCTGTATAGTGGATGCAGTTGGAAATCTGACCGGTTTTTAGTCAGAAGGCATCAGATGGAGGCTTTCAGGTGTTGATGAAGCTTTTTTTACAGGTTCTGCTCATCGTACTGTTTCTAGACCGTTACAAAGACATAAAAACGGTATTTTATGATTGAAGGATACGAGTTAGGGTACCTCACTTGATCCTTTTCTGCTGATACTTGAGGGGTTTGGGAACATTTGGTGTAAAGACCTAAAGCTCAACATGTCCCTTTAGAGGAGTTCCTGTAAAGGAAGAGCTTTAAAGGAAGAATCTGAGATTCATTTTAAGCCACTGAAAACAAAAAAATGCTTTAAATGTATCTAAACTGTCTCGTCATCATGGCTCTTTAAACACAATCAGATGGGCGTCGTGTCCTGATCACATCTTTGCTTTCAGGCTGCAAAGGACAGACGGACACTTTCTCACACATTCTGCTTTACTTTTGGGGCTTGATTGAAACAGCAGCATCTTGTTGGAAGCGTCCCGCTGTGCGAGCTGTAAAGTGTAACCAGAGCTGCGTAAAGACAGAGAAGCATTGCAGGATCACTGGGATGCTGTTATGTTAATTAGCCTCTGATGGACCGACAACACATGCAGCTGAATACAAAACCAGGCGGGACGCCATTTGTCTCTGTCTCAATGAGTCTGACACTTCGACCTCTCATAGCTAATGTGCAACAAACAGGGGGACATGTCCAGCAGCTGCTTTTACGTCCACGGTGACCAGATTGAAATATTTGGCAGCTTTTTATTCTTTAATTGGAGGCAGCAGCTGAGACGTTACATGGAGGGAAAGCAGGAAGAAAACATGAGAACTGAGCTGCAGCAAACCAATAAGGAGACGCATTAATCAGATTCTCTTTTTATCTGTAAATGTGAGGCAATCAGAAGCTGGACCTATTGGGAGATAGAGGACATCTCGGTCTTGTCCCATAGAGCAGGTTGTTCCCCTAAGGACCCTCCTCAGGACCTCTGCCACCCTGCCGCAACAACATCACTTCTATGCTCTTTTCTTTGTTTCCTTTGATACAAGGTCAATTTTTATTCTAAATAAGGAATAAATCACACCCACTGGTTTCTCAGACACGTCTTATAATAAAATGATGCACACAAATCACCGGATCCATGTGAAAGAGGCCTCTAAATCAGCTCAACTGGTCTGTGTGGACACAACAGTCAAAGCTTCGGGGACCCCAGTGCTATATGGGGGGAGCACTGGTTGTGAAGGAGGACTGTGGTTCTGAGTGAACTTTATTCAACATGTTTTATAAGCTGCACCAGGAAATCTGTCCCACAAGATCTCCATCCTGCAGCTTTAGATGCATCCTTCTCCATTACACAGGAGGAGAACACACTGCTGATGTGTTAGAGAGGAGGATAAAAGCAAATGAAACATATATATGTTCACAAATCTATTTACATTTTCTGTTTTATTTTACACACAGCAGAGACTAAATAAAAGAGGAAAACCTTCAACACAAACACACACACATGTGACATATATATATATATATATATATATATATATGTCACACTTATTGTTTTCAGAACTACCAGGAAATAAAAAAAATCTCCTTTTTATAGACGAATCAGAATAAAGCCGTACTGAGTTGTTGGAGCAGTTCTGCTACGTGATGAACTTTGACCTGAGTCCATATCTAAGGACGAGAAGACAGAGCCCTGTCCTCGGGCGAGAGTCAGGTAGCAACCTGGACAGGTCAGCAGTCCATCACAGGGCTGCCATGCCATATGAAAAATGGAATATTTTCATTGAACAGTGACTCAGAATGAACACGTGACCGTATAAGCCTGAGGTTTGGAAACAGTTTGTGGCTGCTGTAACTGCAGCTGACCACTAGATGTCACTGGAGTGACAATGCCTTTTCACAAAGCTTTATCTGCACTTCTCTGAGCAGAACCGAAACACTTAATGCCAGATGGAAATTAGCCACTATCAGCATTACATTATACATTATACATGCATGTGCACCATCTAGTGAAATAGATTAATCCGTTAAAGATCAGACATTTGGCATAAAGGTCAAGTAAAGCTGCAGAGACATTAAGACAACGAGACGAATTAGATGAAAATCTGGATGCAAGACTCCAAATAGAAATCTGACAACTGAATTACAGAACCAGAACACATAGATCATCCTGACACACCAGCATCCACTTCTAGCATCTGCTTTTGTACCCAAAGCTGTGTGTTGTTTCAGGTAAAGATGGCTTCTTTTGTCTCCCAGCAGCTACTGGGAGAGAAGCACATCCTGACTGGACGGCTCAGGATGGCCAGCGGCCTGGGAAGGAACATGCATCTATAAGCTCATTTTCACCCCACCATGCTGCTGATCTGCTGCTAGTTAGCCTGAAAGTCTAAAAGTGTGTGATCAATACATTTCAGTTCATTTATATTTTACACAATGTCTGAACTGTTTTATGAGTTATTTTAAAATGAGTTTGAAATGGACTTTTTTATTTATCTTAACTTTCTTTGGATGCTTTTAGTTATTTATTGTGTGTGTGTGTGTGTGTGTGGTGTGGGGGGGGGGATTAATAGGTAAATAAAATAAAAAATCAATAAAAAATTGACCCTGATAAATTAGAAACATCTGATGTTCCATGTTTGTCCACTAGATGGCAAAGTGGACACAACCTGAAAAGGAAAATTATGTCTCTATTTTTCTTTTTTTTAAATATATATATATAAATTAATGAATAATAATTAATCCAGCAGTGCATGTTAAAGTGTTTCTGCAGGTGTGATGAGGATGGATCAGATCCGGAATGAGGGCATCAGGGAGACGTGTGTGACCGGACTGAGATGGAACAGAGGAGGGATGGTAGTGGAGGGATGCTGAGGACAAGACATGAAGCCTGGAGGAAGACTGAAGACATGGGAGGGTGTGCAGAGGGGTAGGTGGATGCGGATTATTCGCTGTGATGAGCCCTAAAAGGAAACATGTTAATGCTCTTTGCGTTCCTCTCTGCAGAGATGACAGATGTGACCGCTAGATGGCAGCAGAGGGAAGGTTTTCCTTCAAACCCATGAAGGAGAACTGTGAGCAGAATGATGATGATGATGATGATGATGATGAGGGTGAACGTTTTTATTTTATTTCCCAGAGGAAAGAACAGAAACTTTGGGTTTTTTGGCATGAAAAGGTGATAATTAACCCAAACAGGATTCATGTAAAATGTTTTTTAAAAAAACGTTAATTAACAACTTTTTGCAGATATTTAAGCAACTTTTTTTCCTCACCTGCTTTCTTACTTTTTTATTTGTACATTTTTAAAAAGTTTCTCGTTTAATGTTATGAATTAGAATAAAAAGGTGGAATACATCAAATAAAGAAAAAGCAAAGCAACGGAGCCAGACATGAATAAAACCAGATTTGAACAGAAACTCATTCAGCTTGATGCTGAAATCTGTTGCATTAGTTTAACCATTTAATGACCTGATTCATCATTTAGAGGAACATTTGCAACAACTCTGATGAATTTCTTTCATAAATTATGAAATAAAACCCTGCCTGAGTCATTTCAGTCTGAATTATCTCTTAGATTGTTTCTGGTTCCGTTTTAAACCCAAATATCAACCATTTGCTTAAAAACGTTTATTCTAATTATTCTCTACCAAATAAAAACGTTTTATCAGTCTCCAATAAACCAAAGTTTTATTCTGGGACATACAGCACTGAAATGTTGCAGGTAAACAAATGAGAACAGTTTATTTAAGTATTTCTTCTTGAAGTATAAGTAATATATTACAGACTCACCGCGCGTGCAGATATTTCAGGCATTGATTTGTTATCATTTGGATCATTATAACATGTTTCACTCAGCTGCTGCAAAAGGGCCGTGAGTTTACTGATAATCAGTATATGTTATGTCATCACTGAGGTCTCAATTCATTTAATAGTTGCTTTTTTTGTTAAAACAAGATTTTTTGTAATTAATTCGACATGCGCGCGCAGAGAGGAATATTGGATTATACGTTGCCTCATATTTAATGTTTCTTTCAGCTTCATTAGACAGAGAAAAAAGTTCTGAACGCCTCCAGATCCAGTTAAAGAAGAAAACAAGCTGATTGTTTTGGATTTGGGGATTTATTTGGCGTATTGCATCATGCAGGTGATCTTTACATTACAGGTGAGAAACATGCTGGAGGAGGTGATCTCAGTCTTTCTGCTGGTTTTACCAAAGAGCTTTGGCACGATTCAAAGCTTTTCACGCCCCCCTCCACCCCTCCGCAGCTGACAGTCCAGCAACGGTGCGTTTCAGGTGGATGAGCTGAGGATGCGCGAGTCCGCGGAGTCAGAGCGCTCCTCGTACTCCTCATCGGGGGAGTAGAGGCCGGGTTTGGGCCCCAGGGAGCAGCTTTCCTCCTGGATGCTGATGCGCTGCTCCTCGGAGGGTCTGGAGGTGAGGATGGGGGAGCTGCGGAACACGGACCCCGCGGGGCCCCCGGGGGCCGCCGGGGTGAAAGGGGACACGTACTGCGCGGCGGATCGGAGCTGGTACTGCTGCTGCAGGGCCATGGTATTCCACAGGGTCACGTCGTTGTGCACGAACGGACTGGTCTGGCTGCGCGTCAGAGAGTTACGCAGCATGAGCGGGTAGCGCGTGGGCTGCGGGAAGGACGGGTGCTGCAGAGGGACCCCCAGCGTGCCGGTGGACACTACCCCCGAGGCGGAATCGGATGTGAACCGGAGGGAGTCCGGGACCCGGAAGGCGGAACCCACAGACCACTTGGTGGAGGAGGACACCGGGTGGTAGGAGCCCAGCGTGTGCTCGAACAGGTGTCCGTTTGAGGGCAGAACCAGGGTGTCCGCGTGCGGCTCGGCGTGAGGATGCGCGTTCCCGTCAGCGGTCCTGCTGGACAGCAACACCTCTATGGCCCCCACCAGGTCCCCCCCACAGCCCCGGAGGATGAGCTCCAGCACCGGAGGCTTGTGGGCGGGGAAGATCTTCTTGAGCACCTCCAGCGGCGGTCGGTTGGCTCTGAGGCTGAAGGGCAGGCTGATGGACCCGGCCAGCCCTTCAATCAGGACGCTCTGCTCTCCGGGACTGACCGCAAACTTCTGCGGACTCTCGGCTTTGGCTTCCTTTTCGGCGCTGCCGGCTTTGGGGAGGCTGTAGCGCGGTTCTTCCTGGTTGGAAGGGGTCTCTGGGGGCTCTGGGGTGTAACAGGAGTTTGGTTTGGAGCCCTCGGGGGAGCTGACCGGGTCTTGTTCCTTTTCACTGGAGCTGCCTGCATTCTCCCCTCCTGAAACCTCCTCAGGACCCTCCTCTGCGGCCTCTGCAAGACAAGGTTATGTCAGGTCAAACGGGATTTAAAAACTAGTCCTGCTCAAATAAAATGTTTTAAAATAAAAAAAAAAACTAATATTATTTTTGCAATTAGATGTTTAATGGCATCAACCCCAATGCAATATTGAACATATTTATTTATACTATTAAAAAAATCATAATTTAAATTCCTCAAACAGAATTATGATCCATTTCTACCTTACAATAAATCCCATCAGGCCAGCATGATTTTACACTTTATGACAAATTAGCTTCCAGTTGATGTTACTTTACATCCCTGTTTTATTACAAATAACATGGAAATAAACTGGAAATTTACTCATTAACCTGCCAAAATTTAATTTCTATTCAGAATGTAAATAAAACCATTTAGGGCCTAAAAGCAAAAACATTTTGTAATAAATTGTTTCAGCTGTATTTTACTTTTCATGTTCATCTTTTTACGGTTTAAATTGTATTAACTGAATGAAATTTGAGTTTTTAATGAGTTTTAATTTATATATCTGTTAAAATAAACTTAATTCATTTTCATTTTGTTCTTAAAAAAGGAAAAATAGAAAATGTTAAACTATTAAACGTTACAGTAAAATCTCCTGTATATTTAAATCTGAATATCTTAAGCTTGTTAATTAAATAAATCTTTATTTTACATTTTTTATAAAGATTAATGCTCATTAAGGTTTAAAGTCTAATTTGTAGATTTTCCTTCTGTTTAAACTTTAGAAATAAGTCTTAATTTCAGGCTTTTATATTAAAATAAAGAGTCCATACCTGTGCATGTTTGCGCTTGCGCCACTTCCGCGCCGCTCCACCTCAGCTCCAGCTCCTCCGTCCTCGGCGGGGCTCCTTGGTTCCCCTCCCCGCTCCCACTGATGCCTATCCCGGGCAGGACTCTGAGGGACTCTGGGATGAGGCTCTCCAGGCTCTCGTTGGCCTGCTGCCTGCGCAGCGCCACTTGCGCCGCCATGACGCGCTGCCGCTCGATGATGAGGATGCATTTTTCGCAGGTGCAGTCCTTGAAGCGGCAGTAACGCTTGTGGCCTTTGAGCCATGACAGCACGCCGTGGTTTCGGCACCGCGCGCACTTGGGAGTCCTCTGGAGCGGGGCACGCGGCTGGGAAACCGGAGCCCCCATGTACAGGTAGGGGGACCCGTAACCATTCATCCTATCAAGACGCTGCGAGTTTCCCAGCACGGGGTAGCGCGCGAGGCTTGTGGAGACCAGCAGGAGCAGTCAGGGGGTCTGAGGAGGAGGAGGATGGAGCTCCTCTGCTGCACGCATGACAGGACAAGGAAGCGATGTGAAGGACCCTCTCCTGCAGCTCACAGCAGATACGCATCAGACTAAAACGAGTAACCAAACGCTGTCAGTCACGTCAAAGCGGCCGCATGCCGCAAGAAAAATATCCATGTGAGGCAGAAGTGGGCGGCATAACTTCCCTCCCTGCAAGATTTACGTTTACAGCTTGTTCATGTGAGGGGGAGGGGGGCACAGAGTGGAAACAGTCCCCCATCAAAGATTTCCCTGAAGTTTGTGAACTTATCACAGAAAAGAATCAGAATGTGGCAAAATAAATGAGAAAAACATGATAATAAACAAATCCACTTTAATGCGGGGTTTAGGGAGTCCCTGAATGCAACACGACCGCAAAAAGGGTTTAAAACCGCAGAAAGAGCGCATTTTTATTCTGCTCTTTTCAACCAATATCACTAATTAAATAAATAGGTTGTTCTTCTTTAGTAGAAATAAAAAATAAATGAATGTATATAAATGTGATTGTTTACATATTGAGCTTGTTCAGACATTTATCCTATAAAAAATAAAAGGTATGTCCTGCGCTGAGAATAAACACGCACGCGGCCTTTTCGCACCTTTTACACAGCCGTACATAACTGAGATGATTAGGTCTGTTCATGTAGGGAAAAAAGCCCTTTGGGAACTCTGCAGAGGATGCTGATATGTCCCCTCTGCAGGACTAATAGAGGGCATTGAAACATAACACCGGACAAAGCCGGGGCCCCATTTCTGACCGTAAAAAAGGTTTATTCAAGCAAATAATGGGATCCGAGCTGCGCGGCTCTTCAGAGGACTGGGAGCACGGTAAACTTCCCCACATGAAGCCCGTCTCCAGGGCTATTAAGCTTTTAATTGGAAAATAGCAGAGGAAATTTCAAGGTGACTAAGAGTGGCTCCGCAGTTTGTCCCGGACCAGCGGATTTGTGGAGGCTGCGCGTGAACGCATAATAAATTTATTCATGTTGTTCTTGATAACAGAGTAAAACACAAACCGGAGGTAAAGTTTGCGCAAGCTGCAGTGTTTGCTTCCGTTTGTCTCATTTGATGCTCCTGAAGGCATTTCTGAGCCAAAAACAACGTATTTTTACAGATAAAATGATGAAATGATCACATTGCATCACTGAAGGAGACAAATATTCACCAGAAACGTGGCAGATAATTACAAATATTTTAAATAGCCATTTAATCCTTTATGCACCTCTTTATTTTTATTTATTTACATTAATAAATGGGTCACGTTTTCAGGGAAAAGTCATTTTTACGTGATAATTAAAGCTTTTTCTAATTCTTACAGAATAAACTCAAACCAGGCCTCATCTGATGCGAGATGCTTTGATCCAGAATAATGTTTTTATAAATGTTCATTTCTGTAAA
This sequence comes from Kiunga ballochi, assembly GCA_037177335.1. Taxonomy (NCBI): domain Eukaryota; kingdom Metazoa; phylum Chordata; class Actinopteri; order Atheriniformes; family Pseudomugilidae; genus Kiunga; species Kiunga ballochi. Next base: position 2,300,694 of record JBAMIG010000012.1, read on the forward strand.
GGCCTGCAGGATGTGAACACTCAGAGACACTTTGATGCTGCGTGAGGGGAAAAACCAGTTTACCACTGGCTAACTGGCCAGCTCGCTGATAAATGAAGGAATTCCTGTTTACCTCCCAGTGGACGGAACTGGGACAAATCAGTGGCTATTTTCATATGGGAAAGCAAAGCTGGGAGTGGAACTGGTTTTGGGGATGGGTCCAGGGGAGCAGCAGCACAGACCGAGGAGAATGGCGCAAATGATGCGTTCATGTGTTAAAAGATGCAGATTATAGGAAATAAACATGTTTAAAGTCAGGCTAAATTTAAAGTTTGGCATTTTTCTGCAGCCTTTAACAGGATACTTCACTGACATCCAGAAAAACCACCGCTTTAGGGAGTTCATCCATGTTCAAGGTTCAGAGATCCTGTTGTTTATGACGCATCCACTTTATGAAAAAGCTGCCTTCAAACAACAACAACAACAACAACAAAAGAATGCAACTGCAGATGTGCAGCTTCACAGTCAGCAGATTTAAACACAAGCCGCGACATGTTCTACCACAATAAAAGCATCATGTAGTAGTGTGCATTATGAAACATCAAACTAAACTTTTATTTCCTTTCCCACATTCATGCACCTGGAAATTTTTCCAGGTAAATACCTGAACATGTCCTCCGAGTAGCTAGACCACGAGCTGCGTTAAAAAGTAAAACATTTAATAATAATTAGAATCATTTGTAGCTTTCAGGCCACCATTACAGACATTTTATACTGAAAAAGTCCATTTTTGAGAGTTTTTTAAAAATGAACAAAAGCTCTAAATAGGATAAATGATCCGGTTCAGCCAGTAAGTTCTGCTAAAGCTGAGCAGCAGCAGCTTCAGAACAAACTGGTTTTGGTCCCATTATAACAGAGAAGTTACACATGTGCTGTACAGGAATAAAACATGATCATATTCAGGGTTTTTTGTGTTGATTTATAGTTTTTTATTGATAAATTGTTGCTTTGCAGAACATGATGTTTGTGTAAATATCAGGAAAAATCTGCATCTGTTTGTGCAGAACAGCAGTAAAATAAAAAAGAAGAAGCTGATGTTTGGGACCTCCTGCAGCTGGAGGAGGAGCTGAGCTCTGATGCTGATTAGCTGCTGATTGGGGGCGTGGCTGCCAGCAGACTACCTGTCACAGGAGCTGATTTAAGCTTCCCTGGGGAGGCGGGAACACTGAGCTACAGAGGAATTAGCCCACATGTGAAATACCAAAAGCTTTTATTTCTATGGAGAAGCAAACATCCATCAGACGTCAGCAGGAAAAATGAGCTTTTATCTGAGTTATCTGGCAATAAAACAGATTAGATCCACTTTATTTATTTATATTGTTGATTATTGGCTCGTTGTTCTAATAAAGTTGCTTTTTTCTGCAGTTTTTATTTTCAGGACAATGTGAGATGGAGGCAGCTGATCCAGGTCCAGTAAAAACATATTTTCTATTAATTATTTGATTAAATAAACATTTGATTTGTTTTTAAATATAAACTTTTAAATGTATTATTATTATTTTTTGGTGGAAACAAATATACCAGCTTTTTATCTTTATATTTATTTGTATTTCCGGATACAGAGTTGATTTAAAAAACATTAATTAAAAAACAAAGATAGTTCAACTTTAAATATATTAAAATAAATAAATGAATTAAAACACTTGATATATTCATAAAAATCTCTTTTAAAGGAGTGAATATTTATGATACTAATTATTTTACAGAATGGCTTGAATATAATTATTTACTATAAATTGCTATTAAAACACATCAATGATTCTCATGTTTATATGAATAAGTAGCTTCATGTTTTACACTTAATAAAACTGACATCATACAAAATAAGTTTTATTTAAAATAAATATTTAAACTTGCATTTAGTTTATATGAATGTTAACAATTGTTTCCCGTCAGATTAAATAGAATGTATTATTTATGATCAATGATAATAAAAAGTGGTAAATTAACAAGTAATTCAGACTAAATAATGTTTTACTGACCAGATGGAATATTTCTGCACAGAAAAACTTTTATTAGTTTTCCACATTTATATATTTACATTTTACACTAAAA
>JBAMIG010000012.1:2323187-2343119 GCA_037177335.1 Kiunga ballochi
GTGCATCGTAGTGACGCACCACAGTGCATCGTAGTGCACGGGAAGACTTTCATCACAACTTTTACATTAGCAAGCCAGAGGAAAGCCAGCTTGCTCTCTGTGCATTGTGTGTCATTGTGTTAACATGTAAAAGTATGAAATATGTTGCGCTTTTCAAAGGATCACTCCTTGCATAGATGGAGGTGGTGAGAAAGCATTTCCCGCCCTGTTGCACATGAAGCAACTCGTGGAGTATTTTCTGACCCGATGAAAAGCAACGTTTTCCTTGTTCTACAGCCTCGAAAGCAGGAACAAATATCTCACTGCAGCTATGACTTCTACCATAACACCACCTCCATCTACAGGTTAAACTATTTAGCCTTTTTTCACTAATTCCTCCAAACATCAGATCCCTTCCTTATGAGCTTAGCTTGATATGTTTCAGTTAAAGCGAGTTTCATCCTGGGCTTTGAAACCAAACATGACACAATATGCAAATGAATTCATTTCAATCTGTGCTCTTAAAGCTCTGTTAAAGCAGGCGGTGACAGAAAAAGCAGGAATGAGAAACGTTCCCTTTAACGTGCATGCCACTCTGCTGTTTCTCCTGTCACTGTAAGCTAGATCTTCACTCATCTTCCTCTCATTTCACACATAACAAGCATTCTTTACAAGCTCCAAAAAAGGATTTTACTCAACATATAAAGCAGCACACATAATCTGATTCACCCACATTTACCCAAACTAAGAGAGGCATAAAATCCCAGCAACTCCCATCACTGCTGAGATTATCATCTAAGCTTTGTGCTGCAGAAATCAGAGATGGAATCTACTTCCAGAGTGAACATGATGAAAAGAAACAGAGCAGCACTTTGAGCAGATTGTGACTGTTTTAAAACAACTGAATAAGCATTAAAATCACAGTGAATGAATATGTGTAACACATTAATATAATGTTATCCTTTAAACAAACACATGCAGGTTTGAAGCATTGCTTTTATTTAATTCCCACCTTCAAAAGCAATGAAACACTGAGTCCGACCTGCATCCAAACTACTGCAATGGCAGTAAAGTAAGAAGTAAGAAGTAAGAGCTGTAAGAAACTACAGTAAAAGTAAAAAAAAAGACATTTTATGAGTGCGATCCTCCCTTCAATGTGCTGTTGATAAATTCTGGGTAAAACTTTATGGTGCCTGAGAAGTGCTTGTTTGGGTGTTTTTGCATCACTCACTGGCTGCCATGGAATCAGAGCAGCTGTTGTTGTCGTCCAGGCTGAATAAGGGGGGCACGGTGGTGGTGGAGCCCAGACCCTGCGCCAGGTACGAGGCTCCGGGGTAGTAGGAATGCATGCGGTACTGAGAGGACATGTTGTGGCTGGACATGCGGCCATCGCTGTGGGGCATCTGGTTCATGCAAAAAGAAGCAACAAAATACATTTTAACAGATTGTATTTTACAAACAGCATCTCAGATTTATTCAAATGTCCTACAAGTTATTAGATCTATAACTTATCATTTATTGGAAGCAAATTAATGAATGATAAGGCAGCATTGCTTCACAATGTTCAGGTTTAAATGTGATCAAGTTATTATGGAAGGATAGAGCTGATTTCCAGATGCTAATCTGCTTTTTTCATATCTAATGTGCATTTTGCATAAAAAACTTGTAACACAACAGAATTCCTATTGTTGCAATAGGAATACACATCATGGCGCCCATGCCAACCAGTGTACCATTAGCACATAGGTCACACCTGTTGACACAAGGTAGCTCGCCACATGCACGAGGTCCAATATTGACTGGAACACTAGAGGCACTCATCCAAACCAAAGTATGATCAGGAGAGAAACACAATGGCTGATGGTAGCTCACAGCTACTGGTATCTTTATAATTATATTACTTAATATAACTTAATAGTGAGTGAACGCTGCTACCACAACACACCTTGTTTCACATGTCTACGTCGGGCGGAGGAAGAAGTAGTTCCCAAGAGTTATACAGCCCACCAGGAATCCTCCTAATAAATCACTCTAGGCCTGATTAATACTACAAGATCATTAATGGATACTGATTGTACTGAATGTATGAAATAGTATAAAGTGGGTGAAAAAGATGCATGAAAATCCTGTGATTGGTTATTGAAGTGATTGTTGCTCCCTGATTCCAAAGCACGCTGCGAGTTATCCCTTCTGGTTATAGTTATATTATTAATTATTATCCTCCCTGCTGCAAAGGGACAAACACTCGTCCCTGGTTAGCAACAGATTGGTAAACTGTTGTTTACAGGAATGCTACAGAAGTGTAGCGTTAGCAGCGTTTTTCCTCGTTCAGACTCCTAGTGGTGCGCACTGCCCCCTAGTGGTGACCTTCAGTATTAGACTAATACACACAGATCGACCCATCCTAGAAAGAGTTGCGCTTTGTAGGGTGTGTTTTATGTAAGGACACATTTATCCTGGCAGATTAAACGTACGAGGCAGAAGAACAAAACCAGTGTTTAATGTGCAGAAAATGGTAGTATCATTCATATTTCCCCAAAAAGTTTATATTTAAATGTTTATATAAATATATTTGATGCAAGCTGCTGCAGTTTGTGCATCTGCTTTATGACAGTTTCCTTCTTATTTACACCAGATCCATTTAACCAGTCTGATCACTCCTTTCATTACTTTATTTCAAAAAGATTTTCCAGAATCACATTGAAAACATTGTTTAGGCTTCAAAACATTCATCAGGATTTCACAGGCAACACATTAACAAGTGACAGGAAATAAACAGTGCCGGGACTTTGTGGGTCGTGTCTTGTTGGAAACACAAAGTCGGCTTTCTCCAGTCCTCTGAAAACTTTAAAACGAGCTGTCTACTCAGCAGCAAGGCCGCCTCACTGAGGGTTTTCAATTTCATTTTTATGGAATTTGATTTCTGTCAGCCTGTAATATGTCACCCGTATTGTCCACACCATCAGTTCTGCGACAGCTTTATAAACTGTTATTTAAGCTACACTCAGCTCAGTATTAGGCTGTGAAAAATACAGCACAGATTGGACTGGAGTCCAGTTGAAAGTGCACTAAGCTCATGGTTCCCAGGACACATATAGCACCACATAAAACAGTAAAGTTGCTCACACAAGCCGGGGATTTTCCTGCTTATGGAAAGTCTTATTTCATTACATCACCTGCAACAATGTTAAAGTTTACTGACATCTAATTAAATTTAATATGTGGCTTATTGAAAACAGCTGAATAAATATGTTTAAACAGATGATTTTGAATCAGACTGCAGTCATTATAGTGTGCATTCATTTGTACCATGCATGTTCCCGCTGTGCATGTCCTGTGTGTGTTGGTCAGGATGTCTCACCACCTGCAGGAAACCCCCAGATTCTTACGCTGAAGGTAAAAGCACACTGATTCTCTTTATATACATTTCCATCAGACAATATCTTTCATAAAATCCATTATTATGCTGATGAGGAAACCCATCATGTTGTGTTAAAGACGTGAAAGCCTGATGAAAATCTACTTTACATTCAGATAAAACTGAGATTTTGGCTGTTCAGGAACGACCTGTATAGAAAACTTATAGCAGTAAATTCTATTTAATGTGATGCTGTGAACTATTACAACAGGGTTTGACCCTTCTGCTAGCTGTGGTGGAACACAATCACTGCTAAGCTTCAGTTACTCAGAAAAGTCAGAAATATTTGGACTGCGGGGGTCAGCTCAGCACGGTGGGATTTTAAATGAGCACTCAACCTTGTAATACTGGGAAAATTGATCCACAGTGTTTCTTTCTGCTCCACAGTCTCAGAACCTCTATGTGAGATGCTGCGGTCAATAAGGGAATGTTTGTCAGACGTATGTCGGGGCTTTGCTCAGTCTTACAGCCGAGGTAAGTGATTCCACCAGCACTGCTCACAGCCGCTGGAGCTGGTAACTGTGGGGAACCACTGCAGTCTTTGGATGCAGGATGTCTGACAACACGCTTTGTCCTGCATGGAAGGGGTTTCACACCCATTAATGAAACTGATGCAGACCTTTAAGTTCTTCCTCTAAGATCAGAACTGATTTTGCACAGACCATCGTTTGGCTCCCACAATCACAGAAGATCTAAATAAGTCTCGAAATAAGATCAAAGCCTTGTTTCATTATTTTGCAATAAAAGGAACAGGGAAACTATGGCAGCATGGATGCTGCTTTAAAACCAAAGAGACAGACGTGCACAAAATGTTCACACATCTGCAGCACCTTCAATAAACTCCTGGCCAAACTTGTTGACTCCTGAAGGGGTCTCTTCATCGCCCTGACAAGGCCTGTCTTCTTATCTGGCACCATCTCCTGTCTGGAAGCTCTACACCACCCTTATATTATCATCATCCACCTGCATGACAGCCAAGCACGACTGAGCGCACAGCGGAGCAGAGGAGGAAGATGGCTTTCCACTGATAAACAGCACATTGTTTCCTCTGGGCTCCATGTGATGAAGGGATTATCTCAGACCTATGCAGCACTATATAATGACAACTGCTAACCCTGGATTAGTTTGATGATTTTAGAGGAAATGCATTTTACACAAGGGGAAGATGCCAAAATGAAATATTATATATTATAAGAATAATATAAAACACAAAGAAAAGCTAATTTAGTGATATAAATGTTTAAAAAAAGACCTTTTATCTGATCTTGACTTTCACCTTCATCAGTAGAAAGTCATTGTTTTTCAGCAAATATGGAGACAAAATCTAAATTCACTAACTCAAGGATAATCACTTCTGTTAGGAAGAGTAAACGTGAATTATAGTCCAATAAGCTGTGAATGTTCAGGACAAGGTAAAAGGAGACACAGTAAACAACAGACTCTTCCCTACAAAATAAAAGGATTTCTCCTGTTACGGTTTCTAATTAGGAGACTTGTCTTCAAACAATGAACTCTTGATTGAAAACACAAATATATGCATATAAAAGAACTAAGTTGTCCCTGAATTTGAAGAAGCGTCGCACGTAGACCTCTCAACCTGACAACTTCCATGAAACAATCATAAATCACAAAGGAGGATGGCTAAATTATGCTAAAGAGCGCTAACTGATTAGCATTAATGTGCTCACTTTCTTCCTGGAGCGCTGAGGCGTAGCGGTTTGTTCTCCTGCCGACAGACAATACCATTAACCTTTGCAATTCAGCCTCTGCTGAGCACCTGCAGCTTATCGAAGGCAGTGACCCCAAAACGAGATGTTGCCAATGGGGTGGTGGTGCAGGGAGGGGTGGGGGGTGCAAATGTTCTTCATAAAAACACAAACCACATCATCAGATCATGGAGAGTTATAGATCTAATCTGCTTTAAGAATAATCTCATCTCCTTTGACACAATAGAGATACATTTAAGCATAAATCAGTGTGAGTACACAGATGGGGAATGACTGACCGAGTGTGTGTGTGTGTGTGTGTAACATAATAGCTGCTTTTTCTCCTGTGCCGCTGTGCTTAAATAAAGCCTTATTCCATTAATATTTGTATGTTTTTATAATAATTCTTCACACATTTAAGCTTGAAAGTATTTTGTTAACGACCAAAACAAATAAATATTTGCTAGTTAGGAAAAAGTTAAAGTTGTTTATTAAATTTATGGGGAAAAACTTAATAAAAATATTGATGTAGGATAAATTAAAAGTAATTTTCATTTCTAAGTGTACATTATTATCAGAAAGTGTGGTCCCACTGAGCCAGTTAATAAAACAGGCTGATTTTTTAGTGTCCTGATCAAACAGTCTAAATGCTGCAACAGCGTGAGAAAAACAAAATGCAGCTTCACCATTCAACCTGCATTAACTACGCAACAGCTTATTAAAGCAAGTCATTTTGTTCCACTGCTGTTTAAAGTTTATGTACAGCTCCCACCACAGCATTTCATGTGCTGCCATGTTGTTGTTGTTAGAAAGGAAAGGCTTCCGTCCTTTCCAGTCAGACTGTTATTAACTGTTAGCATGCTAACCGAGGCCTTAATGCAGCTCTAAGTGTAAACTGTATTAATTGTATAAGGAACTCTAAATGACTTCTTAATCTTGGTAAATGAAGGCATGTTTATTTTATGCAGTGTTTCCCTCTGCTTCTGCGTGTTTTTTCTGGCGTAAATCATTGTTATGTGGCATAAACAGCTTTTACATGTAAAAAGGGATTTGCTTTCTCTTCTTCTGATTCTAGCTTTACATTGCAAACATAAAGAAACGTTGTTCCACATTGATCCCGCTACATGCTCTTCACAGTGTGGGTTTTAGTCGTCGTGTTTGGAGGCGTTAGGACACAGCTTGGTTTAGGGGACCTGGATAAGACTAACCCAATACGAAGGTGTTTAAATCCTAAATAAAATCAAATATTATGACCAAAGCCACAGTGGAACCCATTTTGAGCCCTGAAGATTTAGATTTCCGACAGCCCACCTCCTTTTGATGTGGAATAAACTGGATAAAAAACATGTTAACTGATAACAACCTGTAGTTTTTACTGTGAAAATAAAAATATTAAAAGCTCCATTTCCTGTATTAAAGCACCAGATTAGAAAAAGACTGACGTAACCATAATGTTTGAACAAACCAGGAAGTCTCTGTTTTAGGACAGCAGAGAATCTCTGCTGTTTAAACCACAGGTTGAAAAACAGGAGTCATTTTTCCCATTAAACCACCGGCAGAGCTTCACATTCCCATCAGCTCCAGTTCCTCTCTCTGGAAACAGCACCTGAAGGTCTCCCTCCGCCCTGCAGCACCTGTTCCTCTCTTCTTCATAACCTCTTCACCACTGTGTCTGTGTTATGGTGTGAGGGTTGTGCATTAAGCTGTGCATCTTTGCTGTTAGACAGGCAGAAATATCTCCATCACTGCATGTCGGCCTTAACAGCGAGTGAACCGCACGCTGCTACCACAACACACCTTGTTTCACATGTCTACGTCGGGCGGAGGAAGAAGTAGTTCCCAAGAGTTATGCAGCCCACCAGGAATCTTCCTAATAAATCACTCTAGGCCTGATTAATACTACAAGATCATTAATGGATACTGATTGTACTGAATGTATGAAATAGTATAAAGGGGGTGAAAAAGATGCATGAAAATCCTGTGATTGTTTATTGAAGTGATTGTTGCTCCTTCATTCCAAAGCACGCTGCGAGTTATCCCTTCTGGACAAATAAAAGTCTAAATGTAAAGTTTAAAAGCGTCAGAAACGTCATAAATTAGGAGATTCATGTTTTTTTTTTATATCAGCTGCTGTTAAGTAGATCAGGACAAATGCAGAATTTTAAGAAGTCATCATGAGAAATAATTTTTTATGCATTAATGTGAAAATAAGTGAAAATATGAATAAATACACAGATTATTCACTTTGCACTAAAACACTTTTTCACAGTTCTTAAGAAATGTAAAGACCTATAGATCATAATAATTCACTTTTACACATGAATTGGTGCATAAAAATGATAAATATTTTATCATGATTATTTCTTTCACACCATAAAATATTTCATTTTGCTTTTGTCATTTTCAGGTCATCTTTTTCTCTGTGCAATAATTGATTTTTACTTGAAACATTTTCAGAAAACGGATGAGCACATTTGTGCAGATTGCCTTAAAATGTGTAAAACCTGCAGGACGCTTGAGGATCTCATACCATCGAGCCAGACTTTCATTTGACTTGCATATAAAACACAGTGATATAATCCAGTAGGAGAAGAGCAGCTTGGTCACATGATGGATTAAACCTTCATTCAGAAAACCTTTATCTGACCTATTTGAACACACACATTACGGGTAATCAACAAGTACTTTGACCCACGTAGAAGAAACACATTCTGCAGACGTTTTGTTTTTTATGTAACTAGTCGTCCAGGTGAGCAGCAGACAGGGTAGTGCAGGTTACCTGGTACTGCTGGTAGTTGTAAAGGTTGCCATAGTAGGAAGAGTAGCGGGAGGGCTGGTAGAAGTTATAATACGGGGTTTCCAGCAGCAGGTCGGACGGTCCGTCAGGGTGAGCCCTGGCAGCAGCAGATGGGCTGGAGGACGATGCCGAGCGACTTCCTGGAAAAGAGACACGAGGAACACAAACTAAAAACAGAACAAAGTGCTTGTTCATGGCTGCTTTACCTGAGAGGTGAAGCTGGGGTTAGATTTAAGCACAAGTTTCCATTTAGATATAACTTATGTAAATAAATCAAACAGGAAATATATATTTATTCCACCGTTTATGCAGCTAATAGCAGATCTAAAGCAAACACTGATGTTCTACATTTACTGTGTGAATAATTACATCTCTCCCTGCACAGTTTAAAAACTCACATCTGACTGGACTTTCTGGAAAGGATGTTCAATTATGGCTCAAACTACTAACAACAGCGCCATCTACAGGGAAAGCCAGGTTTAGAGTGAAAGAGAAAAGCCTGTCAGATGGGAGAAATGGGGATTGTTCCATCAGGAATCAAGGACAACATAATTATTCGCTATTCCGTGTACTTTTCTTATCATCAAGGCCACATTCTTCACAGGCAGGCCGTGATCTTTTAGAGGTAATATAATGAAGACACTCTGCACCACCGAAGCCAAAGATAAGGAGACAACCATCCTCCTGTAACTCTTTTCATCACCATATCGAAGCATGCTCGACTCCTTTTTTTTCACTCTGAGGCCGATCTAAGAAGGAGAAAACGACCTTCATGCTGTTTAACAATCAATGTTTATCAAATCATTTGAAAATACATTCATTAAAATACTGAATAAAATACCTAAAATGAGCAAATAAAATAAATAAATTCTGAAAAATTATTTGACTCTTTATAATATGGGGAAAAAAATATTTTGGGGTATTTTTAATATAAATAAATGGAGTCAAAATGATTAAAGTGTAATCCTCTGCTTTCTGGTGTTCACCAGGATGCAGGAGATTAGTATCACATGGTGAGCAACAGTTTAGGTAAAGTTTCAGCTATAAAGGGATGCAGTTTCACATATAATACATTACATCAGGCCTTAAAAGGCTCATCTTGGGACCCAAGTTTCTTCCTTCCCGTCCTGCTTTGTCTCTACACATTAATTCATTTTTAACGGTTTATTTATTTTCTTACTTACTCTTTGTAAATGTTAATCAAATCGGCTGTAAAAAACACAGTTATTATTGGTTTCTGAAGAACAAAAGTGAACCTTGTTGGAGGAGCTCCTGTCACGTGTGCAATCCCTCCCAAAACGTCCAGTTTGATTTACTGGGTCTCTGTTGTGTATTTAGGCTTTGCACCATTCTGGGAGAAATGGAAACACAGCTGTTTACCTGCCACGGATAAAGACGAGGTAGGTGTGCTGGATCGTCCATCCACAGGAAACAGACAGTCTGCTGCAGCTTCGTTCTTCACCGTCACCTCAGGACCAGAAAAACTCACTAAACTACAAATCCCCAGCTCCTCCTCCTGAGCCTGCTGTCTTCTCAAAGCCACCTTAAAAAATAATGAGACACAGAACCCCCGTCTGATTATCTGCTTATTGAGCAATAATAATTAGACAAATTATTTTTTAAAATATTGTTTACAGGATAAACAATTGTGTATTTATGCAGTACAGTGCCAAAATGGAATATTTTTATTTATTTTTATTTAAAAAATAAAAATAAAAATAAATAAATAAAAATAAACTACATTATTATTTTTATTATTTAAAAAAATGATTAAAAAAATAATTTAGTTTAAATCTTTGCTTTTAAATACTTTTGCATTTGTGTATCTTTGTTTTGATGACAGCTCATATGAATATTTTACATCTGTAAACAGTTTTAAATGTTTTGCTGAGTAATTAGCTGAAAGCAGCAATTAATCAGTTTCCAAACTAGATGCCTGCATTTGAAAAATGGGGGGAGAGCAATAATAACTTAAAGACACAAATACCAAAATTTACAAGTTAAATTAATACAGTTTATGACAAAGTAACCATTTAAGTTTAATTTAAAAATATTTAGTTTTTGGCAACAAATGTGGCGACTTGAACCATTAGCTTAAAATCTAGCTAATCGTTAGCTCTGTGGAAAGTTAGCAAGCTAAACTGAGGTTTTCATTAAAATTCTGGTGTCTGGAAGACAATTATAGTAAAATATGTCAAAACTAATTAAAATCTACACAACTCTTCCTAATCAGTGTAGTTTTACAGCAAACATTTACTCGTGTTTTTCGCGGGTCAGACTTTGAAGAGGTGAAAGGTAGCAGAAATCAGGGTTACCTGCGCCGCCATTACTCGCTGCCTTTCAGCAATTAGCTTGCATTTCGGACACTGACAATCCCGCCAGTTGCAGAACCGCTTGTGTCCTTTAAGGGGCGACACGTATCCGTGGTTCCGACAGCGGGAACATTTGGGCATTCTGGCGGGCTTCTGGGATTTAGACGGAGACAGATGTCCGGGGCAGTCCGGTACCTGCTTGCTTGTCTTATTCTTGCTCATGGCGGCTGGTTCTGTCGCAGGATACACTCGGTTACAACAGTTACAAATGGTCTGAGCTGGGCTGGTTTTATCATGTACTGGTGCCTCCTCCCAGTTTGTGCCAGGCTGGATGGGCCTACTGGGACCCTCCCTCTCCTGTGGGAAACTGGGCAGATGATGATTTTCCACACTAAGATTTTATAACACACTAATAAATCTCTTCTTTGTGGGATACATTTTACCAGTAAACATGACTTACAGGTGGATATGTCACATTTAAAAGCTCTGGTTTGCATAAGCAGTGGTTTTACTGTGATGGGACCTGAGCAGCAAAATTCCTGTTCCTATTTGTCATTTTGCCACATGGTGAATTCATAAATGTGCTCTCTCTTATTAATTCCCTGAGCTGAGCATGATTTAACCTCCACACAGGTCAGTCAGCCAGCAGAGTAGGTTTATAGAGAGGGAGTGAGGTAAAGAACTGAGGCACCAAATTAAAATCGCTGCAGCCAAATGGAGGAGGAAGTGATGAAAAGTTACCAATTACAAAGCAGCTCTGAATCACGCTGTCAACTTACATAGCTGCTACACTTGGGTGGCTCAGGTCCTTGTATCTGAAGCAGAGTTGCAACAATGAGTTTAACTGCCTTCATAACAATATTTTATAATGCAGGAATAAAGTCTATAGTTTAAAGAAGGTTATAACAATTGGGTCAAGGCTGAATTAGTTTGTAATTTTATATGAGAATGGGTTTATTTTTTCAATTAAGGCAACTTTATTGTACCTGAAATACCTAACAATGCTGTTTTAAAATGATGGGTTTTTTGGAAGGCAACTGGAATGAGACGTTTATGACTATCGGAGTTTATACATCTACATCGTGAATAGAATAACAAATAACCAGATATCATATCAAACTCTATTGTAACAATTATTTATATTACTTGCTATAAAAGATTAAAGCACCTGCCTACATGCCATGGGTGAAAGATTTAAATATAAACCAAGTTAGCAGATTTTCCTCTTGGCATGCGAGTGTCGGTAAGAAAATCCAGTTAGTCAGTGAAGGTAACGTCTCCTAGCAACGGTACAACGTTGGTGCAACTTTTCGCTAACTCGTCACACAATGCCCAAAAAGAAGGACAAGAAAAGCGGCGAAAAACGAATTGAAAACAAGAAAACAACAAAAAAGGACAATTCACCGAATTCGGTCAACTCTGACGGAAAAGAGAAGGATATTTATTTGACTCAAATTAGATTTTTAAACGAGGAACTGGACAGGTGAATGGCTTTACTAAAGGTTGCTTCCGTATATAGTAGGCTATTAAAAATACAGCGAAGAGGAATTTTTTGAATCAATTAGGATTAAATAATTAAGGTGTGAAATTTATTTTTAAACAGCCATTATAGCTAAAACAGCTTTGAAGACTGAAGTTAATGTGACTTTAAGACAGCTTTAATTAACGTGATTAATGAGTGTGTTTACATTACACTTAGTTTAGAAGAATCAGTTGGGAAACAAAGAAAACAAAGTAATTCATATGGGGGAAATCCGGGATGTATATACAAAATAAGCAATAAAATATTATGTAAATCTCCAAAAGCATGTCAGTTTTTTTAAACTTATAACATGCAGTTATTATTGTGACGGCAGTAAGACAGCATTTACATTGTTGTGCACATCCTCTCTTTCTTTCTCCTCAGATATCAGCTGCAATGTGATGAACTGAAGATGCAGAACAGAGATTTACTCTCCCAGTGCAGCATTTCTGAAACTGAGAAGGACATGACTGAGTTGAAATGCTCCCTGTTGGAGAAAGAAGAAGAGGTGGACGAGCTGTTGGAGCGTCTGGACCGCCAGCAGAAAGCTGCTGATCAGGACCGAGCTGTCCTGCAGCTGCAGCACAGCCGGGTGACCAAAGACCTGCAGGACCACATCCACAACCTGGTGGACAAAAACCAGACACTTGGTGAGGATTTACCACCACCGTCTGTGAGTTAAATCAGTAAAATCTTCCTTTTAATGAAGTATTTTGGAGTTTTGGGAGGAATTATGAATATAACTGATAAATCTCCCACATTAGTGTTTAGTGTCTTATGATGTTTTATAGGATAAAGCAGAAAATTTTACTTTATTGAACAAAATTTGCACATAAAATATACCCTGAAATGACTGAAATGAGACTTTTATTGAAAACAACAATGAAGGAGTTTAACCTGAGTATCTTTGTTTTTCATTTTATTCCAGAATAATAAATGTATTCATTAAAAAAGACAAAAACCTATAAAGGACATCTCTGTATGGCGTGCTGTGATTTCTGCTCCTGCAGGCAGCCCTGCTTTGAAAAACAGACATGAAATTACTGGATAGATTAAAAACATTTGTAAAATAATCTGTTATTACATCCACACTTAGGCCTCCACATATCCCTGTTTAGATGAGGATGAGGAAGCAGCTTAAGCAGAGAAACCCAGACTTCCCTTCCCCCAGTAACGTCTTCCTTCCAGCTTATCTGGGGGGATCCTGACATATTCCCCTCATCTTGCTTCAACGTGCCCAGAACAACACAAACAGACCCAGTGACCAGGTGAAGAGTTAGGGGATGTCCACACAGAGACATAGCTTGTGTAATCTTTGGATATTATGTCCTCATGGATCTAAACCTGAACCTGAAAAAGAGTCCCAAAATGGATAAATCTAAAAGTGCTCGGTCTGATGTTTGCAAACTACTTTCTGAACTGATGACACCACGATGCTCTCTTTTAAAGCACTTTACCTTTTTGACCTTAATGACATGTTTCGGACAGTTATTATGTATTAAAAGATAGACAGGGATAAAGCAAGTGATCAGAGACGTCACCATGGGACAGACTTTCACTGGCTGGAGAAAGCTCAGAGAAGAAACAGGATGCAGGATGAATGCCATCATTAGGGTGCTCCAAAAAGAGAACATACAGGCCTGCTGTTTCTAAAGGGTTTTAATGGTTTTATGCAACTATTCCAGCCTTATATATATATATATATATATATAAGGCTGGAATAGTTATATATATATATATATATATATATATATATATATGTATATGTATATATATAGTGAGGAACATCATTACTTCTCCAGAGAAAAGACTTGCTGGTTTGGAGGATTTTCGGAAGGAGAGGGAGAAGTTGATGTCCAACATGGAGTCTCTGGAGAAGCAGCTAGCTCATCAGGAGAAGGAGCACAAAGAGGAGATCCACAGCCTGGAGATGAAAGCACTGCTGGAAAAGAGAAGGTATTAAAAAGCTCATTGTCAGCCATCAGGCTCCAGTTGGATGTAATATGTTCGTCTCTGTGGGACTGAAGGTTTGAAAAGGAAACGGAGCGCCGCATGGCGGCCATGGAAGCAGAAGTGGAGCTCCTGGTGGAGCAGAAGCTTCCTGAAAAAAGCAGGTTGGTGCTGCAGGAGAACATGGAGGTGAAAGCTCGTTTCAGCCAGCTGTCACAGCGAGCTCAGACCCTAATGGAGGAGAACGCCAGCCTGCAGCAGCGCAAAGGGCGACTCGCCACCGACGTGGACGTCCTGGAGCAAATGCTGCGAGAAACAACACGCATGAACTGCATCCAGAAGAAGGTAAAAGCCCGACAGGACGGCAGCATCTGTACATGACAGGGTTCACAGGGTTTGTATCTTCCCTCGGCCAGGCGCTGCAGCAGATCACAGAGAGGTGGAAACAGCTGGAGACGGAGCAGAAAGACGGTCGGCAGCAACTCCAGCTGCTTCAGAGCAAACATACAGGAGTCCTGACTGAAATGGAGACCCTCAGGTCAGTGTTTGCAGCACTTCCTGCACAATTCCTACATCTCAGTGACAAACAGGGAAAACGTAACTGTAGCTGTTAGTTTGCTCTCATCCCTACGACCAATCATGCGTTTTCAGACTGGACCGGGCCTCGTTGTCTGAACGATGCAGCAAAATCACAGAAAAGATGAACCAGAAGAAGGTGGAGCTGCAGGAAGAGAGGAGGAAGAGGAGCAAGATGAAGTGCATCATGCAGGAAGCTGCCCTTACTCTCAGACAAGCCCTGATGGTAGGAACTGTTTTCTGACTTATTACAGAACCTTCCTCAGATGGTTTATTTACCCAGATCAGGCTTCTATACTGAAACTCAGGCTTCTTCATGAAATGCATCCCTAGTTTCCATGGAGACCACACAAGCTGCTCCAAACAGACAGGCATCATGCCCTCACAGATCCTCACCAGCCACTTAATCAGGTCCACCCTGTGTTCAGGAAGCAGGTGAGATGATGACATGGTGCATCATCCAGTGATCATTTCCATCATCTCAGACCAGTCCATCCATTCTCCTCTGACCTCTAATATCCAGACACACTGCTTCAGCTCTCTGTAAACCCTGGAGATGGTTGTGTGTGAAACTCCCAGTCAGACCAACATACCACATCCAGTCACACGAGTGGCAGAACAGGCGGGCCAAGCTAAGCGCTCTGTGAGTGTTCGTGCTTCTGTGTGATTTAGTAAGGAGATGATCCAAATATGCAGTAACACACCACACACAAGAGCTACAAAGTAGCAGGAGACTATGTGTTTCAAATGTTTATCTCAGCTGATGGAACACTTTCAGCACTGATGTTGGCTCTGATCCCTGCAGGACGGACCCACAGAGCAGAACCCGGTGGGGGACGCTGTGGCCCAGTGGAAGGAGCCCATTCAGAAAGCCTTGACGGCTCTGAACCGATGCGCAGTCAGCACCTCTGCAGCAGGAAGAGGCAGACCCAACAGGTCCTCCGACTTTGCTGCAGAAACACGGTAACAACTTTCATCTGCAGCAAGTCCATCAGGACCCGTTAGGAACACATCAGAACACGTTTCACTTCATCAAACACAGATGTGAAACTTTCACACTGCTGTAAAAATGGCCGTTTTACATACAGGGATCACCAGAGGGTCTCACACCAGTAAAGGTTCCTGGAAGCAGAGGAATCACCGCTTGCTCTCATCACCCCCCGGTTCAGCTCGATCCAGACTCAGTTTTACAGGAACCACCTCTCTAAACTCTCCCTGCTTTCTGAACTGAATGGTCCATTTGTTCGTGTCTCCTCAGAGCAGATAGTCTGGATCCAGATCTGTGTCCAGAGGTCCAGGTGAGCCACCACAGGCCCAGCAACCTCAGCTCCGAGTCCCACCTCTCTCAGAAACATAGAAGCACATCTTCCAGGATGGGAGCCAGCTCCAGCTCGTCCATGGTACCGCTGTACAGGTCCGTCTGAAGCACCGCTGCTGGTTCTGCTGGGGGTGACCTGGGTGGTGCTGCTGGTGGATCGCTTCATCGTAGCAGAGCCAGATTTTCAGCTTTATTTTCCTCTGGTTGTGTGTGTTTATGTTTTCCATCAGGTCTGGTTTGTTACTAATCGTTTTATACCTGGATGTGTGAAAACTTTAGCTAGAGCTCAGAAAATGAGCCAGTCAGTCATTTTTCTCTTCTTTCACTCAGGAAACCTGTCGGGTCGAAGACGCTCCGCTCAGTCAGTTGGACTTCGTCAGCGCTGGGATTTTTCACATCCAGCAGATTGAAATGAGCACAGAGACTGAATCCCTCCACAAAGCAGGATTCCTGTGTGAATCTGTCATTTATGTGTGAAACAGTGAATCTCAACATGTCGCAGCTCGTTAGAATAATGATGGATCTTGTTTTCAGAGTTTCTAATCTGTAATGTAACGTTAGGAGACACATTCTGTTCATTTTAAACCGCTGTAATTTCCTGACATTACAGCTAGAGAGATAAAAGTTTCAATAAAGCCGCACATTCCCCAGAGCTGCGATAACTGATGGGAGGAAATCTGCACTCTGCCTCATCGACTTAACCTTGAACTTGGACCACAACGGCTCCGAGCGACGGGAGGAAGTGTTTCTGCATGATCGTACTCATTACCACGTGTTTCAGATCTTCATGTTGAACTTCTTTTAAAGAACACAAACATGTTTTTATGTGAAGCTGTTTGGTGCAGAAGAGATGCTACAATTATTTTATCATGTTCTTATTTATCTTTTAATTTAGGGATATTGGAAATGTGATATTAAAATGATGCAGCACTGATACACCTGTGCAGTTTTATGAGTCTGTGACACGTAGACATTTAATCTGGATCAGAAACATTTACATTTATAACGTTTTGCCTCCTAATAAATAAATGCGCTAAAAGTGCTGCATGTGTAATCAGAACCATGAAGTATCTGTGTTGGAGGAAACTAATCTGGGACAGTAGAAATATCTGAAAGAAACCAAATTACTTTCAGTGAAAACCAGGCGACAGCAGCAAAGTTCATCTAGGTCTGAAGCGGTTTGCTTTAATGGAGGTGTTGCATCTCAGGAAAACAGTGCTGATGAGATGCTTCTGTCAGGAGAACAGGGTTAGCCCCAAATTTAGCTTAGAGACACCACAGTGAAAGCCAAGGTGTTATAGGAGAAACAAAATCACAGTAAAACTGCTTAATCTCCATGGAAACAAGCAGGACCTCCATGTTTCAGTCACAGCAGACACATTAGCATAGCATTAGTGATGCATGTGGCTGCTAGCGCAGCGTTTATGATGAGAGGGATGTTTGCAGGCCGCAGCTTTCATACCACCCTGTGTTTATGTTTGCTTTAAGAGGAACAACAAGCAGAAAATTTAAAGAGGACTAATGTTCCCATGGTTTTCTTATGGTTTCTGATTTTGTTATGCTACATGTTAGCATCGGTGCTTCTCCCACATCAGACCTTTAGCAGAGAGGTTGATGTCCTCTTTTCTCCACATTGCAGAAGCCAAACATCTAATGATCCGACAACAGGAGCTGATTTAGACTTTAATCAATGCTTATCGTTACAAGACAAAGTTTGAGGCACTTCATTCTCATTTGAAGATGAAAGTCAGCGCCTTGAAGAACGCTACGACAACATTTATTACACATATAGGAAACTGGTCTTAAAAAGGAACTACTAGACTCTGACCGCCGTATGTACACTGAAATACACATCTGCATTTAATCAATACTTGATAAATATATAACTTCATGGATTGTTGAGTAATAGGAAATATTAAAAATACTGAGAATCTTCTTTTTAAATACATACAAAGGATTTCTGGAAAGGAACAAATTCTCCAGTCTAAGCAACAAGTCTTCGCCCACGTGAGTCGCACACGTGTCACACTGGAATATGGAGGATATATACAGGAAACAACTCCTCCAACATGATGGGTTTGTTTCCATTTTGGTGCTCCAGAATCAAACACTAAGCTTCACAAGTAAAAAAAAACAAAAATGGCAGTTTCTGCTGATGGTTGGTGGTCCGAACGTTTCAGCCTGAACCTGACGGGACTCGAGGCAGCAGCTGGTTACATTCATATTTAAAGGGCACTTTGGGCTCATCGTGGAGGCAGGTAGAAACAAACATAAAAAAAGACTTGGTTTGTTGGGATCGGGTTCCTCATCCGGCGGTGAAGAGGGCGTCATTCGGCGAGAACCAATAGCAGTGCGGCGTTTGTGAGCTGAGGAAGAGGAGAAAGGGCGTCTAATCAAACACGCCCCTCCGAGTGGGACTCGGTGAGGTCCTTCTGCCGAGTCGAGGCGTTCCCTAGAGGACACAAAGAGACTGGTATGAAATCAGAAGACGTTTGGAGGTTTTAAAACGTTTCTTTGTTCCAGAGCTGCAAACGTACCGGTGACTGGGCTTTGGAGAAGTTAACATGAGCGTAAAGCAGCACTGCGATGTCTTTGTGTCCTGCTTCCAGAGCGATGGACAGAGCATTGCTCTCGTCCTAAAGGTGAAGGAGAAGGTCATTAAGACAAACTGATGGCTCCGCCCCTCCACCAGCAACCAGACGTCACACATCTGGCTCCATTGGTCTAAAACTAAACCTCATCCTGAGGTTCTTAGCTGGGATCACTTACGCCGTCGCTCAGCGTGGCGTCGCAACCAGGCTGAGCCAGCAGCAGTTTGACGATCTCGACGTGGCCGTGTTCGCTGGCGCACATCAGCGCCGTGGAGCCCTCGTCGTCCTGGATGTTGACGTCTGCCCCGTGAGCTAGAAGGGCCCTAACCATGTCCATCCTGCCGTGACTGACAGCCAGCATCAGCCCCGTCTGACCAGCCTGAAACGGGACAGAGCAGTGAGGCAGCCGCAGACACACTTTATGTCACACAGAAATTCTATGCAGCGTTTCTACATGACAGCAGGAACAGAAGGACAGACAGTGAAACAATAAAAAACACATTTTAGGTTTTTTAATAGAACTCAGTGAAGATGATTAAAAGCAGGGGAGAAATGTTTTCTGAGAAAGTTTGTTCCACCTGTTTGCATCGCGACACGCAGCTGATCCACATGCTTTCTCTGAACAGATCACAGATGCATTCTGGGTCTGAAATATGGCGGGAACCAGCAAAACTGCATCCAGAAATGTCTCAAACCAGCAGTTTTTCCATTCTGCACTAAAATACTCCACATTAAACTGGAAAATTGCTAAAAAAAAAAATGTCCTAACGTCTATATTTGCCATCTTAGATAAATTCTCCATCTAGTCCAAATAAATAATTCAACTCAGAGCTTTTCTGCTTAACTCCTGCTCAAACACTCCTAACTCAAATTAAATTGACCCATCAGGACTAATCTGAGTTTGGTGCGTTGGAGCAGAGATACAGCACAGCCCCCTCTTTCACCACTAGGTGTCAGTGATGTAACATTTTCTCACTGTACAGAAACAGGTGAAACATTAAGGCCCGACTCGTCATCAAGCTGAATTCAGGCTTTTAAATAATCCTCCAACTTTCTGAGTCCTTCAGCTGATTATGTCTGCAGAGACCGCCGTGACCCCTGACCTCCGGTAACCCACCTGACTGGCTCGGGCATTCACGTCGCCCTTGCTGAAGAGCTCCTGCACAACGCACATGTCCTTGGGCGTCTCCACAGCGGCCAGAGCTGCAAGCATGATGGGTGTGTATCCCGCCTTGTTCTGCTGGTCCACGTTACACACATCTGAAAGACACACACACACAAAAAGCTGTAGGGACGTTTTTCCAACATGGGTGGTCTTCACGAGGAAGCGTCTGTGATTGATTTGTCGCTGACGCAGCCTGTTGTGCAACAACACACACACACACACACTTCAGTCAATCACATCTCCTTGATGCATTGTCTGCACACTTAACTGCTCCCCCTGCAAGCAGTGCAGACATGTTGCAAAGACACGCAGGGAGGGGGGATCCTAGAGACAGAGTCTGGACAGGACTGACACGAAGGGAGACCTGATGGAACTAGGATACTGGGAGGACAAAGACAACAATGGGAAAGGGGGGAGTGTCAGAGCGAGGACACAAAATGGTGAGAGGACAAAAGGCTTTAGAGCAGCAAGTGGTCGAGACCTCATCAGAGTCTATTGATGCTTCAGAGAGAGGTCGCTGCGTGTGTGTGTGTGTGTGTGTTAGAGGGGAAGAGCGTTCCTCCTTTATGGTAAAAACACTGTTAAAAGGTTCAACATA
>JBAMIG010000012.1:2345883-2363829 GCA_037177335.1 Kiunga ballochi
AGGAACATCAGAGCAAAACCGGGAGCTGCATCACATCTTGGTGGTTTCGACCAGAACTTCCCCGCGGTACCCCCACATCTGGCTTTCTGACCAGACGCATTTTGTCCAACACATGCACTTACCCACAATGCCCTTTGGTTTGCAGTCCACTTCCTGTCTTTGGTTCACATGAACCCAACAGAGCTTGGTTTGTAGGTGGGCCTGAGTCGCTTTCTGTGCTCTGCATCAGTTTCTTTGCGTATGCACGCTCCCCCAAAACTAATTCCAAGTAAACGGAGCCACTCAAAGACACCGAAAGACTTCCACAAGCTTTTAACACAGGTGCCGGCTTGATGAAACGCTTAGCCACTGTGTCTGTTAATTGCACCTCAGACGGTCCGGGAATTACACTTCTGCATTCTATAGTTCCACCATTTGCATTAAAGGATCAATAAAGAATCAATTCAGAATCGTTCATGTCACAAAGTATCTAAAAAGAAACTACCAGACCCCCACTCTGTCCTCTACGGAGGAAGGATGGATGGATCTGCAAGGAAGCAGCTGTTTTACCGTGAAGCGCTGTGGACATCTGCAGGTCCATGCGGCTCTTCTGCTCGGCTGCACTCATCTGCTGCTGCTGCACAGGTGAGTCTGCAGGTTTATCTGCTGCGGACGGACATTTCCTTTCCATCTGCGACCGCTGAGCTTGAACTGTTGGGCTCTGGAGCTGCTGGCTGCTCTCTGAAAGAAAAACCGTCTTTTAACACACTCACACCCTCAGTCATTCAGCCAGCCTGGTAAATGTTAAATGCATTTCTGCTCCAGGCTGTAAACATGTTTATCTCTGCTGGGAAGTCGGTCTGCAGTCTAACACTGATCCAAAGTGATTTTTCTGATTCCATTTGTACGCTTTAACCTTCAACATCTTTACAGACACCTTCCAGATGTTTCTCCCCATCATGCTGTGAAATACACAGTTACTTAACACAAGCCTGGTTAGTCTTTCAGTGCTCCACAAAAGGCTTCAGACAGCAGAAAGACAGAGCTCGCACACATGCAGACTATCGCTCCAGATTCATCAGCAGGGAGCATGAATGCCTCTTATGTAACTCGCAAGGAGCCATGAATCAGCACAGACAGGGAGGTGTTGGTGAAGGCAGGGTAGCTGCAAAAACAACAAGTGGGCGATTGGTGCGACGCGACTGAAATGAGCTCATTGTTGGTTCATGTCCAAAGCCCCCCGTCGCATTCTTCAGGGTCAGAGATAACTTTAGCCTGTCTGATCTGATCAGGATTCTATTCAGAACGTGCTCCAAACCCCCCAAATTACATCTCCACACTGCATAGCAGAACCTAGATGCTCCGTGCAGCATATGCAGCAGCTGAACTGCTGTCAGGTGTAACATTATTTTATCAAACTCCTAAAAGGCCTAAAATTAGAGTGGATTTTAGGACAAATGTCCCCATTCCTCCTCCTGCAGAGGACCACGGTGTTTAAAAGGCTCCAAAACAACAGGTCAGAGACATTTTGCTCATTTTAATGTTTATCTTTAAGCTAAAAAAGCCTCAAACTAATAGGAGGACTAGCAGTTCTGTGCTGAAAAGGTTGTTAAACGTCTGATGATGATGATGGTCCAGTCATGTTTTTTCCTTCTGTTCAGCCTTTTAATCAGGAGGGCTGTTTCCCAGCAACTTCTGCGGTTATGTTTAAAAACTTATGGAAATTAATGATCAACTTGTTTTAGTGCATGTTGCAAAATGTGCATATAATACATTGTGAAACAGCAAATACAGCATAATACAGGACCTTTAGGACAACATGAAGTCATCACGTCATTCAGTAAAACATACGATGCAGAGGGAGGTTTTATAAGAGACAAAAGGGAATTAGATAAATATGTTAATAAAAATTATATCAATTTAAATTATTTTTTTCCAAGTCTATAAAAATAAACTTTACATTTATAGAAAATAATTTATAAACAATAAAACCTAAAATTAGTACATTTTATATATAGTAAATATTTTGTTTTGAATCTCCAGTTTATTACTAGAAAAGCAAGAATGAAAGAATGTTCTCAAGGAAAATCTTCCAACAAAGCGTCTTTATAGTAATGGTTTAGTACAACACACACACGCACACACACACACACACCACTTATGTTCCAAACTACCAGAAGCAAAATAATTAGTTATTAGATTATAAACTATATTTTGTTGTTCGGGACATTTGCAGTGTTTGCCTGAGACTAAACCTGCTGCAGTTTAGTGAGAGTTTACCTTCAGGCTTTAAATACATGATAACCTGTGTTCTGTGAACATTTATGAGGAATCTTTCTGGGAAATTCAGGAGTAAACTCACCTTTGCAGGCGTCCGCCTGCAGCTTACGGATGTCCTCAGCGCTTCCATACTTCATGACAGAGTTGATGGAGGACAGCGTGCTTACCAGCTGACTGTTGATGGACTCAAACTGGGACTGAGGCTGGCCGAAAGCCTCGGCCAGCTCGCTGTAGTTCTCCGCCAGCAGCATTTGTTGCTCCTGCAGCAGCTTCTGCACCCTCTCGATGTAATGGTCCAAGCCGACGTTGGCCTGCGAGGCGGCCTCGGCCTTCACCTCCGCGGCCGTCACCTGCACCACCTCCTTACTCGCAGATTGGGCTGGCTGGGAGGGGCCGCATGCTATGTTTCTGGTCTTTAAACCAATCAAAAAGTTGTCATGGATGCTGACAGGCCCCACCCCGCATTCTTTGGTTTTGGTTGAAACGGATTTGCAGATGAAAGACGAGGCGTCTGCGACGGTGCCAACAGCGATGGAACGCATCTTTGCTGAGGCGACATCTTTGACGAGCCCGTCCCCGGCTGCGACCGTCCTGGTTTCGGGCGGCGCCGTGTTGGTTTGCTTATCACAGGTAATCAGCTGCATATCGGTGAACGAGTCGGCGACCTCGGCAGCGCGAGTGTTCGTGCACTTGCTTGTAACTTCTGTCTCTGTGTTGGTGTGCTGCGTTGCTGAGTCCGGGGCAGCCATGACTCCAGAGTCCACCTTACGGACACAACCTGCATCACTCCCTCGTGAGACAAAGGTCTTGATGGGAGAAATGACCACGTCCACCGAACAGTCCCCGCACCCGACTGATCGAGCCTCTTTGCTCGTCCCCGCCACAGCTCGGCGGAGGGCCAAGCAGTCCGGCGACTCCTCTGTGTTTACCCCCACCTCACACACACTCGGCTCAATGCCGACCTGCTGGTGGCGCATCTCCACCCGCCTACCGACACACTGATCATTCACCTCCACGCGTTCACGCACCACCCATTGGTCCATGGAGATCTCTGGTCCCGTACCGATGCTCTGTAAGCTGGGCAGACAGGACACCCCGACTGTTTGGGTCTGCAGAGTTTTGTCTGAGCCAACATGGCTGAGGTCCAGATGCTCTCCCACCCCCTGGCTGCGTGTCTGGATCTTGGCCTCCACGCAGGCGTGGAACGTCTCCGGTCGGACCATCAAACCTTTGTCCGCTCTTTTCTTGTTCGACCCGCCAGCCGCTTGGAGCTCCAGTTTTAGCTTCCCCATCTCCATCTCATGGGTGGTTTCTTTAAGCTGCACCTCCAGCCGGTAGATCTTCTCTTTCAGGGCTTCGATTGCCTGCTGCTGGAGCTCAATCTCCTTCTCGGCTTCGCTGGACACCCCCAGCATTGCCTCGTTCACAGCCACAGCAGCACTCCGCTTTTCCAGCCATTCTGTCGCCACTCCAACATCCCGGAGACGTTCTTTTCTCTGCACACGAGCAGCAAAGAGGTTGTTCATGTTTTCATCCGTGACAACACCGATGGACTTTTGGCGTGCTTGGTTTTGCGGCTCCGCCTCGGTCACACTGCTGTCCTTGGTAGTCTTCTCCAGAGCTTGGACCTCAGCCGCCAGACGCCTGAACTCCTCCAGCCTCTGAGTGCTCTGCTCCTGTGCTTCAGGCTCCATGATGTGCAGCTCCGTTTCCTTCTGGATCGGGCCAGCGTTCTCCATCTGGTCGGCGCTGCCCACGCTGTAGGAGCGTTTGCGGAAGCCACTGTAGCCGGGATTCTTCGACTGCGCAACCAGTTGCCTTTTCTCCTCCTGCAGAACTGCAATCTTCACCTGTAAGATGGGAATGGTTTTCACCTGCTCCTCCAGCTCCTTCAGCCTTTTCAGGGCCACGACCATCTGCTCTCGGATCTGCTGTAGGTGTAACGGACTCACGTTGGTCACTGGGGTGGCCATGCCGGAGCTCATGGGGCTGTGGCGGATGGAGCTCCCCATGGATGGCGGGTAGTAAGGGTTGTACTCTCCGTTAGACAGATGACCGTTGATGGGCAGCGGCTGGAGGGTGCTGGGGGAGATCTGGCTTGGGGCGATTGAGCCAGAATAAGACGAAAGCGAGCTGCTGGAGCCCATGCCACCGAAGCTGGCGAGACGTCGTCGTGGCAAGGGGGGCTCGCCAAGCGGCTGCATGATCAGGCGCTCCTGCTCCAGCCGGCGGCGAGTCTCCATCAGCGTCTTCTCCACTTGGGGGTTGTGGCGAGAGACGAGACGGGGCGAAGGTGGCGGGAGGAGTTGCTTATGCTCCAAGATGCCAGAGTAGGGATGATGGAGGGGGACCTCACAGGTAGATCGTGATAAGGTGGGGGTCAGAGAAGCAATGTCCTGGGACCTGGAGGTGAGGAAGACTGGGGACTGCTTGCCGTCACTGTTGGAAGAAGACAGGGAGTCTGTGGAGGTCCATTCAGCCTGGGCACCGACCCCCCCAGTGCTGCCACGAGGCGCTGCCGAGGGTTTCGCCGCCTTGGGCTTTCTCTGGATGCTCAGCTTCTTAATAGTGTTGCCCCTCTCAATGTCATCCACATACTTGAGGAAGTCCAGGTCTAACTGGTAACCGTAGGGGGTTTCAACATAGTATGAGTCCTTCTCATCTCCTGTGCTCGGGCATCTCTGCGTTCTTTCTGCAAGAGAGGGAAGAAAAAACAAATAGTAGAAATCTAATAATATGAAGGATGTTTAGAGAGGAAGCAAACAGAGGTGGTCTGTTTGAAGACCCTAAAAACAGATGGACAACTTTTACTGCACAATAGCCATGATTTGACAGCGCGAGTACAAACATGCCTCATGTTTCTTCATGAGTGATGAAGTTTAGACAGAAACACAGAGCAGAGGACACCAAACACAACCAAACACAAACCTTAGCTGTCAGATCTAAGCTGCTGGTGCGTGCGAACCTCTGAGTGGAAAAACGTCTTTACAAAGAGATGACAGTGTCAATATTTTGTGGTCCAAAATCCAAACTCCACGGTGAGGGGGAGAAAACAAAGCTCAGACAGTCGCAGTGAAACAAACCTATAGATCAATCAAAGCAGAGTCCAAAGTCCACAGGCAGCCAGCAGAACAGGGCCGCCGTCAGATCCACATTCACACTGTGTCGGCTAAATACAGCGTCTTGTTCTTGGTATGCCTGGAACTCTCACCGGCTAAAGCAAACACAGGCTGGAAATAAACAGCCCCGTGCTTCCTTTCCCAGTCCGCCCAGCTCCAGGACCTTCAGCTGCAACACAGGAGGGAATTACTAAGCCTGCTGCTAAGCTTCACTCCCCTCAGACCAACAGCTCTTTCTCCTTTCTGGCTCTCCCCCCTCGCTGGCTGATTTAGCAGCAATCTGCGCCCTCGCTTTCTCAATCTTCTCTCCACAAGAGGAAGAAAAAAGTTTCTCTGTTGGTGTAAAGTCAGTGCAACTCTGCTCTGCTGTACTATTGGACAGCTGCTTCCTCCAATCGCACGAGCCTCAGAGCCAGGCACTTCCCTCCCTAAACAAGAATCTTGCTTTTCAGTGGAGGGGAGGCGAACTCGAGACAATAACAGTCTGTCCTTGAGACAAACAGCTCAGCTAATGGACACGTCAAACTTCATGAACCTGGTTTTTATCCTGATGCTCACTGGAGTCAAACCGATCAAACGTTCAGCGCGTTTACTGATACACACAAATAAAAAAAATAGGAGGAAAATTGTCACATTTGAGTCAAAAAGACTTTAGTCTGAAAAAAGCTTTTTATTTATTGTAAAATCAGTTATTTGGAGTTTTATTATTGTGACCTGATTTCAGGGTTCAGACTATTTGCCTAACTTAAAGACAGCTTTATAAAACTATGGTTACGTCATTCATTCGACCTTTTAATGATTTATTGACATGTAGACAAAGACTCAAACTACCCACTGTGCACATTTCTGTTATTTCTAATCTAAAACACTTTGTCTCCAGGTTGGCTGTTTTATTTAATCACATATTAACGTGGTAATCAAAGCAAGAAAAATTAATTTTGGCAGGTTTTATCTTTTTATTTATCTCTTTAATTCTGCATCCAACTTGCATCCTGTCTCTTCTCTGAGCTCTCTCCAGTCAAAGTCTGATAACTTTACTTTATGTCTTGTCACCCTTCTTTTCCTTACCTCCTCAAATTTGATCATTTAGCTTTTTCTTGCTAAATTAGCCACAACGTGCACCCATTAACAACCAATGTATTGATGTGATGTTGGTGGTGTGTGATGCAACACCATATAAAGCATAACTGAGGTCCATGTGAAGCCTGAGGCTGAAAAGAAAAAAAAAAAAAGTGTGAATGAGATTTTCAGCCTCCTGATGAGGTGTATTCAGTTGCAGCAGCACTTAGTTTTAATAAAATGTTTCTTTAAATGTATTTTGTTTAAAGAGACTCTAAAACAAGACTAATCTGCATTATTTCATCCTTTCTGAGATGAAGGTCTGTTTACTGCTGCAGCGGCATCAACGATCCCTCTGAGCGCGCTCAGTCTTGTGCCAACTGCTACAGAGAACGGCTCCAATCATGGCACGAGCGCTGACCGGCCATGTCATGCTTCGAGGAGTGACAGGCGGTCCTGTGGTACCGCAGAGACCATGAACAGCTGAGCGATGACCTCATCAGCTCCAGACGAGTGAAGGGGGTCAGGCTACAGAGTCTGAGAAGAGCCCGGGAGTCTGCTGCACTCTTCAGCTGTTACATTGTCAATCTGACGGAGTACAGCACAGTTAAACCACTGTTCCCAGGAGCTGCTCTTATAAAAAGCAGGCAGGTCCAACATCGGGCAACATTTATGGAACAGTTCTGCTTAAATCTGGTCCATTTGCACAAAAAAGCTGTTTTACAGTTAAAGTGAAACTTTCCCAGTCAGATGGTAACAAATCGAGCTCCACCAGAGTGACTAAGCACCATCAGCATTTAAGCAACTCTAAAACAACTCCTCCCAAAGTGCATTTAAAAACTCTACACACCCCTGTTAAAAACAGGATTTTATTATGCCAGAGAAACAGGCTACAATCCCCCCAAAATAAAGTTATGAAGGAAAAAGAGATGCATGTAAAAGTAAAAAACATGCAATAATTTGGTTGCTTCAATGTACGCAACAATAAATATTACATAGAATATTTATTCCCAATATGGCTCACAGCTGTTAGGTACAATAACAGGAACAAACTATACAATTGACATTAAGTTAAGAATTATCATTAATTATGTAAAGAGTGAATAAAAGCAACTAAAATCTAATAACTAGTTATAAGAAATTAAGGTTTTAGTAAGGAGAAGGATTCTATAAAGATTTTTCCACAGTACTGAATATTCCATGAAACACCACAAGTGGAGAAAATGTGGGACAACAGTGACACACAATGAGCTGGAAATGTCCCAGAAAGACATCCGGAAAGCTGCCAAGAGACCTACAGCAACACGGAGGACGCTGCAGGAATTCCCGGCCAGTGCAGGTTGTGTACTACTCACCACAACATGGCTGCAAATAAAACCAGCAGGTTCGCTGGTCCCAGGAGAAAAAGAAGATATTTTAACCACAATATTATCGTGCAAAAAGATCTCTGCCCACAGAGAAGCATGGTGGGGGCAGTATCATGCTTCAGTTTTCAGCTGGAACTGGGATTACGGATCGTTCACCAGTCATTGTCCTGGAAACCTCAAGCGGCTGCCAGAAAGATGAACCTTGTTCACAATAAACTTACTGTTCATTTTACTTTAAAGATTTTTGTCTCCCGATCGATTAACACACCAATTCAATTTAATTATGAGAAATTCAGATCTGGATTTAAATCCCTCCTGGTATAAAGACACAGAGGTTGATGCCATTAAATCCCAGAGGAAGAGTCAGTAACCGAGGACATGATCCAGGTACGGAGATTTACAAGAGCTTTACTCCTTACACTGCATGTAGTGACAGCAAGCATATATATCCCATAATATTCTGTCATCGCATTATTGCACAATTAAGAAAAACGGTCAAAAGGTTTGTAGGCTAGTTAGCATTAGCTAGATTAGCATTAGATATAAGAGGCCTGAACTCCTACATATCCATGATGAATGCATACATTTTAAAAAAATATAAACCACATTATATATTGAGGTAAAGCATTTTACTGTACAAAAATTACTAAAAAAAAAAAAAAATTTGGTAAATGATTGAAATAAGATAAATTATTTGTCAACAGAACAGGAAAATTTGGCTCATCAACAATTCCTAAGTAAAAAAAAATAAGATTCTTACCTTTAAAATAATTAGCACGTGTCCTTAAATTATTTAAGTTTTTCCAGTGATTAAAATAATAAAAAAAAATTATTATTTGCACTTCACAGATCCCCGCTCATTGTTTACAGCATTTATTTATCCCAATACTGCTCGAAACATTATGCAACCGAGTGAGCAGCTGAAAAAGAACATCAGGCGGTTTGCACGCAGCGTTCCAGACCCAATCTACTTTTCTCAGCTTGGATAATCCAACATTTCACCCTAATTTGCCAACATTAGCCGTTTGTGCACGATTGTTCTCAGTAGAAGCTGTGAGGTTATAATAAGTCTGCAGGAGATGATTGGCAGGACAGGGTGCAGACAGAAAGCTCGCGCTCAAAGCAAACAAGTGGGATTGTTCATTCTTCATGTGGTTGCTCCGGTTTTAAACCACGTCCACTGACATACGCTGCACGTTAAATCCCTGTGAAACTGCGTCTGCTGGGCTCGTTTTCATGACGAGCAGTAAATTTGTTCAGTCTAAAAATCCCTCCGCACCGGCTTCCTTCTGGTTTGCTGTGAAAATACTGCACTGAAATCCAGGTCGCAGCTCCATCTTAAGGAAAATATACAAGCAGGGCTTTGCTTATTCTGCCCCGGCTGTGGAGAAGCTTAAATTTAGAGCTGACAAAAGCCTTTTAACATCCATGGCACCATCAGAGGCAGAAGAAACTACTGTAAATCTGCCTGCCATCGGTCTCAGTGCACACTGGCCTCTTACTGCAGTTTAAACCTTCATTTATATTAGAGAGAAAACTATGTGGATGACATCTAAAGCATCTGAAGTCGAGAAACCAGCGTAAAAACCTGGAAGAAACTTTCATTATTTGCTCTTTTCATGCATAAGTCTATGTTTCCCAGTTTGAGGTTAAACTCGGTTACTTTCTGCAGGAGGTCATTTGTCCACGTTCAGCTTTCCTGTGTGAAATCTGCTTGCAGGGTTCTGTAGAATCAGTGGTACCAGCTGGGAGTGGCTCAAAAACAACACTTTTAACACCCACATGGGAAACTCGGCACATCCGAGACAAATCATCTGAACGCGCACACACGCGCGCGCACACACACACACACACACACACACACACACTACAGGATGACCAGCTCATTCATATTAAATTCATATTAAATCTTTTTGATAGAAATTCACACAAAACAAAGTTTCTGGAAAGTTCTTTGAGTTGAAAAGCTTGAAATCTCATATTTAAAAGCATTTACAGCTTATTTTCACCCATCTGGTGAAAACACTGAGTATCCTGTTCATGCAGATAAACACTGAAAGAAGTTCCACTTGTTCATGTTGCGCACCAGAAACTTCAGATAAAAACAGGAAATTTCCCTAAACGCCAGCAGGGCCTCTGATAATACATCCTAATGTCATTTATGAAGCATAACAGTTAAACAGGAAATGGTTGGATTAATAATAGGATTTATAAGGAATGTGGTTTTAACAAGTCAATTACATTTATTTAGTTACAGAAAACTGATTTAATCAGTCAATTTATATAAAACATTTTAAAGGTGGATGAGCAAAGTGCTTTGTGTAAAAGTCAGCAGTAATATAACGATAAAATAATTCTAAACCAAAGGGGAAGGGTGAACGAGCGGGTCTACAGACCAAAGACTAAGTGTCCGATAAATATTCTGGAGCCGAACCTTAAAATGAATCCTGCCCATAATGAGGCCGGTGAAGTGAAAATGGCACCGGCGTTATGTGCACATGTTCTTTGTCCCAGTTAGCCGCTCTAAAAGCTTGCATGTTTACTGGTTCATCCTGGTTCCGTATTTACCAACTTTTTCATGTGTTGCAACCTTCTGGTGACCATCATGATGGTGTGCATATTTCCCCTGCAGCTACTGCAAAAGCTCCTCCGGCATTAAAAACATACTTTTGGTTCTTGTGGATGGAGCCTAGATGGCGTCAGACTTTGTGACGTCACTTGCAGGTTTCTGAAGAGCTGGGTGGTTCCTACCGGCGCCATCTTGGCAACGTCACACGTGCAATCGCTTCCAGAAAGTACAAAAATGGGCAAAGAGGTGGAGCTGGGGGGAAAGCTGTGTTCGGGGTGTGGATGATTGACATCTATTAAACTAAGCTAGGAGCTATCTAAGCTAACAGGAACTAGCCAGCTAATGGCGCTAAGCAGGCTAAAGCTAAAGTGATAGCCGGTACGAGCGAGGTGCTCCTAATAAAAGGGACCACAGAGCGCATACTCAAGTCTAGCATGTAGAATTTAATGATCTTAGTAGTACAAAAACACTAATCCAAACACAACACTGTGCACACACTCCACTCATTATACTGAGAACTAAGCATGATGCAAGTGTGTGTGTGGAGGTCCAGCTGCCTGAAACACAAACACACCGTTACACCAACTCATGTTCACAACTTCAACTGCACTCAATTCAGCCAAAAACCATGTTCCCATAATAAACAGCAAAGATTTTACGGTACGTCATGGAGAGCCTGCTTTTGTCTCCTAAACATGCCTGGCACACAAACACCTCGTCATTCCCGCCTGGTATTTCCTGGTTCTGCCCGAGAGCCGAATGACTCCCAAGAAAAAGCAGAACCAGTGCTTGTTCAGTTCCTCCCGCTGCAGCGGCGTCAACACAACGCCAACAAGACATCCGTTTAAATCCCGGAAACGAAACAGAACACGAAGCTGAAGCAGAGGAGAGGGAGCGGACCGGATCTGCTGGTACAAGCAGCAGCTGGCCGAGCCAAACACCGCTGCCAAACTCAACTTAATGCTTTACGTGGTGATGGAGGCTGCAGGAAATGTTTGGGCTTCCTGTGCAAACGTTTCCATCTTGAGCCTTTTCTCATACATGGTCATGAAAAGCATGAATGCTCTTTAAACACACATCATAGTAAGTCGCTTTGGATAAAAGCTTCTGCTAAATGACTGGATAGTAAAGGAATATTAAATCATACAGACAGAAGTTTGATGACGCTAAGCTGCTCAGAGACAGATTTCATGTTTTTTTTTTATCCAAAACAAGCCAATGAGGGTTTTTTCAGTAAAAGTTGCACAGAAAGCAGCAATGATCATTTTTAGGTTTAAAGTGCGAGTAATAAAATCGATCTTTGTGAACAAGTCAGACCTTTTTCTTAGGTTTTAGCTTCTCTTCTTAGATCTCTGTTAAATCCTGAATTTAACAATGTTCTCCTCCCAGATACAGCCCACTAAGACCAGTCTCCATTATAAAAACGGTTTTTATTGTACTTCCCATTAGTTTTCTCCTCCTCGCCACACACGGCTTCATTTATAAAAGGTTCTGAATCCTTTTGGGTTTATCATCAGGTTTCCATCAGAACCGCCTGACCGCGAGAGATTCCTGCCAGCCAGGGAAGCCCATCACCCCACGCATTTTCCCACAATGCCTTTTGCTTTGTTTGCCAACTTTTTGCCTGAAACGGACCAAAACTGGAAGTGGAAAGCTGACCAGACTCCAGTTAAATGAACACATGTTAAACCACAATAAACTGGAATTAATCAGCTTTGTGATGTTGCAATAAACAAATATGCTGAATGGAATAGCAAAAGATTTTGGGGCATTAAAATAATTACTGTATAAACAAACAAAAAAAACAATCACTTTATTAAATAAATGTTTTTAGTCTGGACTTTAAAATTGACAACATATAAATATATATAAACCAAACATAATAAAATGATAAAAATGTCACATTTCTTCATCATCTTTGACCGTTTGTAGTCAAACAGCGAACAGCTCTCATGAAGACATGTCTAACCATAAAGCATCACTCAGCTCTGCTGTGGTAGAAAATACATATTTATGTACTGGATTTAATAGATTAGAGCTCAGAGAAATCTTGGTACCAGTTTGGACTGAACTAAATTTTAATCGAACAGTAAATACGTTTTTACAGATCTCTCTATAAAAAATTAAAAATAAATATTGATACACCTGGAAATTTGCAGCAATTATCAATTATAAATCTACTCCAAAATGACCTCCAGAGTTCCTCATAGCTCTATTTTAGGCTCAGTTCAGCATCTACAGACTCTTTCCTGCTTAGATCATGGAAACAAACTGAACAACATCCTTATGCTGATGACACTCTGCTTTATATTACCGCCTCACCAGGGGACTCAGCTTCTGTGAAAAGCTGAATATTTCTGCTGAAGAAAATAGACAAAAACTACATTTATTTTGAATGGAAACAAAATAATCATCTAAAAATCCATTTCTGGCTTCAGCCACAGACCTTGGTATCATTGTGTATTTTATACATTTAGAAGTCGTAATAAAGCAAGAACCAAATCAGCTGCTTGTGCTTTCACAAAGATTAGAGAGAACAGCTCCCTGGTTCTCACATCTTCACAGTAAAAAAAAACTGATTTTAAAAACGTTGCTGCTGGTGTCTGAGGATCTAAAGGTGATTCGATCACCTGGTTCAAGTTTCCTGAGACAAAACTCATTTAGTTTTCATGTCCCTCATTTCTGAATGAATAAATCAGATGACCTAAAATTTGCCCAGAACTACAGAAACCCCTTTTAATTTATTACCTACATTCCTGTTTACTAGTTTTCCACTAGATTTATGTTTACATAATGTAAACATACATGTTTGTAAAAAAATTAGACTGTATTTTGGGTATATTGAATAGACCAATAATGAGCACACAACAACAGGATTATGTCATCAGCTATACCTGATATTAAATCAGGATAAATGGCTTTACACAAATGCAAGATTAACCTCCATCCATCACTGCTCTATTTTAGTGCCAAAGCCCATTTCTGATAAAGACAATGAGGTGATTAACACACACTCAGACTCTGTGACACTAAAACAAACCAGAGCTCATCCGTTCATCAGCTCGGCTGGAAGAAGACAGTGATGGTCCAGAGCTGTCAGGACCAGTGAATAAAACAATTATCCCGTTAAGGCTGGAAAAACAGCCTCCTCCCCTTCTGGCTCGCAATATAATAACCTCGTCGCACTTAAACAGACTCACAATAGGAAAGTGTCTGAATGGTGCCATGGGGGTGTTTTTTTAAGTGGCAGCTGGGTCCATTACGACACCAGAAACAAAACCGCCTCAGTGGGTTTAAATGAGCTGCAGGGGGTCAACTCTGCTGTTTTCTGCCGACAGCAGCGTGGCGCTATTCACGTCAGGACATCGCGCTCCGCTCCGAGTCGGGACTTGTGAGAGGTTTGTTATTTCAAACAAATGCAATCCTTGTTGTTCCCCCTAATCACGTCCTCTAAACACAGGAGATTAGCAGGAGGAGTGAAATATAAAGACGTGTTCATGTTGTTCTCTGAGACCGCCTCAAGGGGACCGATGTTTCCGGGTTACGGGCCGAGTCCTGCAGCTGCATGAAGCGTTCTCAGCTTGAATTGTGATCTGCAGAGGTTTTCTTTGGAGAATGTGCTTCATGGTTTGTTGCTCAACGCACTGAGGCGTCGCACATCCCACATTTGGCAGGAGTTTCATCTGAGAGAAGCCTCGCTGCACAAACTGGCTCCAGCTCAGAATATGCAACCATACTGTGATGAGCGGAACCGCAAACTAACAAGAATTATGACTGGAATGTAACAACTCCATGTGTTTGTGCACATTCTTCCATCGACTGTGTGCCAACACAGCTAAATAATGCTCAATCACAGAGAAATTACTTACTCTGATGTCTTTTTTTAATGTCTGCTTGTTTCTGTGTGAAAGGAGGATTTTAGGAAATAAATAGATCAAATGTTCATGACTTTATGAAACTTATGAAGCTTCACTGTAAAACATGTAAAACAGTCAGAAGCAGCAGAGATGAGGAGAAATGATGTAAAATAAACCGAAGTTCAGAAAGTTTGAATGATTTTGTTCCAGACGTGTTGAGCAGTTTGACATGCAAGTGGGAGTTTTTTATGGCATTCCTGTAGTTTTTCTGGTGACTCGACCTTTAAACATCCACTCAGACAATCCGTTTCATCATCTCGAAGCGGTTTTCCTCATCTCGTCTAAACTCTGACACCTAAAACCTTTTACTGGATATTTCATGTTCTTCATCTCTGTAAACCCTGAGGCGGTTCAGACCATCAGGACACATTCAAAGCTCAAACACTTTTTGACTCTGGAGAAAAGTGTGAATCTCCTCCACATGTAATCTCTGCACATTTTCTCAGAGCCACAGAACATCAGAAACGTTCTGGTCCGAACACAGAAAAGCAACTGGAACTCCTTCAGCATCATTAATGCTCTCCTACACAGGAGGTTAAATATCCCCATCTTTTAGGCATTCCTCCACCACAGCAGGTCACTGCCTTGTTAAGCACCAACACTGCAGACAGATTACGTTTAACTGTTTGTAGGGAAGGAGAGGAGCAGTGCTGACAAAGGATTAATCAGCTTTTTGGCTTTTCTACCTGTTAAAACAGACACACTAGCACATCGGTGCTCTTGATGCCGTGCTTGATCTCGTTCAGGCTCGTGATTTCTCTCATGGATCCTGCTTGCTGCACATTCCTGGAGGGATTTGGAAGCGAGAGGTTTCTCTCTCTCTCCTGTTAGGCTTTGCAGGAATGTGAGCCATCTGCAGGTGTGTGTTCAAAGCAGAAACTCTGCTCGGAGAAATTATTTCACACCGAAACGGAGAAAGCTTCCCTGCAGACCCACAGACATGAGAGCGCAACACAACTCTAATCCCATAAAAACTTCACTTCATTCGTGACAGTAATTCATTAAAATGACCAAAGCGAACTAAGTATCCCAGATGGATAATCACACATCAAACTGGGGCCAGTGGGACCAGTAAAGGAGGTAAAACATGTCGGATTGTTTGGGTCTTAATGTCAGCTGCAGTATTCACATGGAAACCCAGAGGCTTCAGCTTATCCAGACTCTGTTATATTTTCCTGATATTTCTGGTACAATATGAATGTTTGAAATGCAAAGAATAAATAAAATAAATAAATAGAAACAAAAATCATAGACCCATATGCATGCATTTATATAGACACATTTCATGCATACATGTGTGCATTCAGTGATGGTCAATCATCGTCATATTACCCAGAAATACGTCTGCACTTTTCAGTTTGTAAGGCTCATTACTTTGTTTCTAAATCTGTATTCTGCACACTTCCTGGCCGGGTCACCTGAGAGATCCTCGTCTATTAAATCCGTTTTAAATTCTAATAAAGATTTAATAAATTAATTCAGCTGCATAATCTTGTGTATCAGCTGAATAAAGATTGCAATGGTGCCTCAAAGCGGGCCGAAGCAGCTTAATGGGAGCAAACCATCACAATCCCACACATTAGTTCAACCAGATGAGAGATCGCCGCTGTTTCAATCAGACAGAAAAACCCTGATTTTTTTATTTGAATGCTTTGCTTTTTATTTTTTAACAAACTGGTTTTCACAAACTGGCATCAGGTCACAGGTTTTGTTTGCAACAAACATAAAAAAACAACTTTTACATCAGACTTTAACGTAATTCTCAGTTTTACTCCGAAGTGAAACTTTGCTCCAGTAAATGTTCTGCATGTGAGGAAAGGGACGGCGTGTAACCTCTGAACCAAACTTCAGCCTAACGGAAGCATTAATGAATGATACCGTTAATGAATCTGCTGTACAGCAACACGTACTGATGGGACGGATTTCAGCCGCGTATGATCATGTGACCTGGAGCACTTTGGATCCCTAAAAACCAACAAAATCTCAGTACAGGAATTCTATAAAACCATACCCCACCAGGTTTACCAGCATGCTACCAATACATCCTGATTGTCCCGATCATGCATCATATACTCGTTATGTCTGCAGGGTTTGAACCAACGTCGGTCACACTTCAGAGCTGGAGCGGCGTTAGAAAGAGAGCAGTTAAATATACTTTATGAGAAGCGTGAAACTGGACTCCTAATCCAACTTTAGTCCTATTGTATTCCTACCCAGCTGAGTTTTATTTAGCCCAGATGAGAACCCCCCACCCCCACCCACCCTGTGGTACACATAGGAACCATCATACAAATGGTTTGGTTCCAACACAAAAACGAAACAAACATCTGCATCAAACAGTAAAGAACAAAAGAACACAAAAACAAATAGGATGAAATAAGAGAGGGCTGGTTAGCTGGTTACCTGAGCCATTGCCATTCACATGCATGGTTTGAGCCATGGCTGCAGTTGTGTGCTCTCAGTCCCACAGCAAGACTCGCTGCAGTCATGCAACTGCCATGCATCAAGTCCAGATCACCATGCAACCTGCAGAGCGAGACAAAATGCAGACACAGAAGCATCCATTAGAGGAGGTACCGCTCAAACAGATTCATTTTTTATTCCATCTGAAATGTATTTTTACATCCAAAGCGCTTCTTTGTGAGAGCTGGAGTCAACTCAGCATAACGGGCTGTGTGCGCTGGTTTGGTGATCATCAATGGAGACATTATGAGCAGAAACAGAAGAGCTGTTGTGGGTAAAAATGGCTAAATGAGGAGAAAACATTGACTCTGTGTGTGGGGCAAGAGCAAACCTCTGGTTTCTCCTGAATGATGCAACAAGCCTAAGATCATCAGTTTAGGCTGATTTTCTGTATTCATATCTTTCAGTCAAAGTTGATAGAAGCAGAACATGTTTGTTGATGCTTTCCACCCATCCATAAGGTCACAGAGGCACCGGGTTCAGGAGTGAGACGTTTGCAGCAAAGCAAAACCTGCACAGTCACCAGGTAAATATTACCTCATTGAATTACTGCAAATGCAACATTTTCTGCCTCAATGTAAAACAAAAGTGGTTGAGTCGTTTCAGACATCATTCATGTGGAAGCAGACGTATCCCACACCGTGCAGAAGGTCTTAAACGCATCAGATCATCAAGTCCCAGCGTGTGCTTTGCAATGAGCTTATGAACCTTCAGAAAGCAGAGTATATGGAGGCCGCAAGGCTGGCACACATCACGAGATCCTTCAGACAAGACCCCTCCTTTCTGATCCAGTGTGGCTGAGCAGCAGCGGGTCCGGGTCTACGTTTGCAATATTCCACATCTCACGTCGCCAAACGGGAATTCAGTGTAATAAAAACATTATCCTGCAGCGAGCATTTGTTTAGGTGAAGCGGCTCATCTGGTTTTATGTACAGAACAGAAACATGCAGGTGAGCTGCAGCGCTGCATCGGCCAAAGATTAGAACAGAAAGAAGGAAAAGCTGCTCAAGAACAAAAAGTCCAAAGTTTTTTTATGCAGCCGACAGATAAAAACATGACCGCCGGCTTAGAGACAAAGTCAGAGATAAACATAAACATCTCCTCAGTTAAACCAGTTTGAGATTTAAAAAGAAGAAAATAAAAAGCAACCTGAAGAAGCTTCATGCAGGAGAAAACACACACACACACACACA
>JBAMIG010000012.1:2399239-2418009 GCA_037177335.1 Kiunga ballochi
GATGATGATGATGGAGGAATGGGAGATTCTCATGATGATGATGATGATGATGGAGGAATGGGAGATTCTCATGATTCTCATGATGATGATGATGATGGAATGGAAGTTTATTGTATAGCACGTTTAATGTACAGGACGATTCAAAGTGCTTTAGTTGAAATAGTAAAAGCATTACAGATGTAGAGATAAATAAAAACAGCAAAAATCACAGTAAAATATTAAAGTCATTAAAAGCAGATCAGATAATTCATAGATGCATGGAAAAAAAAAAAGAAAAACGTTGAGGTGCAGATGTTTCTTTATGTGTCATTTACCTGTTTAACTAACCTTTGGGGTCTTCATTCGCCTCAGGGAAAGTATGTGGTCTGTTTTGACCCATTGGACGGCTCCAGCAACATCGACTGCCTGGCTTCCATTGGCACCATTTTTGCCATCTATAAACGGGTAAGTTCAACCTCTGCAAAACGGGAAAATAGAAGAAAAAGTATAACACTGAAGTTGATGTTACAAAGTCTTTTTATAGCCTTTTTTATTATTAAACCATCCAGTTATGTCAGATAAATAAACTTGTATAGGGTCAACACTTCCTGTTCAGGCTGTATAAAGTAGTTTACTGTAATGCATTTGAGTTTAATTCAGTGTAACCAGACTGGTTACACTGAATTTAATATAAGCATATAGTGATACAAGTACATCATTTATCCAGATAAATTCTATCTGGTGGAATTATTCAACACAACTTTATTTATGTGTATTATTTTTGGCTAAGAAGATAATAATTGTTTCCATTCAGAACATTCTCAGAGAGCAGAAACATAAAAAGATTAATGTCATTCTTTACTGATTAAACACAAATAACAGATGAATAACACAGAAAGATGTTAGATATGCAGGAGGTCAGGAATAAATATGGAAGCTGATACAACATGCTTTACACAACAACAACAACAATAATACAATTAATAATAATAATTATTATTATTATTAATATATTATTATATTTATTATGACCATTCTTTTTATTTTTAGCCATTGTGTACATGTTGTACATGTGTGTAATTTTGAGGTGACTGGGAAAACTTAATAGTTGTACACATCACATTTACAGATTTGTCAACCTGATCAAATTAAAATCAGATTAATTGATCAGACTGAGACATATCAGACAAATGTTTTGAGAGGTCAAACTGAGCCAAGCTGACCAGATCCACCAGTAAAGTTGTTCTTAGATCTATGCTCTCTTCCACTCTGAAGGATAACGCCCCCGGCCCAAAATATCATGTAATTAGGACAAAACAGTGTTTTTAAGAAGTTAAATGAATTTTTATTTAAGAATACGGGCATGACTGCTGCCTGCTTCCGTACTGCTGCATCCTTTTTGGGTTCACATTTTAAACCACTGTGTTATTATTTGTATGTATCTTATTTTAAATCGTGTTATTTTCTGGATAATGATGAAATCTAATCTTAGAATCTGAGGCTCTGCCTGCTCAGAAAAGACAGTTCCCTGGTTTTATATTGGGCTGCAGTGACAATCTGCAGCCGCACGATGGCGCTGCTGTCCAGTATATCTACATTTCAACCTCAGTCTAAACTTTTTTCACTCCATTATTCTGAACAAAAGCATCACAGTACATCCTGTACACCTCTGTGGACACTTACTGCTGTATTATTACTCCTGCGAGATTCATTTTAATCAGAATCATTATTTATTTAATGCATTTTTATGTTTAAGACATTATTAAAGCTGTAAATAATAACTTTTTCCTGCAAAATGTTTGCATGCTTGTTACATTTGTTGTATTTTAATCATAGCAACATGTTTACTTCTTTTGTTGTTGTGGTAATGATCCCAGCTATCAGAGGGGGAACCCACAGAGGAGGACGCCATGCAGCCGGGCAAAAACATTGTGTGTGCCGGTTATGCCCTGTATGGCAGCGCCACCCTCGTGGCCCTCAGCACCGGTGCTGGTCTTAACTTCTTCATGCTGGACCCTGTGAGTACATTTCCAGTTTCCATCTGAAGTCAGTAATATTTCTGCTAAGAATCCGTCTGCTGCTTTTCACCTCCTTCAGTTTATGGTTTAACTGCTGTGTATGAAACGGATCATATTCTGTCATCATTCCTTCAATGCAAACAGGAATTTGGAGGACATCAAACAGAAATTCAGGTGGATTCTTGCAGAAATTACCTGCTGCTTTCAGTATAAGTAAAAAAAAAGCATCTTATTTAAACATTTTTGCCTCTTTTCTTTAGATTTACTTAAAAGTTAAAACTGTGACTTTTAGTCTTTGTTTCTATAAATAAAGTGAACTGTGAACTCTTACTGCCCGTAATACTCCTTTACCAGGCATTTGCCGTCAGAAAAGAAATGTTTACTTACATATCTATGTTTTGCCTTTGTGCCATTTTAAGCACACGTTACTGACACAAAAATGCAACAATTTGTTTTGCTTTTCGCCTTTCTGCTGGTTTACAGATGTGCTTTAAGGTTAGAGCCAAAGCAGAACTGAGGTAAATGTAGTCATGTGTTGTGCTTTTTTTGGTTGCTTGAATGTGTTTGTTGCTCTCTGGCAGGCCATCGGCGAGTTCATCCTGACTGAGAGGAACGTGAAGATCAAGCAGAAGGGAAAGATCTACAGCGTGAACGAGGGCTACGCAAAGTACTTCCACCCCTCTATCAACGAATACCTCAAACACAAGAAGTTCCCTGAGGTGAGAACAAATCACCAAACATAATCACGCCAGTCAGAAGCCTGATTGGGATTCTGGCTTTTACTGAGCAAGACTCGCTGACACACATAAGTTTTGCTTTGCTCTCACACATCTACACTCCACCCTGATGCAGGACATGAAACACCAGCAGCCTCCGGCCTGCATCATGTGAGTCCTGACGAAGCTTTTGACCTGCTAGAATCAGCTTACAGAAAGAGATTAGTTTCGCAGCACAAACAAAGCTGAGCTTTAATGAAGCCAAAATAAAACTCCAGGATTGTTTTACAAACCATTTTCCAGTTACATCATTCTCTTTTTTGCTATTTAAAACCGTGTAAATGAGCTTCCTGTGGCTGTTTCACATCTTTATACTGATGTAAAAAGACACATCAGATGCAAAATTCATGCTCTGAAACAAAAACCAGGTGTCACGTGCACGGAGGGCAAAGAGTGTCTGCGAACCTGAACGCAGCATGTGATTGTCAACAAATGGAGCGTGACACCTCAGTCAGACAGGATGAAGGAGCGGCGGCTTGGTCAGCTGAGCTGCAGGATGGCGACAGAGTCCAGGAAACATGCTGTTCCTCAGGAAACCGCTGTTTCTCATCTGGAAACTCTGAAGTCTACATGTGGACGCTCAGCACTTCTCCTGCACTGTCATAAACATGATGCTGAGGTTAGTTTAGTCAGCAGCATTTCTCCTCATCACTGGCAGTCATTGTGTAGTCATCCTCTTCATCACATCTATGAGGATATAAACAAACCAGTAAAACAAGGTAAAATAAAAAAAAAAATACTAAAAACTGTTTAAAACTTACATCAGTGCGAAAAGAGTACATCCTCTTTTAGTTCTGAGGTTTTATTTAGCAGTAATAATAAAATTCTTTCTAATAAAGCAGCTGGTGATGATGAAATAATAATAATGTAAATTTGACCGCTTTTAAGTATAAACTAATCAAAATCACAGCATGTTGTCAGCATGTTAATGTTCACGACTACAATTAGAAAAAAAAATGGAATTATTATTGTTTGTTTGGCAGGAAAAATAAAAACATTTCTGGACAAAACCATCGTTATATTTGATAATAAATCAACATGTTCAGAAGAAAACACAAAAACAGCCCGTCCCATCGAGCACAGTGATGGAGGGCTGATGATGCGGGCTTGTTCTGCTGCTACAGAACCTGGACTGTTTACAGAACCTGGACCGTTTACAGAACCTGGACTGTTT
Organism: Kiunga ballochi; assembly: GCA_037177335.1. NCBI lineage: Eukaryota > Metazoa > Chordata > Actinopteri > Atheriniformes > Pseudomugilidae > Kiunga > Kiunga ballochi. The sequence continues at coordinate 2,403,187 of JBAMIG010000012.1, forward strand.
ACAGAACCTGGACCGTTTACAGAACCTGGAAAGTTTACAGTCACGGTGATGAAGGTGCTTCAGAGTCACATGTCAGGAAATCTGTCTAACCACTAAGGCCTGGCTGAAACAGACTCATGCAACATGCTAATAAACTACCAGCAGCAGATCTGCAACACAGAACCCATCCACCCATCATCTGTACCACGGCTCACCGGGTACAGTCTGCTTCCTGTCCGAGCAAGTAAAACCCAACACTTTCTGAACCACAAACACCAAAAGGATGAACCGTAATAACTTTCTGTGTACAAAAATATCCAACAATGTCGTCCTGAAACAACGCAGGAGGCTCTTTTGGAGAATTTACTTGTGCTCTGTGGACACCCTGCAGGGTGAAGACATTGCAACTGAGCCGTTTTCTTTCTCTGTGAGACTTTGTCAGAGTAAAATGATGGATTAACAAATAAACTTCTGCTCCCGATATCAATCACCGTTGAGTTTTAATGGCTGCAGATTCTCACCCTTAAAAACTTTCCCACACACTCCTGCTTCTAACTTCATTTTCTTTTCATAGATTTTAGGAAGTTCACACCGTTTCCAGTATGAGGTTGTTGTGCATATTAGTCAGAATTGTCTTTATGGGATGGTCTACACACACACACACACACACACACCCTCCCGTGTGATGAATGGGAGGTGACTCAGCAGGCACATGACTGCATTGTATTGTGCAGCACAGAAGATGAAGAAAACATCATAATTTCAGGGCTAAAATGCAGCAGATGCTTTTCACACCACATGATGTTCAGTTGTTCAGCTGCACAAATTCCCTCATCTGCATGTCCTTCAGCTCTGCAGAGGCCCGTAACAAGCAGCCTGTTTGATCCAGGTGTGTTGGAAAACAGCTGCAGGGCATTAGATCAGAAGTAGCAAGCGTTGGCACCTCTGCATTGAAACCTACAGGATGGCACATCTGAGCTGGTGACCTCTCAGTGTATGTGAAAGGCTCGGTACAGTATTGTAATTATTCATATAAAGAAGCAGAAAAAAACATCAGAAAATGCACAAATGTTGGGTTTAAATGTGTGAAAAGCTAATAAAAAGGGGGATGAGACACATTTCTTGCCATTTTCTATTTCTTTTTGACTGATCAGCTGATGCTGGCTTATATTCTGGGATGTTATAAATGTTTTAAATGTAAAGTTGTGGCTGATAATTACATGCCTGTCCCTCCTGAAGGATGGCAGTTCCCCATATGGAGCTCGATATGTGGGCTCTATGGTCTCAGATATTCACCGCACCATCGCCTACGGAGGGATCTTCATGTATCCCGCCAACGAGAAGAGCCCAAAGGGAAAGGTAAGCACACACCTCCATCAGCACTGGCAGTGTTAGCTTCACAAAGCACAGGATCTGCCTAAAGGATGATGAAGGACAGTGTGGATGTAAAACCCACCGTGTTATTACGCTGCTTAGGTTTAGCGCCCCCAGTGGACAAAAGTTACACGCTTTCCCTTTAAGGTTTAAACTAAAAGATGCAGAAAACTTTATCTTTGGTTGAAGTGGAAAAAATCTCACTATAATAAAGTCTTTTATGCAGACAACAGTGATCTTTCTGTTTCTAAAAGATATATTTACATAAATAAGCATGATTCTGCCCAGACAGCTGACATGTTTGGATCAGACATGTTTGCATTTACGGCTCGGTTACGGTAAGGTGTGTGTGTGTGTGTGTGTGTGTGTGTGTGTGTGTGTGGTGTGTGTGCCTACAGTGGACAAGAAGCAAGCCTGGTTTGGATTATGCCAACCCTCCTAAGAGCCACATGTGCTCCAGATGTTAGCTGTTGGCCTGGATGTGGGTTATGGACGGTATTTTGTACATGGAAGTGTGTGTCGATCATGTGACCGAGTTTGGCTGCTGCAGTCATGTTTAAGTCAACGCAGCGAGTCAAGGTCAAGCATCTTTGTGATCTTTAGGGGTGGAATTTGACATAAAATTACACATTTGGAAAGAAAATCTCCGACATGCAAACAAAATGAAAACAGAAATAAAGAAATAAATCTTAAAAACACATACATAAAAAATGGGAAGAAAATACAGTATTTGTTTGTTCCTTTTGGGGGTTATTTATTTAATACAGGGAGTTTGGACCCTTCAGTTAGAAACTACTGAAGGGAAATCAGATTTTACGTGACGGCATAGAAACAGACTATAAGATGACGTAAACATCTGCTTTAAGACGACACTGGCCTCCCTGAGCTGTTGGTCACTGTTGTGTAACCCGAGGTGTTTTTCCTTGCTCTGGGATAAATAAAGCTCTGCAACAACCCGGACTGCTCATAAAGATAACCCACAACCTCTCACCTGTTTCCTTCACAGCCTGATCCTCCCCAACATGCTCTCCTTTATGGGATAGGTGGTCAAACAAAGCAGTAAATTAGAAGAAGCTCTGCAGCGTCTGAGAGCATCTGGTTTCTGTGTGACGTTGAGTTTTTGTTTTAACAGTTAAAAATATAGGATCACAAAAAAGTGGAGAAATCTTTCACTTTTGAGCTAAATGAAGGCGTCTGTTGTTGCTTAAAGGGAAATGAAACCATGCAAACTCTCTGCTAGGTGCACCTTGTGGGAGTATTTTTAGCAAACAGCACAACAAAAAACTCTAAAAATGACAAGTTTTCATCAGATGGGCTCAAATTGCTGTTTGTACAGATCAATAAAGCTATCAATAAATTATTCAGATTCAGCATGGCAAAAATCTGAATACAGCAAAAAAGAGAACGACCAGGTATTTTATCACCACATACACCTGTTCAAAAGGTTTCTGCTCCCTTCACACACCTCATGTCTCAGCAGCCAATCACACGGCAGCAGCTCGCTTTATTTAGTCATGTAGATGTTCAAGCTGAGCACCAGAATGAGGAAGAAATTAGATTTCAGTGTGTTTGAATGTATTTAAAAGCATTTTAGAAACTGCTGATTAACTGGGACAAAGTGTATAGTGACTGGGCAGACTGGTTGGAGATAACAGAAAGGCAACAGGTAGTTCAAATAAGCACTGGTTCCAGCAAAGATATGCAGAACAGCATCTCTGAACACGCAACACGTCCAACCTGGAAGCCAATGGTTTCAAACAGCAGCAGACTGGGTTCCAGTCCTGCAGCTACAGAGGCTACAGTTCACACACACTCACCTAAACTGGGTCTGATGAATCTCCATTCAGCTCCATGTTCAGATGGTAGAATCAGAATCTGCTGGAGACATCATGAAAACATGGATCCATCCTGCCTTGGATCAATGCAGCAGCTATGTGATGCTTCATGTCTGCATTTATTAGGGAACCCTCAGTCTTTAAAATAGCATCTACTGAAAAGAGAAGCGGAGGAATCCCTTCTCTGACATGTTTTCTTCTCTAAACGTCTCCTCAGCTGCGGCTGCTGTACGAGTGCAACCCCATCGCCTTCCTCATCGAGCAGGCGGGCGGCCTCGCCACCACCGGCACTCAGAGGATCCTGGAGGTCCAGCCAGAAGCGCTGCATCAGCGGGTGCCCTTCGTGGTGGGTTCTTCTGATGACATCAACGAGTACCTGTCGTTTGTCAAGAAGTTTCCGTGAAGCTGCTCCATGCCAACGTTTTATGGAAGAGTTTCCATCAACATGAGATTGATCTTCCTCTCTGTGAAAAGTAATGAATAATACTGTTTAGGTTAAAAATGTAAATAAATGTTTTAAATAGTTTTAGACAATTCTGAGATTAATTAAATTAATTAAATATTAAATAATTAAATTCGTATTTCTAAATAACTATGTAAAGAGCTTCAGGTCACATGATCCCACGAGAGACGGATCCACTCCTGCAAAGTTATAAGGTGTGATTCCTGAAGAGGGCGGCCTCCTCGGAGCGCCGCCATGCTGGAATCCTTATTCCTCACATTAAGCTGATGTTAGAAGCCTGTGCGCTGCTGTCATGTTCAATTTAATATCCATGGAAACGTAAAGGAGTTCAACTCGTTTCCTCTAACCCAGACTGTAACTCTATAAAGGATTACACACAAACATGGTAAACGCGTAAATAAAGATATGGATCACTGTGTGTTTAAACAACCTGCATGGTTGATGCTTACGCCATTCAGTCATCTAACCTTCGACTATCCTCCAGCTTTCTCCAGCAGACCTGAATGACCTGAATGCCTTGTCACCGGGCCTCTGCAGGGGCCGACATAGACATAGCCTTAAGGAGCGGTATACCCGCGGGACATACCGGGCCTTAAGGAGCGGTATACCCGCGGGGCATACCGGGCCTTAAGGAGCGGTATACCCGCGGGACATACCGGGCCTTAAGGAGAGGTATACCCGCGGGACATACCGGGCCTTAAGGAGAGGTAAACCCGCGGGACATACCGGGCCTTAAGGAGAGGTATACCCGCGGGACATACCGGGCCTTAAGGAGAGGTAAACCCGCGGGACATACCGGGCCTTAAGGAGAGGTATACCCGCAGGATATACCGGGCCTTAAGGAGAGGTAAACCCGTGGGACATACCGGGTCTTAAGGAGCGGTATACCCGCGGGATATACCGGGTCTTAAGGAGCGGTATACCCGCGGGATATACCGGGCCTTAAGGACCAGATTTAGACAGACCTGAGGTTTTCCTTTGGGCAGCTTTCTGGTTTTCCAAACTGGAACAAAATGAGTGTATAAGGGTTTTGGGATAGGAGGTGTTGGGTGAGGGTCACACGTGATGCTTACCTCATGCTTTCCAGAGACCATCTTCCATGTATTTAGATGAAATCTAAAGGTGCTTCTTATATCTTATTGGCTGTTCTTTCATACAGTCCTGCTCTGTGGAATATATAGCGTCCCCCAGATCGATATGGTCGTCTTCAGAGTTTCCTTTGGCCTTTTCTGAAGCTTAACATGACATGGAACCTTCTGGTTTCAGCTCATCTGCTTTGTTTTCATTTCTATTTTGTAGCGTAGAGCTTAGATACTTCTGGCACAATACACACACACATATCTCTGGTGTACTTTTACGTGGATATTTGAGCAGATGGATTGAGACTCATGAATACATTAACATGTTTGCAATGAGTTTGATTCTGGATCAGTTTCCTTCAGAGAAGTGATGACCACGCTGAGCCCGTTCAGAGACATGATGACCACGCTGAGCCCGTTCAGAGACATGATGACCACGCTGAGCCCGTTCAGAGACGTGATGACCACTACCTAAATGTACTTAATGAAACAAAAGAAATCCTTTGCAGGAAACTGAGAACCTGGTTTGTGAAGCACAGTAGCAGTAGGATAATGGTTTGCTTCTGTAATGCATCAGGATGTCGTCATTAAGAGAAAAAAATATTTTAAGCACATAAACACAGAGCCCATAAAATACACACCTGTAGTTCTAACAGAGGACTTTGCATCAGTAATCCGGTGTTATACCAGTACCAGACACTGGGAGCACAGATCCATTCTGGAGATCACAAGACTAAACAAACCAAAGCAGATTAACTTGTTTAATTAGGTCTATTTTATTCCCTTTTTAACTCAGTCAGAATAAGTGTGATAAAAGCAGGATGCCGGCGCATGACTGAAGCAAAGAGCGTGTTTTATTCCAGCTGCATCTGGGAACCAGTCACAACACACAACTAGTGTTTCACAATTTTTATTGATCACAGTAAAAGTAGAAAATAAAAATCATTTACAATGACCAAAGCAAGTGTTCATGAACCACTCACTGAGTAGCGTACACATATTTACAAGGAATAAAACACTAAAAACAATTCCAAGACAAAGTAAAAGTGGCGTAAAACCAGCCAAAAACAAAACGGCGCCATGTCCCCACAACGAGCGTCCCTCCACGTGCAACATCGCAGAATCGCCTGTCAATGCGTCACTCTGACATCTCCAGCCCCGTCCTTCCTCTCCGAACGGACTACTGCAGTAAAAAAGACCAAACACTACAGAGCTACAACGCCAGGCTGTGTTCAAACCAGAGGATAACTGGCTGCAGTTGCAATCCCACAGTGGTTCTGTCTGTCTTTGGCCATGTAGATGTAGCCTTTGTCCCCCCAGTTTTCACTCCAGCTGCAGAGAGAAAACAAAAGGTCAGGAAAGGTGTTGGACCGGGGTATGTTCAGATTAAGAAGCCCTGAAGCAGGGGTGGTGGCTGCCGACGTGCACATTTTCAATATTTCCATTAGATCTACAGCGATGCCTTCAGGGACCAGACTTACCTGTTCTTAACAATCCAGTATTTCTTCCCATCCACATCTTCTCCCTGGAAGCCATAACCCACCACCAGCACGCCGTGGTCCAGCTCCTCACTGCTGCAGTCCTTGTCATAGTAGATTCCTAAAACCGCCACAGGAATCATGGAGCTTTCAGCAAATGCAGGTTATTGATCACCCTGCTGGTCATTTACACTCCACTGATTTGATTTAAGTCGGATTGCATCACCTTCCCTTAGAGTCAGTGTTAAAATAATACTGACCTGACTGGTAGAACTGGAAGGACTCGTGTCCAGCGTCAATGGCAACAGAAACGGGTCCCACGGCGGCAACCGCTTTCATCAGAGCGTGCTCCTTCCCGCTGGGAATGTCAACGAATCCGGTGTCATTAGCAGCGCTGTACTTGGGGTCGTAGTGGCACGGCTGGTCATCCTAAACACAAGAACTGGGTTGCGGTCCTGTTGCACGTGGATGTATGAGACCATTTGTTTGGACAGGTGAGATACGTACGGTTCCCTGGTAGGGGTAGGATTCCTCTGAGTCCAGACCCTGGTTGTCCTTGACGTACTGGAAGGCCTGGTCCATGAGGCCACCGTTGCAGCCCTCGTTACCTTCGGCTCTGGAACAATCCACCAGGTTCTGCTCGCTCAGTGACACCAGTTTGCCGGTCTTCCTGAACACCTGGCCCTCCAGAGCACCGGTGGTGCTGAAAGCCCAGCAGGAGCCACACTGACCCTGAAGCAGGAAAGCAAAGCAGACGGCATCAGGATGGCCACAAAACACGCTAAACTCACTAACTTTGTAAACGAATGCATCATTATGATGAGACGTCTTCACAGTGATGCAACAGCAGGTTTGTTTGCTTCTGAATCAGGTTAAACAACATTACTGCTGTTATTTTCCAAACTAAATGCAGCCGTCGTGTCTTTTCCCGAAGGTGCTGCTACAAATACAGTCATGTCAGACTTGATCTATACGCTAAATGTTTACAGCATTCATAACAAGCTGGTCCGACTGGTTTCTGCTTGCACTGGCAACATATGTAGAGGAGGAAAGAACAAACCGTGCAGATGAAGGAAGGGGAGGGGGAGGGTGTTGCACACAGATAAAAACAGCCTGCAAGAGGCAGGCTTATCTCAGCCTAAGCATAACATTTACACCAGTCCTCTCCTTTAAATAAAAACACCAGATGAAACTGCACAACGCATCAGGTTCGCTGACTCCAGTTTGTAGCTTTTTTATCTGTCATTTAAACGATAAATTCAGCCTTTGGAGGATAAACTTTGTTTTAATTTATATGAACTAGTTCTATTATCAGAACTAAGCCAGTGTGCCTAAAATACCTCATCACAGAGAGACACATTTGCTCCTGGATAGTTAAAGGAAAATGCAGCTTATATTTCCATAAAAAAAAAAATGATAAGCATCTTATTTAAATTTGGGTGAAGCGGTGTGAGATTCCACAGGTCACACGAGGAGAAAGGTGGTGTTACCTGGTCTTTAACTGGAGTGACGTAGCCCTTTTCCCTCCAGTCCACAGAACGAGGGGCCTCCAGGAAGTTGGGCTCCATGAACAGTGACCCCTTAACCTTTCTCTCAGCCTTGTGCTTGTAGCCGTTCATGATCTGCTTGAACTCCTCGTGAGTCTGTAGGAAAAAAGCTGCGTGAGTAAACAGCAGAGCAGCAGTGGAGATGACGCCGCTCCTCTCTTTATGTGTGCATTGTTTGCCTATCAGTGTTATAAAATGACAGATAAGTTTTATCCAGCACGATATGGGTTTGCATATTGAAACTCCTATCTCACCATGTCTCCAAAGTGATTCATGCCCAGGCGGTAGGAGTGTTTGCCCATGGAGTGCTCCAGATTGTGCAGCTCGATCTTCTTCAGGTTCTTCTCCCACACCATTCGCCTCCAGCCCTCCTCTCTCTGCAGAAAAACACAGACATTTAGCCTCTGCAGGGGGTAGGGGAGCTGCTTCATGAACAGCAGATCAGCACCTGGTGGTAGCCTTTACTGTGCCAGCTCTTCCACAGGTTCCAGTGATCATCCAGCTGTGGGTCCAGACTGGGAGCTGACAGCACTGCACCCATGCAGACAGCTAGCAAAGCTACAAGCAGCATTGTTGTGGTTTCCTTCTGCAGAACATAAACACATTTTAACATAGGATAACATAAACACAGAGCATCAACACGATGGAAAACCATATCGATCCAATGTGGTTGATAATGATGATCTTTGAGCAAGTTTTCCAGCTTGTTTTCCCGGAAATTTGGCCAGATCCCAACAAAGAACCAATCCCTGTTTGTGTAATGCTCACAGTCACGGGATCTGCTGCCTCGGCCCAGAGCCAAAAACCGGCCCGACACCGAAACTACGACCGGGAAAACGAAAAGAAAAGCAAAAGTCTAACCGGCGGATAGCGGCTTCATCCATGTGATGCTACACGACGCCATCGTTGTTTTTATTACATGTAAAGCGATGGAAGAAGTAATGGCTGCTCCTTATATAAAGCCGTAAACACGACGACAAAAGGCAGACAAAAAAACAAGATGGCATAGACTAGAAGATAATTATCATAACCGGATTTTTTTATATGAAAATATAAGGAAAAACAGTATGAATCGAGACTTATATTTAAAAAGTGGCAGGGGTATGGTTTTACAAGCTAAACAAACTAAATGACAAAAATACACATACATAGAGGCTTTTCTATGTACATATAAACATGGTAATAAAAGCGTGAACAGAAAAGGCAAATGTTTAAACTTACTGTAAATTTTATGCTGTTGGAGAGTGAAACGCTGGAAATAGTCCCCAACAGCCGACGTACACAAAGTTTATAAAGGCCCGAGTCGCGGAGAGATCACATCCCATCGAGCGCTGTGATTGGTCCGCTCCATGTTTCTTTCCACGAAGTCCCGCCCCCTCAGATGATGTCACCAAGGTAGCACGTGATTCCCTCCCTCTGGAAAGGTGTTGCAATAAGGACAATGATGTGGCTGTTTTTATAAACCTTTTTCAGCCAAAACTATTAAAAGTACAATCTGCTGTATTTATTTATCTTTATTTTATAATCTTTTTATGTAACATATTTTAGTGATATGCAACGTTGCTCAGTGCTCCTGATTAGAATTCAGATAAATATTTACACATTTTAACTAATAGAAATATGAGTGCAGTAAAATACCAGCAAGCTATCAATTAATAGGTTATATTTAGGAATATTATCAGGAAATTCTCTGACTCTGAAATTGGGAGAGAAAGAAGTGTTAATCATAAGATGTCTGCAGGTTTTCAGGTCTTCTTTGAAACTGACTGTTAAGCACTGATGTGAACATTTTTATTTAAAGTAGATCTGCTCAAAAGTAGTAAATAAGTCAGTTTACATGGTGTTGTTTGTTAAATTGAGACACTGCAGGTAATCAAAGGTCATGGACTATTTTCTTTGTGTCACATGGTTTCTTGTTTTCCCGTATGTGTTCATTATCGCATCAATACCTATGTTAAAAAGTTGCTCAACATAAACCGATAGGTGGCATTCCAGGTCAATGTGATTACCCTTACAGTATATGGAGCGAGCAGGAGACTGAATGTACAAGTTACTGATCAGCCACTGACCTATCAGGCACAGATACTCTGAGAAAATGATCCTGATAACACTTTAGTTTAACATTATTTTTACTGTCTCTTTTTCTTGCACATAAAAGGCTTTGGAAACAACTTGCCGGTTAGTTTCTTTGTTCCCAATAAGAGCTGAATTCTGCAGGTCTGCACTTTTTTAGGTTTTAGTTAAACAGCAAAACATTGCTGAAAACACAAAAATGTCAATATAGAACAATCCATTTCTGACAATGCCACCCCACCAATCTTTTGGTTTGATTATGCTGTGGACTTTCAGGTAAGATAAACTATTCTTACTCAGGTTAACAATTCAATAAACCCATCTGAGAAGCAGTTTACTGTGTGGAGAAGATTATACACAGAGTGAAACCTCAGCGCTTCCCGTTTTCATCAGTGAGAAGTAAATAAAACAGATTTTTTCCTATATTTTCTCTTTCTTTTGTCAGGCTTCCAACAGGCATTTGACACAAAGAAAAGCCGTGCATATAAAGCCGTGCATATAAAGCCATGCATATAAAGCCAAGCATATAACGCCATGCATATGCATTGAAAACATGAATGCGCCATGCGTCATATGCATCACAGCACAGCTTCCAAGAACTGCAGACAAATCAAAGTCAGAGTTAATCAATGACAATGCTCATGTGACTGATGGGGTTGACAAACTGATCAGCTACAGCTGCTACGTCAGTCAGAATTGATCCTCTTGTTTTTGTTGTTTTGTCTCTTATTTAGGATAAAATGATGTGTATTATGGATCCTGTAGGTAAATATCTGAAGTAGCCTGTTTCATTAGGAGATCCAGTGCAGCCTTTTTACTGTGTTCATCTGGTTTAGTTGGATAAATTAGAGATGAAATGGTTTTCCAGCCAAAACATTAAAATGATGCTGGCAATCCAAAACTCTTACATGATTAGCTTATTCACCGATGCTTTATGTTTAAATTGCAAATGGTCCTTCTGCTTCTTTTGAGACAAAGTACACACAGTGGTTCACCTAAGCCCAGACCCGTGTATGGACATTTCTTTTAACCTCACAAGCCTAAAATGTTTGCATCTCTGTTGCATCAGGCTGCGACATGAGAACACCTGGGAAAAGTCAGAGTCCAGCTCATGATGACAAACACCAAAAGTTATTCCTGCTTTTTAGAACAACTCAAAAAGCAGAGTTCACAAGTTACAAATGCATCCCTTCTCTTTTTCTCCTCTGGTTTCATTTGAATGAAAAGTGTTGGCTGGAGAGTTTCTGCTTTCGTTTTCAGTCGTTCCGCTCTGATGGAAGTAGCTTCATGTAACCTGCACATATCTAATTGTGTTTTTTATCCTTTTATTGGAAGCAGAACGCCTAAATACTGAAACCAGCTAATTAAATACCAACTGCTTGTTTTTTAGCATAAAATATTAAATAAGTCTTTTTGTACCATCAGCATTTCAGGGTCATTGAACGTGTCATGATTAAGCAGCATCTTTAGCTTGTCACATGATGTGACCAAACTACCTTGAGCCAACGTTGTGGTTAACATGGCATCATGCATAAAGCTAAAAATACATCAATCATTCATTTACATCTGCTGCTGAGGGCAGCTGGTGTATGACTGGATTGTGTTGCTTAAGCAGAGTGACACATGGAAGTGAGCATTTTATCACTGGTTCGTCTCCAAATCAGTCTTTTAGAGGAACCTAAAGACAAGATAGATGCTGTTGTTTTTGCATTTGCAGAGTATTTTATCAGCAGTTTTATCAAGTCACTTCTTGTTTTCACAACTCTGTGCTCGGAAAAACCGGGATTTTCTTAGAAAACTGCTGATTTTTCCTTACATTCCCAAGAATAAGACTTTTTCTCAGCTGAAAAACACCTGAGAAAGTTTATCAAGTTCTGATTGTTCCTACTGATCAGTTGCCCCCGATAATGACAGGGGGTCGCTATCAGTGCCTACGTTCATCAGATCAAACTGGAGATGTCCAGAAATGCCTTGCATGCAGGAAAACAGAACTGCTCAGACTTACTTCAGCAATAGTTAAGAGTTGCTGTACTGAAATCTAGTATGCCAATGCCAGGTTTAAATCGTGCAAACATTCAATTTAGTTGGTAGCATAAAAAACTGTACTACTGCTGTTGTTGCTATAAAAGGTAAAAATATGAAAACAAGCTAAATCTGATGTGTAAAACCTGCTCTTTGGTTACATCTCCTTCAGAGGGGATTAAATGCTGTTTTTCAACTGGTTATCACTTAAAACAAACTAGAAAGAAATGTTTGTCTTGTTTACTGCTCTTGAGATGATAAGGTTAGCTGATGGTAGGGTCTGCTTCAGTCATTTCTAAACCAAAAACCTACAGACTGCTGAGATTTAAGAACATTATCGTGACATTCTTAGGCTTTACATGCAATCTAAAAGTTTTTTAGGGGGTTATACTAGCTTAAAACAAAAAGCATGCAAGGCAATAAGATGCAACCGTCAAACCAATTTTTGGTTATAAACAAAGAAGAATAAAGTGGAAGCTGAAAAACTGAGGCGGTCATGAATGCCCTCTGAGGATAAAATTTAACCAGAATCTCCACTCAAAGCACATCGTCACTAAACCAGTCAGCAAATCTTTACAGTTGCATTGCTCATTCCCTTTGGGGAGAAATTAGACTCAAATCATGCCGAAACATATATCTTGTCAGTGTAGCAGAAACAACTGATGTATTAGATTTTATTTTTCCACAGTTGTTCAGTTGTTTCTAAACTTCTTTATAAGAAAAAGCCCAACCAGTCTTTCTACAGAATGACATTTTTCCTTTTATCATGTTATGAAAGAACTTCCAAACAGCCACATGTATTTATGCAGATATACACAGAGCGCAGTGACACAATAACCAGATTGCATGTAAAACACATAATGTACAGAATATCAAAGCTTGCAAACAAATCCTACAGTTGCTCTTCTCAGGAATATGCTCCTCCTGACAAGTTCAAACACATTCCCGTGAAAAATAGAAAAACCCTGAGTCAGGGCAAACATGACGCAGCAGATGCTGCAGGACGCCACAAACCTGCTGCAACTCAGGCGGTTGACAGGTCATCATCATGTGAGTGTGAGTGTATGGATTTGCTGCTGACGTTTCTGTACTTAAGCAACCTAAAATGAATCCAGGGAAGCGTAAAGAGGTGTGGAAGCTGAAAAGTGGGAGTCCCTGCAGCCCTGATGTGACAATGCATCTGAACTTGTTTCATCTTGTTTGAAGCTTCTTTAGAGTTTAAGCTTCCGATCCGCGTTAGAAAATGTCCAGATGAATTCTCATCTAAACAACCAAAAGCAGTCATGTGAAAAAAATAAGCACATCCTCTTTTAGTTCTCAGGTGTTATGTATCAGGACACACACAAAAACAAAATCATCTGATCCGTACCAGGCCTTAAGATGAGCTAAATACAGCACATGACACAAAGTCGTTTATTTAACCAAAACTAAGAAAAAATGCGGCTTCCTTTCACATGAATTTCCATTTTTACGTAAAAAGCTAACGGTTGGAAATCCTTAAAACCAAGTACAAGTTATGGAAATGTGCAACATGAACTTTATTATTCATTTTCCCGGGTCAGACACTCGTTTCCTACACTACTACCGGTTTTGTGACAGTTTGTGCTGCTTCAACAGTTTCTGCATTACATGTTGTTCATGTTGTACATCAGTGTTGCCCAACCTTTTTTGACCTTTGTACCCCCTGAGCTACTTTTGCCCTCCACAAGTACACCTTTAGTCAAATGTGTTGATGATTCTCCAAAAGAAAACGTACCTTTCATCATTACTGTCTGATCTGACGTGATTCCACCAACTTTTGTCCATAATAAGTCTGTTTTACCAATATTTCCCAAGTGTGCTCTGGTGTCGCTGTAAATGGGCCGGTTTCATTGAACTATTTGCCAGGACTTCCCCACAAAAGCAGCACAGAGGTTGTGGCGGGTCTGCAGACGTAGAAGTAAATCCATTCATTATACTGCCTAGGTTTAGGTTTGCATCTTTCTTGTGTTTCTTGGTTTCCGCTGAACCTTGTCCTGCAGCAATGAGACGTTTCAGTATCTATCCATCTTTGTCTGCTGCTTTGGCACGCTCTAACCTCATGACCGTTGTCTCTACGCCCATGTCTTTCCTCTCACCTACTCTCTCAGTAACAGACTATCCAGCAGGTACACAGTAACTTATTGCTCAAGTCTATCCAAGATGTTAGTAAGACTTTTTTCTCTTATGCTTGATAAAAACTGGGTTTATCATTCATTTGGATACTTATTGAGAATAAAACATTTTTTTAACAAGGACACAGCAAATGCTGTGCCATGACTGATAACATTACTTATCATATGGGATATGAAATATAAAATGTTTCCACGTACCCCCTGCAACATGCTCATGTACCACTAGGGGTACAAGTACCCCTGGTTGGGAAGCACTGTTGTACAACACACCTAAAAAGCCCCAAACCTAATTTATTCTGAGCACTAGTGCAGGTCACCTGCTCATTTTGGTCACATAAGGGTCATCTTTGCTTCTGATGCTCATAAATGTTCAGTTCATTCCTTTTATTCATGTTTTTCTCATCGTCTTCTTGTAGGTGCTCCTGTTGTTTACCGTCTTCTTACAGAGGCCATTTTCAGTTATGCTACTCATGCTTCAAGGGGAGCTTTAAGTCCACAAAACTCCTCTTGGTAAATTTCTTCTGCACAACACAGCCATCAGACCACCTTTCTGCTTGTTATAAAAGACGATAAGTCTGAAACATTTAACAGCCTGAAATTTTTGAAGGACGACCTGCATCAATGGGGGGACAGCAACCTAACGAGCGAAGTCCAGCCTCCCTTTCCTCTAGTCACAGTCACCAGCTCATTGAGGGGACCCAGAGGCGTTTCCAGGCCAGCCGCGAGATGTAATCAGTCCAGCGTGTCCTGGGTCTTCCCCGGGGTCTCCTCCCACAGGGACGTACCCGGAACACCTCACCAGGGAGGCGTCCAGGAGGCA
>JBAMIG010000012.1:2431685-2452726 GCA_037177335.1 Kiunga ballochi
CGTGCATTATTCTGCATGTTTCGCGACAGCGTGCATTATTCTGCATGACGTTTTGCGACAGCGTGCATTATTCTGCATGTTTCGCGACAGCGTGCATTATTCTGCATGACGTTTTGCGACAGCGTGCATTATTCTGCATGTTTCGTGACAGCGTGCATTATTCTGCATGACGTTTTGCAACAGCGTGCATTATTTTGCATGAAGATGCTTTAAACCGATGAAAGTAGTTGCTCAGTTAGAATGTGTCAGCCACATGTGGCAAATAACATGCTGTCAGAAACGATGGCAGATCGGTACGCTCTAACACCCTCCTGTTTTCCTCTCCACACATTTGCACCAAAATAGATCAAGTGTGACTGAAACCTGACTGAGCATCATCATCACCTGCACTTTCCCCTCATACAACACACAGCTCATAAATACTTTGCAGCATAAAAGTTTTACCTCCCCTGTCAGGGGTCATCTGCCCTTTAGAGCAGTGGGATTATTTTTGTCTTCCATTTAAATAAAATCTAAAGAATGTGCTGATTTACCTTTTTAAGCTTGCCCAGCAAAGTGACGATGTCATCGCTTTGCTTCGCTGCGGCTAAATCCTCGGCCGCCTTCCCATCCTGACAGAGAAAAGGGAAGAGGAGGAAAATCCCTTAGTTGTAAACAAAACCCAATATTTTTAAAATATATATTTAGCAATATTAAATCCAGAAAAATCTGGTAAATCATCACTATCATAAATGTTTGCTTGTTTATATGCATGGACACGTCAGACTGTCGATTAAAAATGCTGAATCAGCAGTGAATTGCTCTGAAGGGGTGCACGTCGCCTCAGGGTGCTGCCTGTACGGTGCAGGGAGTACATGAGAATAAAAAGGAGAAAAACCTGTTCTGTTTTGTCTTTTATTTAATTAATCTGTCCTCGGTTTGCATCATGTGAGTCAGGATCACTACACGCGTGTGAAAATGTGCACGTATGTACATATAAATAACTTCTAGCTCTTAAAAAGTTGTTCTAATCTCAGCGTGAAATACAGGATTCTGCTTCTGATTGTTGCCATGATGTTTGTCTGCGGTGAAACATAAACAACATAAAAACAAACTAGATAAAGTTATTAAAACTACATTTTCTTTAGAGATGCACGGATCCAAAATCCTTTCTATAAAATACATTTTGGAAAACAGCTGGAATAATCATGACTGCTTGTTATAGAAGATATAAAAGTAAAATGAAATCTAAATATGTAAATAAACATTTTATCTGCACTTTTCCAGCTTTAATTTCCATCTTAAATGATTTTATTTTACAAAGATTATTCATTTATTAGAAATATCTTTGTGATGCAGTTGTGCTGCTTTGTTTTCCACATTGTTTTAGTACAAACGTTGCTATCAAGCGAAAGCTTGACAGGAACACCACACATCTGACAAGTTTCATGTCTTTTTGACCAACAGAGCGATGGATCACTGTCCTCCTCTACAGAGCATCAAAGCAACAGCAGGGTTCTAGCAAACACATGGGGATTGGCTTCCCTTCCCTCACTTTAAAGGTTTTTCTCTTTGCTCATTTGAGTAGGAGAACGTGCTTCATGTGTCTGAATGAGGTGAAACCAGAACATGATGACTGGAATAAGTGAGAAATACATGGATCTGTTGCAGATGGTGGGGTGTCACGATTATTACTACAGAAGCCCGACAGTGACAGATGAAGGGCTGGCTTCGCTTTTCACGGAGCTGGAGCAAAGTATTAGATCATCCTTGTCAGATCCAGTTCAGATTAAATACCTGTGGCTACGGATGGTTCAATTGAGCGAACAATAATTAAATCAACACAAATGTTGCTGGTGCCTCAAATGGGGAAAAAAGCTGGGAAAACAACTGGATCCCTCAGCTGCTTCATATAGCAACACATTATGAATTATACATCTCACTATGCCCCTTGTAGATTAAACATGCATAACACATAAGACTGTCATACAATATTAACCACAAGAGAATGGAGAGAGGAAAAAACAGCTGCCAGTGAAGGTTGCTGACTTCTTCCTGCTTCTTTGTGCAAAAATGCAATTTCCTTTTTGACTTAAAGAAGCTGGAGCTCAACGAGACATCTCAGAGAGATGTTTGCAGAAGATGCTGGAAGGGTGTAAGGTATGATGGGAAAGCATGGAGGCTTTATACGATGGATTCATAAACTGATACAGAGGAACACAAAAACAGCAATGACTTTGGTGTCAGCAGGATCACAAAGAAAAGATGATTTTAGATGCAGAACTCAGCGTTTCATCAGGAGAAGACTGGGGAAAGCCCAAAGTGTGTTTTCCCTAATCAGCAACATCTGGAAGTCCCATGAATGCAAACTAAAAACAGAATTCTGCCTCATGAAGCTGAATCTATTGTTCAGCTCTGCAAGCAGACGGGAAGCAGTGAGAGCCCGAGAGGCCAGCATTAATAAGCAAGCTCAGTGCTGTGGTGGAAACACAACCACGCTGAGACTCAGGTGCTTCAGAGGGAAACCTGAGGCCATGATGGGGAATCCAGATGTTCACACTGAGAAGCAGAAAAGACGGCTCAAACTTCCATCAAGCTTCACCATCTTTAAAACAATACATTTGGTTATAATTCTTTCTGATTTGTTGTTCACTTATTTTTCTATTTAATATCTTTAATTAAAACAGAAGGTGCTGCTCGTCTCTAGGAGCCGGTGTTCTGCCAGTGCGGCGTATCTCACTGCATCACACGTTCACATTTACAGCTTTATCTGTCGGTTCAGGCACCTCTTCATCTCAGCCCAAGCTGTTTCCTCACCCTCATTACAGAAAACTGTGCTGTTGGTACACCGTCACACATTTCATCATATGTGCATCAAGCAAAAGGTTCTCATGTGATGCACAGCACGATGCTGCTAAAGCAGCAAATACTTCATCTGCAGTTGCCTTTTCACCTTTACACATTAAGAACAGCTAAATACAGAAGAGATTTGGGTTTCAAATTCTCAGCAAACTGCATTTTATCAGTTAGTGTTTACAGTTCAAAGTATAATTAAACACCTCCCAACCTCTCCACAGCCTGCAGGAGACGGCTGCATCTGCCCGTCTGTTTGTAGTGCAGCGTTTTACACCAAAAACATGAAGGATAACGGCTTCAAAAGATGGTTTTTTACACCATTATTAAAGTAAAGTAAAGGCAACCCTGAGTTTTACTAAAGTAGGGGAAAGTAACTCAGTAATATTTGGGTAATGGGGAAGCCAGCATGTAGTGACTTACATTAGTGACAGCGTCGATGTTTGCTCCGGTCAGGCAGAGATGACGGACGACCTCAAGGCTCCCGTTGTTTGCAGCCAGGTGGAGCGGCGTTTTACCGTACTGGTGGAGAAAAAAGAATAAAGGTGACAGGACAGGAAGTATCAGACGTTGTCTTAATGGATCAATCACCCATCTGCAGCTCATTCTGCAGATGAGCAAAAAGCTGGATGGAGACAGTTGCATGTTTTCAGATCAACACACTGGGATAAAAGTCACTAAGTCCCATAGGTGGAGAAACACAGACTCAATATTCTCAGCTATGTCCCAATTCAGGGTCTGCACAGAGTACATGAAGTGTGTATACTGTTGGTAAAAAGAGAGAGTTAGCCATAGTGCTACAGCCCACATCCTGGCAAGCTGACGTTAACATGACATGAAAAATAATCCTGCTCAGACACATTTAATGACATTGTTCTGTTGTAACTGGACACAATGCGACTGCCGTTCCAGCTTGTCTGCTGGGACAAACGTGTCTCACCAGACTGCTGCTCATTCCCTACGCTTTGTCTGAAAGGAATTCTGGGTAAAAAAGAGAGGCCATAAAGGATCCACAACTTGCAGCGAAGTGCAGAGTCAGTGTGAGCCTTCAGAACGGGACAGTCCTCTAATGCAGCATTATGATGAATGCAGGGCGTAGACCCTGATGCAGGTAACACGGGAATGGCTTTTACTGGCTGGACAGGATCCAAGATGGATGCTGATATAGACTTTATTAGGGGCGCCTAAGTGCAACATGAAGTGTATGTAAAGATAAGTGTCAACGTGCACGCACACCTTTATGACCATTAGTAGTTTGATTCATTAAGTCAGCCTCATACAACTATAACAATAATACATTTTCCTCAGTATGACGTGCATCAGGGCATGACAGAATAAGTTAGCTGGCACTGGCATCATGTAAAGCAAGTTTATGTTAGCTAATAGCATCAAAGGCAAAGAAATGGAGGAAATGTTCTAATAAAATGAGTTGAAACAGAGATAGTACAACAAAAACAAGGGTTTTGCAGGACAAATGTAGAAATCTCTTTTTTTAATTTAAATAAGAGTTTTTTTTAAATGTTATAGTTCAGATCCAAATCTTTTAAAAAAATTATATAAATGTGTTTAGAGAAGATCTCTGATCATAAGAAATGTGTCTGTAAGGCATCTATGTGGCAGCAGAGGTGGTCCAGCCTGTTTGAGCAAACCCACTGATTAAAACAGGAAAACAGCTTAAAACTTACATTTAGTCTTCTTTTACTTACAAAACACTTTTTAAAAACAGTATCTAAAATATTACTTGTGTGAAGCAGCAGTGGAAGAATTTCCTTTTGCCACTTTTTGAGAAATGAAACGTTCATCACTTGGTAAAATCATGTAAACAGACCAGGAGACATTTTCTATTCCCGTCAGATGACAGCACAGACCCAGCAGTGAGATGTGCTCCTTCAGACGAGTTCAAAGCTGAAAACGATGCATAAATCACACACTCTGGCAGAGACAGCGGGACTTGATGTGCATCGATTCCCTGAACTGTGTTGAGTGTAAGCAGCGAATCCGAGATGTCCCAGAATATATTTAAATGCATGTTGATAAGCAAAAAGCAGGAAAGTCTCCAGTTAAATATAAATCAGGTATTAAAGGGAAGAAGTTCATCAATGTAATTTAATAAGAAACCCATCTTTCAGGCTTGACTCAAAATATTGCAAAAAATCATCAATGTGATCCTTTTTGTGGTTTATTTCTATTTTAAAGTTTCATCTTATTATAAATGTCGTTTTATTTTTTAAATCACAGATGGAAAAATAGCATGTTTTCCTATAACACGGCAGGTTTAAAACACTTTTTGGTATAGGCTAACTTGCTCTTTCTAACTAAAGTAAAACATTTTAAAATAAACAGAATAAGAGAATAAAATAAAAATGTAAGCCCCTTGGTGAGCAGTGTCATTAAATTACTGATAAACTTACTTTACTCACCTGACTGAACCCAAGCTGAGCAGATTTTCACTGATACATGCGCTTTCAGGATTTTTGAGCTGTGTCCTCAGAAATCCCCTTTAATCCCTTTGATACATCTGCTTTCTATCTTTATTCATCTCTCTGTTCTGCTTGTGATTAAACTGCCTCACAGAGTTTGTGGGCACACCCTCGCACTCAGGCCAAACTAGACTGTTAAAAACATCTGATTTCATCATGCGATTGTTTGCACCTCTAATAGCCTGTCTTTTAGGAGTTTCTTGCACAATAATCTGGATTGCAGCAGCAGGAACTTGCGCCCATTTTAAAAAACAACATTAATGATGAGACCAACACAAATGGGAGCAGTTCTGGCTTACATTCATGTTAATCTGTTGGATGAAGGTGAGGCTAAGAAGCCAGTAAAGTTTTACACACCAAGCATTTCTGTATGAAAGCCAGGTTAAAGCTGAGGTGACCAAGAACGTACATAGACGTAGAGACGTACAAAAAGGGCTGAACAGGTTATAGATTTCATGTTTACATGATGTATATTTGTGTTTGTTTATTAATCCATCATGCAGCGTTTGTAAAGTATTTATTAGAGTTGAACAGCACACGATGAAGATGCGTTAGCAGCTTTCAGACCGTAAACACTGACCATCCCAAACATGCACCATGATCGATTCAGCAGCGATTGATAAAAACGACATCATCAGAGGCAGAAAAAGAAAGAACAGAGTCTAACGAGGGCTCATGGTGCAGGTGGGATGCTGATTTATCTGCCATCCACTCATGAAAATGCACAAAGAAAACTTTTTTTTAAACTGCTCAGTTCAAGTGAAACCAGTTTGAGAGTCTGACATGATGGTCAGCAGCACTGGAGCGCCACATGGAACTGTACTTTCACCCCTTCTCTTCACATCTTATACTGAACTGTCCTGCAGAAGTACTTGGATTACTCTGCAGGTGACGGACAAGAACTGGTCGGTGTGTGGAATGAAGCGGAAACACCCACCTCATCTTGAACTGGGACGAAAGATTTGTTTAAATATGTAGAATAAACGCCGTGTCCCTGGAGGTAACTGAAAAAGGGATGGCTGCGCTCACCTTATTGGGCAGGTCGAGGCTTGCCTTGCCGCTGCATATCGCCATGACGATCGGTAGATTTCCATCTTTACAGGCGATGTGGAGTGCTGTGTTGCCATGGCGATCCTGCTGGTCCAGAGGGCAGTGGTGTTTGAGGAGGCAGCGCACAACTTCAACCTGACACCTGCGTACGGCCAGGTGAAGAGCCGTGTGGCCGTCCTGCAACACGGACAGTCAGCAGTTCAGCTCGTTTGGAAATTAAAAAAAACGTCTTCCTCCTTATCAGACACACGTTTCCATTTTGGTCTTTAAATCTGAATATTCTCAGAAATGCAGATGTGCTTTTGTTCAGGCATGTTCTACAGGACAGACTTTCTCATGGAGATGCTCTAGTGGTTTATAGCACCTGAAAAGTTTAACGTAATCCAGAAGTGATATAAAAACTGCAGATGAGGCTCCATGGTGTGGAAATATTTATACATATCCACAAAGAGCAGACAGGCTGGCAGAAAAAAAAATGAAGGAGCATGCAAACCATTTTACTCAGATACAGCCAGCAAATGCTCTAAAGATGCTCTGCAATAAGTCTAAATGGAATTATGCAGACATCAGTGTGAGCACAGCATCACCACCACTCTGAGTAAAATCACCAGACTGCAAATGCAAGAAAGGAAACTACGTTTGACTTCTGGGAATTAAACTACAGAACGGTCCACTGCTTTTGTCTGAAGTGGTAATGAAGTATCCAGAACAGACAGCATTAGAGTTAAGGCAGAACAGAATCCATTTCATGTTTGATCACCTTATCTGTAGTTTGTAGATCCGCTCTGTGCTCCACCAGGCACTCCACGATGTCCACAAAGCCTCGTGCAGATGCCGTCAGCAGCGGGCTTTCCCCCTCGCGGTTCTTGGCATCCACATGGCAGCCTGCCTTGCAAAGGGCTCGAGCCACTGCAGAATAGCCGTGCCAGGCAGCACAATGGAGAGGGGTCTCCTGCTCCTGGAGAAGAACAAAAACAACCACAAAGAGTAAAAACCTCAGTTTGTCCTAAAAAAACATCCCACAATCTGCTGATGAGGGAGAGACCACTCACCCTGTCTGCCAGGTCTGTGTTGGTACGGATGCTGCACAGGTAGCTCACCACATCCACGTTGCCATAGCGAGCTGCCACATGAAGAGCAGTCTCCCCTGACTTTAAAGACAACATTAGATTTATGTGGTTTTGATACGGAAAACACAATTAATATTTCTGAAATGCTTTTAAATTTGAGGCAAAGCAAGTTAAACACCTGCTTCTGTAAGCCAGGGTTTCCATCCAAAAACATTTTAATCTCCGCATTTATCATCCTTTCACCTTTAGGTTTATATCTAACAGTAAGTGGAGGCAGACTGGAGGAAAACAACAACCAAAGTTTGCCCATAGGTGAAAAAGAAGACCTCAAATGATCCATTTATTTACAGGAAATCTTTCAGAAAAGTCAAATTAAGCTCTTCTAGTTTTCACACATGAAAGTTATCACACTTCAGACTGAAATAAAGTCAGATGAAACTTTAATGATCCCTGGACAGGAACTAGATGATAAGCAGGAAAGTGCCTGGTGTGCAGATCAGCTCTGGTGTGCTGGAAGTCGATGCAAAGCCAGAAGAGGACACCACCAGTGGGGGGGAATGACTCATGAGACTGGAAACATGCTTCTGTGACTCTGTGTGCCCGAGCACGCTCTGTGATCCCCGCAACACTAGCGGCGCCAAAACCCAACATGCACACTCACATTTCTCTGCAAGAGCCGTTTCTATAGCAACAACAAATAAGCGGATAACATGCCAGCTTTTCTCATGGAGTGTGTGAAATAGAGAGAGTAAATGTGTGTGTTGTGAAGCTTTAGCAGCAGGAGGTGGTGAGTGATGGCTGGAGATGCGTGCTTTTAGCATGCAAAGAGACCAGGAGAGCCGTTCACCTTATCTTGGACATCCAGAGGGCATTTCTTTTCATGGAGGTATTTCAGGGTCTCCACGTGGCCGTGTCTTGCTGCGTAGTAGATAGCGTTGGCTCCGCTCTGAGGATTCCAGAGAGAAGAACATTCCAGCTTTTATCCCCGACTTTCACTGGAAAATCTACGATCCTGTCTGCAGCCCGATGATATAAACACTCTGCACGCCGCGTTTCTGAAACTATTTTCAGGATGAGCTACATCCTGCAATTGGGACTTGCTTTAGTCAAGGTGCTGCCATGGTAACGGTGTAAGACGGAGCCCGGCAGAAATCTGGTGCACATGTTGAGACAGCTCTGCGATGACAGAAACCAAACAACTCCACGTACATAAAGGCCACCTACTGTTGACAAGCGGCTAACGTGTTGTAGCAGAAATGTATTCCTAAACCCATCTGAGGATTAAAATGGTAAAAATTTTTACACTTCAGTCACTAAAACTGTCCCAAATGGTTTTAAAGTGTTGGACATGTCTGCTTAATGACATTTAGGACATTTCTTCTTACAGTTGCATGTGCAGCAGCTTTGACTAATTCTCATCCTAGAAAACATCCCAGCCAGCCAAAACGCCTTTACCTTATCGTTAGCCTGGATTTCTGCACCTTTTCTCATCAGCACCTCGATGATCTGAATGTTGCCGCAGCCGGCAGCGATAAGGAGGGGAGGGGTCCCGTGCTGCAACGAACAAGAGTAACAGCTTTACACCGAGGTCACATGAAGGTAAGCAGAGGTCTGAATGAGGATAAAAAGCACAGAGACACTCAGAGTCCTCATCACCACAGGCTGATAGTTTATTTGTGTGATTGGGAAAATGCAGCATAACCTTCACCATCCTGGTTCCGGCTGTGTTCTCTGATCCTGAATCACAGAACCAGCAGCAGAAAATCCCCGTCCAATCACATCCATTCCTCCGGCTACTCTGCTGTGAACCCCCCCCACAGGGTACCTTTAGGGTTCTTTAACCAAACAAACTGTATCAGGTTTGACGTGGTGGACGTCCAGCATCCTGAGGTCCTGAGTTTAGTCATCACAAGCCCCCCCACCCTGCTCTAAAACCACCATATTGTCCTGCTTCCTCCCATTTAGACTTAGACTTTAGACTTTAGACTTTATTAATCTCGCAGTGGAGAAATTCAACTGTTACAGCAGCTCTGTTTAAGGTGCAGAAAGAAAGGTGCTGTAAGTTTAACAGCTTTACTTCCCCACATCACACATCAGCATAGTCTTCCTCATTGAAGCAGAATGTGGAACAGTTGTGAGGCATGAAGATAAACCTCGCTGCTGTATAAACAAATGAAGCCTTTCACTCTTTTCTGCTATGAACTGCCCCTAAGCACCATCCAGACCCAGAAGATCTGAGTAAAAGCTGCTTTAATCACTGCAGAAGGCTGATTATTACACACACACATGCAAACCATCCACCTCTCCCTCGTTTCATCATAATAACACACAAGCAGACGCTATCTGCTGTTCTCTGAGCGAGATGCTGCTTTCATAATCTCAAGCTAGTTTGTACAAAGTTAAAAGCAGCCTTTGTGATCCGACACTTGTATTTAGTAGTGAAAAAGGCAGCTCTGCTTGCTTTGGGCAGAAACACGTGGACGACCTCACAATTATTCGGACTATATTAGACTATTATCTGCTACGTCTGTGTGTGAGCCTCGTTACACACGTATTATTGTTAAAAGCAACGGCCACCTTGTTGGGTTGGTTCACGTCGTAACTGTTCAATGAGCCGAGCAGATGTTGCAGACCGGGCACGTTGTCATCGTTTATGGCGTGGATGATGGCCTTCATCACAAAGGAGTCTTCCTCATCCTGTGAAGTTTAGGAAAACAGTAAATCTACAAACCTGAAAAAAGTGGTTAATTTCCCTGTTTCTACAGCTCCACACAGAAGATTTAGACTCTGCTGATGACATGTGAGGTAAAGTCTGCAGCGCCTGCAGAAATCAGCTGCGAGGCATTGGTGCACAGAGATGAAGATGAGTGGAGGGGATGGAGGAAGGCATTTGTTCAGCTAAGCTTAACTCTGCAGCTGCATTCCTGCACAACCTTCCTGCTGGGCGAACCGTGCCTCCAGCACCTCAGAGCGCTACAGCAAGGCACAAACAATGTTATTTGTGTTTTTACCCTCAAAGTGGCACAAGAGGACGGTCATCTCTTTCTAAAAGATTATTTCTATTTTTGACCTTCAAAACAAGAAAGCTTAAAACACAACTGAATACATTTTTTTTTACTTTATGATGTCATAGTTTCCAACTTGTTGATAACAACTTATATAACATATATAATAATAATAATAATAATACAATGATACAGACAACAAAAGAGCTAAATATTCAAAACTAAAGTGCAAATAAACATTTTTACAGGATCAAACTTTAAAATCTTTGTGGGAGAAAAATCTGGAAATTGACCAAGCAGCAACCTATGTTGAACAAAAGTGAAGCCCAAAACTGCAGCTCTCCCCTCATCCACTCCAAGAGCACGTGCCATTTAATCTTAAATTTAGGTATCGGACAAGCAGAGCGGGATTTTTAGCCAGCTAACCGCAGATTACCAGCAGGGAACCACTTATTGATGATGTCACTGAAGCTCCGCCCATCTTTTAAAAAAAAACTTTTTATTGGGAACACCGACTGAATCTCTCCCCAACAAAAACAGTTACAGACCCACAGAAACGGGACAATAAGATGTTTCCTGATCTGACGCGTCTTTATTTGAGATGATGGGTCAGAATTGTCCAACCCGGTACTGGCATGATGATCCTAAAAAAGGGGCCAGTGAGTGTAATAACGAATGATTAATTATGTTGTCTGTCTACAAACCAATTCATTCATTTAGAAGAAGAGTTTCTTTCAAAGCCACAAACTGAAAAATGCAGTTTAGATCCATTTCCGCATAATAGCTGGAGATTTTCTGAGATAATTAAGCTGGAAATACCAGAGCTGCCACTTGGAGCTCAGGTTTCCAATGAGCAGATTCATATCAATGGAGGAAAAAACTCATTTACCTGTCAGTCTTCAGTCAATTCTTTACATTTTTCTACTTTAAGCTACAAACAGAACAGCAGAGCTAGCCATGGCGTCCCATTGGTTCAGTCCATGACATATTTAAGGTGTCGATGGCGTCACAAGCCACAGTGTTTAAACAGTCTGGATAAAGATTAGACCGGCCCTGCTTGTGGCTGGTTTTTGGTAAATGGGAAGACTGGGGTCTTACCAGTGTGTCATCACTGCGGGCCACGCTTATGTTGCTCCTGGACAGGAAGGAGCGAGACAGGCGGTTGCATAAGGAGATGAGTCGGACGGATTGCTGGGAAGAAAAAAAGAAAGGCGGCTCGTGAATGAGCACAACTTCATGTCGAGTCGTGTTAAAGCGGCTGTCAGCTACCAGCAGAGTACATAGAAACAATTTTCTGCTCTATTTAAAGTCCGTTTGACTTGCTGTGATTTAGACTGGATAACCCACTGACCCTCACTGTATTCCATGGATGTGTGAAGACGTTTTCACGCTCTGCATAAACAGTGCTGCACGTTAAGGTGCAAAAAAAAAGGGCCTGCTGCACCTGCAAGGGTGGTTCGGTTGGGTTGGATGCAGATGCTTAAAATGAGATTTTTCATGTACGACCTTGTATTGTTACTATAGAAGACAAATAAAAACCAAATCAAGGTTAGTGCAGCTGAAGCTCGTCCATGTGATAGAAATGTGTTCTGACAGCAGGAAGGAAAACAAGCCCAGCATTTTCTGCAGAATGGGAGGCAGCGAGGAACAAAGGGAGGAAAATCTGATGCTTAGCCAAACGTCGTCCTACCTCTTCATTAGTTTACAGCACAATATGTGCATTAAATACAACAGATCCTACTGAAAACGTTAAAGTATTAAAAATAAAAAAGCATACTTTCCACTTTCTCCGAGCTGCAAACTTCTTGAACTTCTCCATATTGACAGCAGACTCCTTCCTGCTCAGCGCTTGCTGAGTGTCTTTTGGCTGATTGTGCATAAAAATCACACAGAAACTAATTTAGCACAAAATAAGCATCTTATCCACCAAACTGACTAAATAAACAACAGAAATGTGATGACACAAAGTAAATCAGAGGTCAGAGCAGAAACAGACCTTGATCCAGGGGTGCTGGAGGCTGTCCTGTATCGTCATTCTCTTTCTGTGGACAAAATCATTGAAAAGAGAAATAAGACATCATCCTGGTACCAGTCTTCCCACAGAGGTACTTGTGACGGACGTCTGGGGTTTTGGGAACACGTCCATGCTGGAAGCAGATGTTCTACACAGAGTGCCACTCCTGCAGCTCGGACGAGGAAACCGAAGCTTCGCAGAATCACAGAAACGGTGCTGATCTGAGGAGTCTCTGTTACAGCTGCTAACTCAGGCGACCGGGTCAGAACATGAAAGTTCAGATCCATTCAGGCTGCTGGTGGTGTGGGGGATATTTTTTAGCCCACTGCGTTGCATTCCTGATGCGACCGCCATGTTTCTGGAACTACCTGCACATTTAGACAGGTGTTTTCACAAACAGGCTTGTTTAACCTGGCAGAAGAACTGTGCTCATTAAATTCAGCTGGTTTGGTGACGGGTCAGAACAGCTGTCAGGGGACATTTCTGCTTTCTGAACCAGGAGCGTCCACCTCTGCAGGCGCAGACGGAGCATGTTGGAAGAACTTCTCTACAGTGTTTCCCTTGCTGCGGTGTGAAACCCAGGACAACGTGCACACTGCAGGAGCTGCGTGCACACCTGATCCAGCTGACTTTATACCACGGTATCATTCTAATTTAAATAGATCCACTGTTATTTATAGGTTTATGTGTTATATTAAAACTGAATTTTAGGAATTTATAAACGACTGAATGAAACTTTTTTCCTCACATTTCAGGCATTAATAAAATGAGGGATGAGGAACAGAAGATCCAGTCTCATTAACACTAAAGGGTAGATCTGTTCCAATTTCCTTAATGAATAATTCAGCAGTTTAGAATTTAAGATTGTTGATATTCATATTCAGGTTATGAAAGGAAATAAACTGTTAAATCACTAAATTATTCCAGATCATCTCATTTCCTTTGTAAAACTTAACGTCCGTTTAAGGACCCATGAAATAAGGAAGTGAAAAACAGACTGATGTGTGGTGCATTAGCCTTATTAGCAGTGATGCTAATGTTTAATCAGTGCAGGGAACTGCTGTGGTTGACAGTATGCACATCTTGGCTCAGTGCCGCTCTACCACATCCCCTATATGCTGCAACCAGGTTTGTTTCAGAAGAAGTGTCTTTAACATCAGCCATCATGGCCATGACAGAAAACAAACCACTTCCTGCTGTTTAATCCCATTTTCCTCTTACTAACTGAACCAAAGGTTGGACTAAACGTTTGGACTGGTGCAGCTGGTTCTCCGCTGTGCCATATGCACACATGCTGCAGCTTTCCACTGCGATGCACCAGTTTGGGGATTTTCCAGTTCCTTTATTCACCCGGTATGTGTCACAACCTTTACGCTTTCCCTTCACCGACTCCACACCTACAATTTCAGGGGGGGAGAAACAACTCATGATGTGGTGGGCATGTTGCTGGTGATCAGGAAACTGGAAAAACTGGAAAGAAACTTTTTGACACCCTTCTCTGATGAATAAAATCTAAGAACTGGTAGAAAAGTTGTTTCCTTATTTTGTGTTTTAGCAATAATTATGATAAAATCATGGAGAATAAGTTGCTGCAACTCCTTCTGCAAAGCTTCAAGCTTCACATGGCAACAAAAAGGGGATGATTGATTTGTTTTAGGTTGTAAAATCACAGCTTTATCGATTGCAGCAAACAAACATTGTTACTTCTGCAAACAACTCCGTGTTTACAGAGGAAGACGCTCCGAAGGATTTCCAGTCAAACTGGCAAAACCGAGAGCAGAAGATGCAGAAACAGAGATTAGAAGAAACTCAAGGCCCAAAAAGCTGCGGTACCACCAGGATGTAGGAGTCCAAAAAAGCTACGTGGAGAGATGGAAATTACCTAGAAGTCCTTTACTGTGGTAAATACATTCCAGGAATGAAAACCGTCCCAATGATACAGCAATAAAACTGTCACAGTGCATGCTTTCAGATTTGGTATGAAAGGGAAGTTCAGCTGTGTGGCAGTGAAACGGAAACTAATCAGCCTCCCGTACTGACAGATACAGGTGAGTTTAACGCAAATAAACTGAGCACATACCAGGGTACCCAGATCCTTAAAAAAAAGACACCAGATTAGGGAAACCAAAGGCTGGACCACCATCCTTACCAGAACCATGGTAAGAACTGCTGCTCTACTCCCAACTTTCTAACAAAGGTTAATGAATGGTCAACTTGCTGATTCTTCCAGTGAGGAAGTCTCTTCCTCACTGTAATAAAGGGAAAAAAATACTGTTTCTTTGCTGATTCATTACACACACTTAGCATATAGTCACACTGGTGCTACTGGGAACAGCACAGATTGCGCCACCATCCTTCCCACAGCTCTGCAACGACCATACCTCCAAAGATCCTACCGCTTCTTTAGCTTTAGCATCTCATCCTTACATTTCCAGACCTCTGTCACAAATAACTTAAGGAAACCATCAAAAACACCACGAGTACATACTTTGGATCAATGATAAGAAGCTTTGCGATGAAGTCTTTGGCCAAGGCGCTGGTGTTGCTGAAGAAGTCTTCTTCAAACGTGTAGTTCACCGCTGACACGTTGCCCAGTGTCTCCTGCTTGTTGTCACCCAGAAACGGAGACGCTCCACTCAGACTGAAAGGGATGAAAAGCAAAAAAGATCAAATATTCATGCTAATACAATAAAACTACATTTTTTAAAAATCTGAATCAACAGACTGATTTAGCAGCGATGCGGGATCATTCACTAATGGATCTCATCATTAAGGGAAAAGCAGTTTGCTGGATTTAAATCCAAACCACTGAGAAAAGCTGCAGATTAGCTTTGACCCTTGAAACTGAAACCTTACGTGATTACAGAGCTGACTCATAAATCCTGATTTGCTATCAAGCTAAAGTATTTAGTGTGTGTTAGTCAGAGGTAAGCCAGCTGGACAGCTTTCAGTCTGGGAGGAGGAGGGAATTTTATTGCTTTTTCACACTTCCAATTAATGCACCGAAGAAGAAAACCAAAGAAGTGAGGAAAGATGCTGGTTTGATGCACAAACTGACTGAAGTGAATGAAGCATGAGCAGTTTGGGAATCTGTCTCCAGTGAAGCGCTCCAACAGCAGCCGCTAACCAACGCTGCAGCTTGGACAGACATGCAGGATCCGCTGAAATGTTTACCGACCGCTTCAGCTGCAGCAAAACCACTTATTTATGCAGCTCTTCATAAAGCCAGGAAAGAGGGTTTTATGTGATGTTTGAGCTTTGCATTCAGGCCTGAAAGACGAATTAGGGCTCCAGCAGAGCAGAAAGCGCCACTGGCTGATTCGTCCTATCAGATCTAATGATTTCTGCTTGCTCCATCTGAAGCCATTTTCTCTGGAAATTCATGTGAATTTGATCCGTCAGCACACCTCACCGTTGCTCTGATAATAAGCAGCCAACGATCTATTTTCTGCATTGCCTCGCAGAGCTGCGACAGCTGTGTGGGTGGAAAGCCTGAACAGAGACCACGTATGTGCACGGTCTGTACACGAGCTAGTCAGCATGAGCGCATGTTTCTGTTGTGCACTGCAAAGACAATCATTTAGAATAAAAAAAAAAAACACCTACGTGTTGATTTCCCAAAGTGAAGCATGAAAAGTTTGCAGCGCCTAATTGCATAATCTCATTGTTCAACTGTCATTTAGCACTCAAGTCGCTTTACAGACTGCAGACACAACTACTGTGCAGTTTGGGCATCTCAGAGCTTCATGGATTCCTGAGACGGCCATCTTTAATCCATGAAAAATAAAATGAAAAATACTTTTTTGATTGCAAAGAAAAATTTGAATTTTTAAGTTTTTTTTTATACAATAACTTGGTAAAGAAGGGTCTTCAGGTCTTGAAATAGCAGGAAAAAAAAGATACGCAGTGAGACTCCTGCTCAGTCCAACCTCTGCCAGTGTGAAAAGTCAAACTAACATCTAATGTCTTGAAAAATAAGACATTTATCACAAAATCAAAAAACATGGACAGTTAACACAGAGCCACTACCGTTTGCTGTTACTTAGCGGCGTTTATCAGAATGATGTAATGAGTCAAAGCCTATGATTGGTCAGTCACTGGGACAGGACCGTTTTGTCCCATTGCTGAATGAAAGCGTTGCAACTCATCTGCAGCTACTTACATCTGTATTCATGAATTCTACTGGTTTCTTCCTATGTGATTTTTTACAGCTATCTCTACAGTTTATCCTCTAAAGAACATCTTATTCCTTTAAACATATCTAATCAGGCCTGTTTCTCTAATGATCGGAGGACCCTTCATTAACTGTTCAACATGCTTCAAGATCAAAGAAACCAAGACCATTAGCTGCAGATAAAGAGACTCTTCTGGCCAAAAATGATATTTTGTGATGCATTTCTTTCAACTTATCATAAAAATGAATAATTTAATGTTAATTTTGGATTTAAAGATGGAAAAAAAAAGAGAAAAACAGATTGAAAGTTGGATATCACACACACATTGGGCTACCTTACAACCTTTCCTTTGCTGCAATGCTTTTTTTCTTTTAAATAGATTTACTCATTAGCTCATTATGTTGTTTTTCTCTTCATTTTTTATGATTAAAGGCTCTTTCAGTGCTGTAAGATGCTTTTTGGCCGTTTCCAGACCAACATGATAAACTAACTGTGTTCAAAATGTTTTCCCTGATAAACTAAAGGTAATGGAAATAAAGCAAACACAACGGAAACAGGCCGTTTTCACACCACAGAATCTGTACGAATCAGGATTCACAGGGATGCAGTGTGACACAAAGGTCAAAGAAGTCAAAGTGTCTCATCAGGCATCTGACAGCCAGTCAAGGAAACTACAGGTATGCACGTTTCCACTTCATGGGTTTCCCACCAATACTGCTGGGATTTCAGATACTTACAGGATGTAGGTTATCACACCAACGCTCCTGCAGACAGAAGAGAAAAGCTCATTTCTACACAGCTGCGCACTTTGCAGCAGATCCGTTCATCGTAATGTTAAAATGTGTGATAATTCAGATTATTTACTCACCACATGTCTGCCTCCAGGCCTAAAGGCTCATAGTTGACTACTTCTGGAGCTGTAGGAACAAGAGAGGCTCAGAAACCATGGAGAAACATCTGCAGAAGGTCTCACAGCTTTAATATTTGTATACTTTATCATTGCAGTGTTTTTATCTGGGTTTATTACGAGCAGCAACCGGGTTAGCAGCTGCCTTTGTCACCTCCAAAGTGTTATTTTATAAGCAGCTTTTTTCTTCATGGCACCTTTGAGCTGAGAACTTCACTTGTGACAAGTCCCCACCTGTTTGAATACCTAAAGCAATCTGTCAAACTACTTCTCCTACAGAGGACATTGCTTATTAAATGTTGGGGAGTTTTTCCTTTATATTTTTTGCAAATATTCAAACTAAAAATGGCATTTTACATATTTAACAGTTCTCATTTCCAGCAGTTTTTTGGACATTTATTGCTGTAGGATTTAAACAATGAGGTTGTTTAAAAGGTTAAAAATGTCCTCTCTCTTGGAGATTTGAACATTTTAGGCTGGATTTGAGCTACAAAGCTTTGGTCCCCATTAAATAGAAAGAAATGTGTTTATACCGTCTCTGTTAGGAGCTGCATGAGCTCTGATCTGGTATCATTTTAATGCAAATTAAAGTAATTAATGTCATTAGTAATTAATAATTTCTCCCTTTACAGCATCTCCTCTAAAACCTGCTCACATTGTTTAACAGACCAGGTTCTGCCTGAAATAAATGTACTTGCTGGCAATCAATCCCAAAACTGGATCTTTATTTACTCCATCGGCTGCTGACAACCTGCTTGAACTGGGCCGAGCCTCTGGTCTTGGCTGCGTAATGCTGGTGGAGAACACTGCCCCAGGCAAAGGGCAGATGGCAGGAAGTGTGTGTAAGTGAGTGTGTTTGGAGAGAAGCAGAACTGAAATCTCCGGTCTATTATAAGGTCTCTTGTCATTTATTCCCGATGGCACGTTTGGCACCTGCTCCCCCCCCCCCATGTGCATCCCTCGGGACGAAGCCAGGAAAACAGGGTGGTGCAAAC
The DNA here is from genome assembly GCA_037177335.1 of Kiunga ballochi. Lineage (NCBI taxonomy): Eukaryota > Metazoa > Chordata > Actinopteri > Atheriniformes > Pseudomugilidae > Kiunga > Kiunga ballochi. Next base: position 2,450,214 of record JBAMIG010000012.1, read on the forward strand.
TCATCTTAAGAGCGTCTGTTCAGCGTTCAGGATGAGGATGGGATGTGGCACACTGACCTACAAATTCTGGAGTTCCAAAGATGTTTTTGAAGTCGTTGCCAAAATCCATCTTGTGGGCTAATCCGAAGTCAATGAGCTTGATGCGCGGGTGAGGCACTGAGCGGTTCAGCAGCATGATGTTCTCCGGCTGCAAACAGAAAAAAAAAGGAAAGAATGAACATTAATGAAGGAATAACACGGCAAACTGGACTTTCTTTAGTCCAGAAGGATCCCGGCTCAAAGCCACACAATGCAAGAATGTGACGGGAAGGAAGCTGTCCAGGGATGGAAATCCCATGCAAAACATGAGTAAAAGCATCTCTAGGAAGCGAGACTGAGTGGCAGAGATGAGCCTGACAATCCAATAGACATGCTGCTTCATTTAGACAAGTCATACTTTGCTTCAGTCCGTGTCCTTTCAGCTGGGGGATGAGCCAGCGAGAGGATTTAGTCTGAAGAGGAAGAGGAGCAGATTGACTGTGGGCAGCAGCATCAAGCAGAGATACTCAGAGAATACAGTTAAACTCCAGCTTCCAGTTTCTTCCCTGCTTTGTAAGCAATAATATAACAAAATCTGTTTAACATGGAGTTAATACAAATAAATCAAATACATAAAACAAGCTGTACGAGGCCAGTTGGACCCCATGTTTATTAAGCTAATATACAGTGTATAGAATGCTTTTAGCATTAAAACAAGAAAGAATAGAAAATGTTCTAATTTAATTAGAACAAACCTTCCTTTAAATCCCTACGGAAAAGACAAAGGAGTCTGCAGAACAAAGAACCTTTCACTAATGTTTTTGCATATTATTTTTATAATAATATTTTATAGTCAACTATGCTGCCTCTTCCAGAAAATACAAAAATGTGGAGCTGAGAGGGGGCTGTGAGCGTGCAGGTGGATGATCAACATCTATTAAACTCAGATTCCTGCAGCTAAGAGCTAATTGAGCTGACTGGAGCTAACGGCTAAAGCTACAGTTTGTCGCTAGCCAAGTAAAACTTGTGGCACATGTAGACTTTATTCTGTAACAGAGGCCGCTTGCTTAACAGATGTAGACTCGTTGGTCAGGTCCTTTACTCTGCTTCCTGACACGCTGGGGGCAGTATGGAGGCAGTATGGAGGCAGATTGGGGTAGTATGAGGGCAGTATGGAGGCAGTATGAGGGCAGTATGGGGGCAGTATGGAGGCAGTATGAGGTCAGTATGAGGGCACTATGAGGGCAGTATGGAGGCACTATGGAGGCAGTATGGAGGCACTATGGAGGCAGTATGGGGGCAGTATGGGGGCAGTATGGGGGCAGTATGGAGGCAGTATGGGGGCAGTATGGAGGCAGTATGGAGGCAGTATGGGGGCAGTATGAGGGCAGTATGGAGGCAGTATGGAGGCAGTATGAGGGCAGTATGGAGGTACTATGGAGGCAGTATGGAGGCAGTATGGGGGCAGTATGGGGGCAGTATTAAGCAGCACACCTGATGCACGATCAGTAAATATAACAAAGAAGCTGCAATGCTTTTCTTCTGATATAATAGAATTTTAAACGCGTTTATTTGATCATTTTATGATTTTCCCAAAAGATTATTAGATGATTAAGAATCACGTGATTGTTATTAAAATGTTATGTTACTCTCAACTCATTTCATTATCAAACTGATAACATTTAAACCTAAATTCAATGCATTAGCCTGCTTAACACTACTGTGTTTCATAGATTTACAGATTATATTTATGGGTTTTGTTTCATCTGTGTGCAGTGCACGCTAATTACACGTGCACGGTGACACCTGCAAACCAAATTCAATTTGATTTAAATGAAAGATCAGGTTTTACAGATAAATGTGTCTTTAGTACCACCGTAGCCGCTACGAACCGACTCGTAACGTACCTTCAGGTCAAAGTGGGCGATTTGCTTGGAGTGCAGGTAGAGGACTCCATCCAGGATCTGTTTGAGGAACTGAGTGGCTTCCTCCTCGCTCAGCGACTCCTTTTCAGCCAGAAAGTCAAAGAGCTCACCACCGGCAACGCTGAACGTAGAGAGAGAGAGAGAAAAGAGAGAAAAGAGAGCATTAAAGAGATCTCCCTCAGATCAGAGCCAGCTATAAATCCCTGATTAGGAGAGCTGAGCTGATGTAATCTAATCAACACGATGCATCAGAGCATAACCAGTTCACACATTGCTGCACCAACCACACATTTCACACCTCATAGGAATAAAAACTCAGCTACTAAAAGCATTGCTAGTTTAACACCTCACGCCATAATCGCTGCACGCTGGTCATGTTTCAGGACCAATTATTGCACTTCTTAATGATAAAAGCAGCAACGGGAGATGAGGAAGATGGTCAAACCGGTGGATGTGGGACAGACAAGGAAGAAGAGATGAGGAAGATAACCGTATTTACAGGACTGTCTCAGAAAATTAGAATATTGTGAAAAAGTTCTTTATTTCCTGTAATGCAATTAAAAAACATGA
>JBAMIG010000012.1:2473381-2485915 GCA_037177335.1 Kiunga ballochi
GGGGTGGGTATGACCCCATCGCCCCTCCCCCCACACCATTTTCATGTTTGTGTAATGTGTGTTGTTTGCAATTAAGAAAGTTCTTAGTTTTACTGAGAATCAGGTATTTATGGATCCTTTTGCTCGGTAGAGTCTTTTTGTTGTGTTTCTTCTTTTGTTTTGATGTGCATCATGTTGGATCGGTGCTTAATATGCATAAAGATGTCGCACACGGCAGGAAACGCCCGTGAGGGAGAGGTCATAATCAACACGTCCTTGGACTTTGAGTGGCCAAAGCAGCACAGATTGTTTCAATATTCTCTTAAATTTGTGAAAAAGACAGATATTTATCAGTTTTAAGGAGTTATCATCCCAGTTTCAATCAGTTCCATAACCAGTCTCTCAGCTGTTGCGACATACGCCAGTCGAGCAATAGCAGAGGTCAAAAGGTCATTGGCTTTGTGAGCGGCGGACACCGAGGCTCTCTGCAGAGCGCTCGGCTTGCATCGGCGTGAAGACTCCCCGGTGAGGCCAAGCTTTTCATCAGCATGTTGAGAAGTGTGGGAGGCCGGCTTGGAGTAGTCCCTGCCCACTCAGCTGTAGTGTGGGCCACAAGCTGCACCGGCAGAATAACATTATGCAACCGCCATGCCACTGTGTACAGCGGAAGGGTTACCACGGCAACAAGATTCAGAGGAACCAGTGCTGGTTGGAGGAAGGAAGAGTGCAGAAGATAATCCTGGGAGGGTGTGAGAAAGTGTGTTTATGTGCATGTGAAGATCTTTATCAGCCGTAACATCCTTTTCAACACATTTTCTATTATGACCAAACCCCGGATGGTGCAACTCCGGGGCAGTTTGGTCCCATGATGCAGGTTTTCACTGTCTTCCTGCTCCAACAAACCTGAATAATATAAAGAGTCGCTGTGCAGAACAGGACAGAGCAGGAAGGCCTAGGAACAAGGTAATCATAAGATTATGTAGAACTTGTTGAAAGTCATCGTTTAGACAAGAAGCAGCAACAGTGATGTCATGCAAAAAAAAAAATGCTATCAGATGTGACTCAGAGGTTTTATAGACACCGTTACTGCTTGAAAAACAGCAATAAGCTGCAGCACAGACGAGCAGATTACTGACAGAAAGCTAAATGAGAGGCCAGCAGTGTTTGCTCTCGTCTCGAAGCCGCGGTGAAAAGCCATTCAACTTGTCAGAAGAATGTCATTCACCTCCCCCTGCTCCAACGTTTTAAAGGCCCCATAAACAATAGATGCATTGTGTGGAATGGTAACAAGAGGTAAAGGGTTTCTTTTACCATCTTCAGAGAAGTTATGATCTACAACACTGTAAAGTGCCTCTGAGGGCAAAATAATAGAATTCATGCAAAATAAAACTAATCTATAGAAAAAACATAACTGGATGAGCTTTGTCTTTCCAGTGTGGAACCCATCGATGCCACCTTGTTCCCTGCAGATCCAACATGCTGGGACTGAGATCACCACGCAGTAAACCAGAGATGTACTTCTGTACATTAATGTGGAATTAAACACGTTTAATGTTAAAATATATAAAAACAGCTGCTTAATAAAAATACTTGTCAGTTTAAACTGACATGGTTTTTGTGTTTGAAGACTCTAAAACACACCAGAGTTAAAACGATGTTGGCATGGAAACGAAAAGTGACATGAATTCACACAGATTGTGTCGTTTATGGCTTTAGAGCTTCCTCCACCTCCTCATATGCAGACGATGTGCTGGTGCAGTAGGAAGTTGTCTAGAACACAGTAACACAGAGCTGAAGCTTTTGCTGCACCTCGGCCATCTTGTTGGCAGAACCTGCACTGATGTTTGGAATCATCTCTTGCTTGCTTGATGCGAGGCCCTGAATAAATGTTTTGTGTATGCCTGCCCACGATGGAGCAAATGTAAAATAAAAATCCAGCGTTTTCATATCTTAGATGGACAGATTTACAACTTAATATATTGAGTATATACTACATTGCACAGGCTGCGATGTGACAGTTGTGCACACATACTTTGCTATGACAAATGACCTACTGTGCAGCTCTAGTTGTGCCATTACTACTTATTTCTGATGGCAGGTTTACGGCGACTAATTAGTCAGAATAAATCTGAAAGCGCAGACTTTGCATTGGTTTCTATAGTACCGTACATACAGTGAAGCTACATGTGCATTTTATTTTACCTGAACCAACCAAACTAACTTAACAGGCTGTGTTTGCTGAAAGTACGCAACTGGCTCTGAGTTAAACCAGTTTCTGATGAAGAGTTGGGTTTTTGTGTCTAAGAAAATGTTGAGACTGTAAATTTACAGTAAAGTCATGACAGCAATGAGGATGAGGATTAGGAATTTAGATTCATGTGGATTGTATTTATCCAAACATAAAAAGGGAAAACGACAAACTTAATGTGCACTTCTTTATCTCCTGGCTGCTCTGTGTCATTCTTCAGCGTTCTGCTGGTGCTGTTCTGCACCAGAGCTTCCAGTAAAACTGTGGATCAGAGGTGAAGACGCAGCTCTTCTCTGCCTAAAACCCTTTATATCCTGATGCCATTCCTCTGTGAACGATAAGAGCATAAAGCTTGGTTTTCCACCACTGGGTTTTTGCATTGCAATCAGCTGGGACGGGTGTCAGAATATCCAAACCAAATCCTCTTATTTTCTGGGAACTTTTTGTTGGATCTTATTGATCTGACCCAAAAGATGACATATCATCTAATGGTCAATTTTCACTTCCTGTACGAGTCAGTAATAAAAAAAAACGGGTGTGGATGGGGGGGGGGGGCCTTTTTTTTTTTTTTTTAGGAAAAGAAAGAAAGAAGACAAACTCCTTAATTTCTTTCTTAAGTTCTCATAAAACAGGCTAAAGAAATGAGGGTTTAGTGAACTGCCCCGTACCATTTCATTCTGATTCAGACTCCCTAATGGAAACAAAGCTTTAGGTAAAAAAAATGTGCCTTTTAAAGTCAGCTTTTTGAGCCCATAAAACCTCTTTTTACTTTTAGCTCAAACTGCTTTGTTTAAATCCATTAAGTCAGACTGAGACACGCATCCCAGCAGATTTCACTGTGCAAATAAAGCCACATCATACGACTAATGCAGTCAGCATTCTTTACATTCACACCTTTTTAATCTGTACTGTGCTCTTAAGCTGAGAGTATATTATACGTAGTATATTTGGTTGTGCATTAATGTGATCATGTCATTAAAAAGCTTGAATCAAGACAAATGAAGATGCCAGATCTCAGACTTTGCATGCAGAGTAAGTGCAGGACTGTTGTGACAACCAGAGACTGTAACAGTAGGTGAGGAGGGGGCTGCTGGTGCTTCAACCTGGCCGTCCATCGTCTCCTCTTATATTCAGCTTGCCTTTGACAAAAAAGAAAAAAAAACCTCCTAGACATCTGTCGAAACCGACATTCAGCAGGTTTCGAGGGGGTTAGCTGTCATGACTCAGGCAAAGTCAGCAGAAGCACAGACTGGTTTAGTAAGTTTTGCAAATATTGGCAGGCCAGTTGGCAGATGCTGTTCAAAGGCTCAATGTTTAACTGACAACAACCAGCAGAACAGGAAACTAAACATGGCAGCCAAGGAAACTCGGGGAACATCACAGATTTACCTGGTAACGATCAACAGAGAAGAAAGCTTACGAGCTGAACCCGTAGGAGCCCAGCGTGACATGTGTCATCACTTTATGCTGGAACCTGTGGGAGGTCATATGATTCATGCCCTCTGCCCCTTAACGGACACTGGAAAGCAGAAGGTTTAAATCAAATAGTAATAAATGGTAAATTTCCCAAAATGTTTGTTCTTTTTCTCTACATTTTGTTAAAGGGACAAATAAGGACGCCATATTAAAAGAAACAGACTTTTCCTACCATCATGCCCCATTCTGCGCCGTTCCTGTGCAGTTCTGGGTCTGCACTGCAACAACCATTTGCTCCAGTTAGGCTGGACTCATTCAGAGTTTAAACACAGTGGTTAAACCTTCAGCCTGTTGAAGATGTTTAACAATGAAATGTAAAGCTGACGATGACTGAAACGTGTTCATCATGAAGAAATAACTTGAGGCATTTTAAATACAAGCTGAATTGCATGGATCTTGTGTTTGTGAGTGTGTGTGTGTTTAGTCCTTCCACAGCTTTAATAGTTGTTTTTTGGATGATACACCCTCATGGATGCTGTGATCCACACGTTAATTAAGACCCAACTCTGCTCCTCCACAAGGCATCGTGTAGTTTTACAGTTTATTTTGAAAGGCACATGCACTTTGTCTGCAGCATCTACAGATTCTTCTAGTGATGTAAAACTTATCTTCCATGATGCCAATCAGAAACTGAAGTGAGCAAGAGGGAACCTCATTTTCTCTGCTCATCTGCTTCCAGATCTCTTCTAATGACCACATAAGACTTTAGCTCCTCCTTAGCTATCAGCCACCCCCCGCCCCCCAACACCACCAGAGTACGCACACATTCAGACACGGTGTCAAAACCCTGCCATTTATCTGCTAACACCATTGGCAGGAATCCAATTATCCTCCTCTGACTACAGCGATTAATTGAAAGTATCTCATTATGCTCCTTGAGGACATTCAAAGCGATCCTGATTTCAATTTAATCTGTAAACTGATCCCGGTTTGAAGAGTGCGTCTGGAAGCATCATGAAACGTCGAGTCATGCTCAGCAGGATGGACAGAGTATGGCCTTAAGTAGGTGACGCTCTCGTCTTTGTTCACTCACCACCCATGGCTTTTCATTTCAAATGCATCACAGCAAATATGTAAAAGCCTGCTGTGTATTGCAGGATTGCACCTAATAGACAACTTTGAAACCCCAATCTGTCATATCCCTTTCAGCTGCTTGAAAGCCCAGCAGGATTCAGCCTGTAAGGAGAAAAACTACCACTGTTTCACTCAAAACAAGCACAATGACATAATCTACCAGATCTGTCCAGTTACAGGTGTCATCGTCTCAAAATAGAGAAATCAAATGTGTTAAAATATTACCTTGTTTCAATTAAAAATGAAGGATTACTTTGCAGCTAAAGCCTCAAAGTACGACTGGTGACGGAAAAGGAGAGGTTCAGCTACGTTTGTGTCAGGGCTGCCGCTTCTGTGGTAGAGGGGGTGGGTTGAGCATGAAGGGGGGGGAGATGTGAGTGACAGGCCTCATCAAGGCCGCCCCTGCTGCCCCTCCACCCAATAATGTAACCAGGGGTGGGGGGAAATCTAGGTCAGTAGCTGGGGCACTGTCTGCACGGAGTGCATGCGAGACATTACGGTGTTTGAGGGGAAAAAAGTTTCTTCTGTAAATATTCCACTGATTTCCATTTAATGACTTCTGCCTTATTAGCTCTGTTTAAAACCATAACAGATGTGAATGGATATAATCCCATTTTGCATTCACATAAAGCAGCCATTCTGCAGAGCAATAACCGAAATGCAGCCTCAGCTTAAATGCTTATGTTCATTTGCACAGCAGAAATACAGCAGCTGAAGGAAAGCTGCACGCAGACAAACATATCGTAGATGCAGGAGGCAGACGACACAGTGGCCGGTTTAATGCAGAATAACGACAGAGGCAGCGCAGCGATACACAAAGTGTAAGACGTGCTCCATGGAGCAGATTAAAGGCCATCATCTAACAGACCCCAGTCAGGCACAAAGGACCCCAGTTAGGGGGCCTGACACAAATGGACATTTAAGCTGAAAAAATAACCTGAATTGGTCTCAGAGGAAGAAACTGACTGGCGTGCTGCTTGAACGTTATCCAGACATAAATGAAAGGTTTACTGACGGTCAGACGGCTGCCAGCCTTCTGAGACAGATCAGATATCAGCCAGCTGGTGTCGTCTGCCTCCGATGATTCTTTTCCTTTAAAACAACTCATAAAAACCTGCTGTTAGACCCTTCTTTCTCCATTCTCATAATATTCTGCTTTACGACGACCTTTTGATTATGAAAGTGTGCACTGTCCGAGATTTTCCTCTATCTTCACACAGTGGGTCACCTTTATGTAACATACATTTCAATTAGTTTGGTCACCATGTGTCACCATGACGCCACCATATTTCAAGATGAATCTGCATCTCTGTCTGAATAAATTATTTAGCTGAAAGAAAAGGAATTTCTCATATGCAACAAGCTGAACTCTAAAACTAAGATACAATGATTTTAGGTGATAAACTAAAACAGCTACAGAGAGCTGGGTGACTGAGGATCCATCTCTGAGCTTCATGTGAAGTTAAATCAGAAATAAAGAAAAAGATTTTTTTACAGCTAAAATGTGTATAAAAAGGGCTTCAGTATTATTGGGTGTGTGTAATGACATTAAGGTAAGCCACTCTGGTGACTGTAATCCTTTTCTTTCTAGAACCGGCTGCTGCTTTTTACAAAGTAGACCACAGCATTTTAATCTCACGCTTGCAACGCCACCTGGGCGTTTGTGGGACTGCTCTGCAGTGGTTTAGGTTCAGTCCAGTGGTCGCGTTTCAGGTCTTTCCTGATCCTCCGTCATGCGAGAATCCCTCTGGCTCAATTTTAGGCCCACTGCTTTTTTCCATTGTTTGTACTTCTTCTTGATCTATTCTTATTTCAGTTGCATAATCCACGAGGAGAAGGAAATTTGGTAATGTTCTGAAGGCGGTGAGAACAAAGCAACATGTTCTCACAGCTCAGGTTTGAGGGATCTTGCTGCTTGTTCTTGGTACAAAAGCCCAGCAGAACTTTTTCTCATGTGTTAAGGAACAGCTAGTTGAGCCGGTGAGGAAGTGCAATAACAGACGATAATATCATGCCATAAGATAGGCTTTAGTGAGCCCACAGGGAAACCTGTCTAGGATTCTTGGGTGTGGGCTATAAAAGGACAGAGATGCTGAAAAATGAAGGTTTCCTAACCAAACAATCAGACAATGCTTGTGCCACCTCAAGAACAAGGCTCTTGCAGAAGCTTGTAGAGAACATTGCATCTCTCTCAGTTGTTATGCAGATGACTGTCAGATTTATGCAGCAATAACTGATTGGCTGCCAGCTACTTTTACAGCAGAGAGCCTGAAACGCCAGCGTTTTGGACCAACAGAATACTGAGATCTCAGACTACATACATGGAGGATGTGTGGTTGGAGTGAACTTTTTGGATTAGACTAACGGCACCCAGTCAAATGAGCTTTCCATTTACAGAAACCACAAATGCGAATGTCAGTGGCAGCCGACGAGTTAAGGCTTACCTGATCAATTCATTTCTATTAACTATTTTTAGGGATTTTAGCCTCATTGAGAGTTTCTTTATTAGATCTTATTCTGCTTTTGGTGCTTCTAGTCTTCAGTACTCAGTCATTTTAAGCACTTTGCTTCAGCTGTGGTCGTTTTAAAGTGCTTCATTAATAAAGTTGGTGTAGAAGACGTGTTAAACCCACAGCTGGAGATCTTGTTTTTAGACCGGACAGTCATATCAGCACCACAGATGAGCTGAGCTTTTATCGCTTTGCAGCTCTCCATCAACACAACCATAATGGGGCAGGACCTTATCCATCAATACCATTAAATTATGGAAATATTTACATTTGCACATTCAACACCCCCCCTCCCCCCTTCACTCACTGACCTTTACCCATTATGAGACTTGATCTTATTTAGCTTTTCTTTAGTTTTACTGATTTGCATATTTGTCTTGTTTGCACTTTAAGTGTTTTAACTCATTTGTGCAGCACACTGGGTTCTACAGGTTGGCATTTTATAAATGAATTAATAGTGATGATGCTTACAATGTGGCAGACCTGTGAGAAAAAAGAAGCGAAGCATTTCCACTCTCCACCTAATCGCCTCTTTAAGGAGGAATCGAGTAGGAGATCCTTTGAGATGCCAGTAACCTCAATGTCTTCAGTTATTCCCTGCTGATCTGAGGCATGAAGTGAGAATTTCTTGCCAATTTGTGACACGATTAGAGAGGCCCGCTGAGCACAGATGTGGCCAGTGCTTCAAAAGGCTTTTCGAAGAGACCAGCAACAGTCAGGAGCCCTTTAGGAGACAGGCAGGATTCAAAGGGAAGAGGCATTGGCCATTGTGTGCTTGGAAGTGACACTTTATTTTAGTGCAGCTCTGCAAGTAACAACCTGATGCGTCATCCTAACAGCTAACCTGCTGTGACAGAAGTCATTCTCTTCATTTGTTGCTTTAGTAAATACACAAGGAACTATCTGCAAACATGAGCTGCATAATAAATAAAGTGAAGGCATGAGAAGCCTTAACGTGAGTGTTTTTATTTCCTCCTACAGCTCTACTTCTTCCGGCACCGTCTCCTGCTCATTAAACTGCCTGCGTGCTACTTTAGCTCAGTACTAATGAAGGTTAGATGCTTGGCTTCACTCGGCATCAGTTCCGCCATGCAGCTTCTAAGCAGGCAGGATCAGTGTCAGAATGAAGTCAACTTGGCCGCTTGGGTGATTTCCCCATTTCCCCACTTTGGCAAACCAAACAGGCCAGAATCCAAACGCAGCCAGAGTCGGGCCTGGAGTACAGTCAGATCAAAAGGCTCTCTGTGTTACGGCATGCTAGGCTTCACGGTGCATGTCATGCTGCCAAACAAGGAGTACAGCCTTCATTATTAAACAACTCTGACTCATCTGAAAGGTCATCCAAGATAAAAATGCTTCAAAGAAAAACACAATTTGTTAACAACTTATTTGGACACCACTTTTAAAACAATAACAACAAAGCAAAAATGTGCAATTAAACCCATTTTAATTAGTTTTTTTAAATGCAGATGTCTACGTTACAAATAAACAAGATGGCTGAGAAGTTTTATGACTATTGTTAATTTTAGGTTAGGGGTCCTCGAGGGCCACAATCCTGCAGGTTTTTAATTTTACCCAGTTCTACCACACCAGCTCTTGGATCTGTTTATAAAAAACGTGCAGGACAGCATCCCTCGGGGACCAACTTCAGACACCTCTGACTTAAGTAGCCCATATCAGATCCGTTTTAATACTAATAGAAATTATACAAATACTAAATATTACCTGCACTTTTATTTTCTGCAGCTTTTGAGCAAACTGTTCTTTTAAATCCTACAAGCTCCTCCGGGATCTCTCCACCGGAGCGGTGAAAGAACACTTCACTTACAGAACAACTTATTTTTGTCCTTTTAAAAACAAATAATTTCTTCTTATTTGGAACTGATGCATCCAATTTTAGAGGTAAAAGAGGGTGTATTTTATTTTTACATGCCGAACACTAGATTTTAAGTCTCCATTTTCCAAATCAAAGCCACAATAGAGATCAGATCCAGGTGCTGGAGCGAGACCCAAACGTGACACTTCAGTCAGAAATTCAATCCCATGACGTAAAGCTCCCCATCGTCTCTTTTACCGGCATAGCATGGAGAAGCTCTCCCAGTGCACGCAGGCAAGCTCAAAAATACAGAAGCAGCATTCCCAAAAGGGGTCAGGAGAGCAGAGAACAACAGGTTGAGTATCATAAACACTACATGTGTCACTGGATCAACATAAACCACATCTGCATTTCTAGAGTCGCAGGAGGAGGATCTGCAGTCCACACATCAGCACACTTTAAATAATAAAGTGTGGCACAGCAAGTCAGATCAAGAGGAAAACTTCCTTTTAATGTTATTTCAGATCATTTTTGTGTGATACAGAGAGCTCCAGCTTATGCAACAAACCTTAAGTAGGTGTGAAGTGCCAAATCAGCCATGGTTTTAATGTTGTGGCTGATCGGTGCATTATAATGCCATGCAACATGATGCTGTGGTGCAAATGCTCTGCTTGTAAAGCAGCATACTGATTATGTCAAGCTGCCCCCTCCTGTAATAGATCTGTATATGGGGAAAGCAGTAATACCAACAGTTCATCAATGACAACAAGGCAATATGGATTACATTAATCAAAGCGTATCAGATGCGCCACAGTGCGGGGATGCGCGTCTCTGCCATGCATCTTCTTTTGCTTCAATAAAGGCTGTTTGATATCTAAGCAATCCCATCCTGAGAAAAGAAACCTACGCTGTGTTCCCAATATACAGACCAACTCCTGATCACGCCTCCGTTATGAAAAGGGGAAGTTTGCGCACTCCGAATTTGCGCAGATCTCACTAAGAATAAAGAAAACTTACCTCCCCAGGTCGTCCCCGATTTCATAAAATTCCTCTAGATTTTCCGGGTAGAAAACAGTCATGTTGCCTGGGCACTCCTGTCCTCTTGCTTCGCCCCAAACCACAGGCTTGTCCTCCGAAACGGCACACCGGCTCTTCACAGCGGCACCATCCCCACCAGCAGCCTCTGCTCTGGGTTGCAGCCACCGATTCTCCGCATGCTTCCGAACCAGGGGAGGAAACCAAATCAGGAGAAAAAGCAAAAACCAATGGAGTATCGTTACAAAAACTTAGAGAGAGCACGAGAGAAGAGGTGGGCGTTTATTCAACAAAAGAAGCCCAAACTGGCTGAGGGATGAACCTGCACCTCCAGGGCGACGTCATGGGCTCCAGGAGCTGATCTTTCCCAACACTCCCTACTTTCTACATGATCCCCCTTACACCTGTTTCCATTATTAAGCCAAGGAGGCGGTCAGTAATAGGAATATAGTCCTAATGTGTCCCCACCAGCTAGACAGGAATGCAAACAACCCCCTGAAAGCTTGATGTAGCCATGGGAAACACGCTAAGCCATTTTTTAATTGTAAAACTGACACAAAATTGTATGAAAACACTGTAAAGTAGCTTACAGTACGCCGGTGTGTGCCCCGTTGTTAAGTGTAGTCCAGATTTCATGCGTTTGGTGGGAGGCTGTGACCCGGGTTTGGCTCGCGGAAGACAAAATGCTGGCTTGAACAGGAGAAATCAACGTTAACAATGTAACGCAGTCTGGTTCTAGCGCTGCGTTCAAGCTCCGTGGGAAACCGGAGAACACGCGATGGGAGGGCGTTTTTTATCACGCGCAGTGGATGCTTTGCGTAACACCCGTCATTTGACAACTCCAACACCAAATAATCTAAAAAAAAAATTTTTTTAATGGCAGAACTGCGGGAATTGGAGATTACTGCCACCTGAATGAGCTACGAGGTCATTTCACCAGGAAGCTGAGATATCCGTGTTTTTCAGTGTGGAAAATCAGCACAGCAGAATGGGTTGGAGAATCAGGTTGGTCGTAGGAGGGCAGCAAACTTTTCACTTTTATTTCAAAAGGATGAGAATTGCAGCCTAAAATATGTTTATTTTATGTAATTACACCGTTAAATGTAATGAAGTTGTTTGTTTAATCGTTTGGAACATAATTAAGTATGAATTCAGGCACTAAATCACATTTGTGATGACTTATAATACTTTAGTATCAATTTCATTCTATGGTTAATGGAAATATATTAACTAGCTATATTACCATTAGATGAACAGCCTTTTAGTGGTAAAGTTAATCACTGAATCATATTAAACATCTCTGAAGTCTTCTGACTTCCACAGGTTTGTGTCTCATTCATATTTCCACAAAAAACTGACAAAATAATGACATATGATTACAAGACATGCCTACTGAGTGTACATATCTGACCATGGTTGAACACCAAGGAAATAAAAACTAAATGAAGTGATGTAGGGCACCTATTACCTCTATCACCTTATTAGTTTGATAGAGTTTAACATCACTTCTGCATGATCAAATGCTCCCTTCAAGGAAATAATTTCACAATAGAATCACACGTAAAGCCAAAAATAAAGATTTTATTCGGTTTTTATTTTGTTTATAGGTGGAAATGTCCAAGAAGTACTGGGACTGTGGAGGGAAGTCCATAGTACTGAGCAGTTGGGATGCCGTTTTCCCCCACAATACCACGATAATGTTTGAATTGTCCATTCAAAACTGGATCCAGGGGCACTTTCTGGCAATAACAGACAATTTCTTACTAATTCTTTGGTTGATAAGATAGTTTGACACCATAAAATAGTATTTTAGTTGATACAAAGTGATTCCCAAAGAGGATTTAGCTAGTAAGCATTGATTTTCTTAGCCTGTGTTCCTAAAAATGTGAAAAAAGTGAACACACAGAGAAAAAAACAGAAGCATTAAGTGTGAACAATATTTATAGCAGATATGAAAGTATTGTTCTCATAAAAGGGGAAGAAAATCCATGAAAGACCCGACACAGGACCTGAGAAATGAATGTTTTAACTAGAGCTTCTTCTGAAGTGATCCCCAGGAACGGTTGCTGTTATTCCCTCATTCCCAGGGAATGAAACACAAGGCTGAGGCATCGGACATGACATGAGAACCGGGTGGAATTCAGCTCTGAGAAGTTTTACGGAGTGACAATCTTCCTCAGAGACAGAACCTCTGCAGTGTGAAAGTCCTTTAAGAAACAGAAACTTATTCCTGAGCATTAAAATATGAAAGAAGAGAAAATATACAATAATATATATGAAAATATATCAAATATAAAACATTTTCCCTTTAAAAGGCTCAAGGATCTATCTATCTATCTATCTATCTATCTATCTATCTATCTATCTATCTATCTATCTATCTATCTATCTATCTA
>JBAMIG010000012.1:2516932-2526932 GCA_037177335.1 Kiunga ballochi
AGCTTCATCACAGCTTGATTAGAGCTTATCACAGCTTCATCTCAGCTTCATCACAGTGATGTCAAACACAAAACATTGAGAAACCTGGATTTTCAAAAGGTGATTATATAAATTCTAACATCTTGATTTTACAGTTTGTTTGTATTTGTGTTGTGTTTTTCAATTGTGGCTTTTTATTTCCTTATGACAAACGGGGATCCTATTAAATAAATAAACAAACAAACAGCATCCAGTGACTGAACAATACTTACTGCATATTTAAAGGAGAGGTTGTACTCGCGGTCGTTGGCCCTGAGTTTCCTCTCCAGCTCTGATTTAAAAAAACAGTTAAGAAAAACATTATTTACTGTAAACACATCAGGGGGAAGTTATAAAGTCGGATTTCTACAGACTGACATGGAGACGTGTTTATACTCGAGCGTTGTGTAGAAGCGTTGTGTTGCAGTTTCTGGAGGGATCTGGGGCAGCAGTTGGGCTGAATTGGCCACTAAACTCCACAGGAGGAGTTTGTTAAATGGTTCATCAAAAAGTTCATTATATGCAAATTAAAGGGAGAGATCTGTCTGTCTAGGGTTCTGCATAGCAGACAGCTTTCCTGTTTTAGCTTCTTTGTGTATGTTATGCAGCAAAGCAGCAATGTGGCTGCAGAGTCCAACAAGTCTGTCCCAGAGGACGGGATGCACGGCAGGTTAATGTCAAACCTTTTTGCAGAGTCTACGGCGGGTACGGCGTAACCAGTCCAACCTGCATTGCATTATGCTAAACTGAAATGGTTCATTTATGTCAAATACATTTGATATTTTATCTGTCAGCGTTAGGCGTGAGCAAGTCAGCACAACTGGTCATCATCATCGTTATCATCATCATCATCATCATCATCATCATGACTGCCAGAACCACAGCTTACTTTAGCATGTTTTTGGTCTGCTCCTTTCCCTCCTGACTGGCTAAACCAGTGGAACTCAATCCGGGCTGAAGCAGCCACACATATGTTACGGACGCCACGGGGAAAACCTTCTGGATGGCGCCATTATAGGACTGAACTGAGCATATATGCTCTGAGCTATAAAAACGTTTTTGATACCCTTCAATGTTTTCTCAACGTCTTCTTTCTGAGCCGCCGGTCTCGGTTCGGTTTAAACCATAAAAAGTTGGACTAAGCTCTATCTTACCCTCTCGCTGAGCCGACATGTCAGCGGAGAACCCAGTGAAATACTCTGCAAACCAGCAAACGTACTGTGTCACAGATGGTTTGTAATCAGAACTTAATGAAGCATTTTGGACGTTTCCACCTTCTGAGCATGGATTGTTTGAGAC
Source organism: Kiunga ballochi (assembly GCA_037177335.1). Taxonomy (NCBI): domain Eukaryota; kingdom Metazoa; phylum Chordata; class Actinopteri; order Atheriniformes; family Pseudomugilidae; genus Kiunga; species Kiunga ballochi. The sequence goes on from JBAMIG010000012.1 coordinate 2,518,250, forward strand.
ATGAGCATGAGACAGTTTGCAACTGTCATGAAAAACATGAGCATTTTATAGAACATATGAATCATTTTATTATCTCAGAAACAAGATTTACCTCTCTCTGTCTTCTCAACACAGTCCAGGCCAAAGAACGACATCTTTTCTTCTTTCTCCTCCTGTTATCTATCCATCATCCTGATCTGGGGACAGAGACAAACAGACAACACCATAAATGTCCCCTAATATCCAGAATGCAACAAAGCACTTTAACACAACACCAGTTGCAACAATGTGCTGAAGTAAACTATGTACAAATAAAATATTCAATTAAATACATAAAAAATAAATAATAAAAAAATTATATAATGTGAAATCAGAATCAGAGCAACAAGAAAAACCAAGAGGCCGTGCATGCTCTCCTTATCGTGATCAGTCAGATGATCTCTTACTGTACGATAATGCAAAAGTAGTGTGTTGTAATGCAAGACGTCTTGCAAAGGAACGTAAAAGAAAATCTTTTTCCTGTATCCCTCAGAGGGCTTGTCTCGTGCTGAATCAAAGCCAGGTCAGGCTTTTTGTTTGTTTGTTTTTAATAGACAGCGATGAGGCTTCTCGAACCTGGAGAGGTGAAGATTCCCATCACTTAGGAGCATGAGCACAAAGCGTCCATCCAATCTGAGCCTCTGTCTCCAGAGGGAGCTGATCTGCTGATGTGAGTCAGCGGGTTGGTGGAAATGAGAGAGGTGCAGAGCAGTCACACCATGCAAATAAAAGAACCTTAAAATGAACTCTAAAATGGACAGGCGGCCAGTGAGGCGATGCTGAAACAGGCGTAACGTGGTCAGGAACACTAAAGCTGCAACTTCTTCAAGTCAAACAAAAAATGAGTTTAAAGCATTGTTTGTGACTCTGTGACACTGACTTCTCATGTGATGTTTTAGGGTTACGTGTCGGTAAACTGCGACTCAACCTTTTCTGAGTCAGCTGATCATTAAGCGTTACTTCCTTCCAACAATCCTTACTTGTCCTTTACATCCAACCCTAGTGAATGCTTTTCCCATGCAGGGCAGAAACTAGGCGGAAGGCGTCCCGCTAAGTGTCAGAAAGACACTCCTTCAGTCACCCAGGGTCTCTGACAGGAAGAGGACAGGCCCGAGAGCCATGTCTGGTCCTGGTCCATCTCCGCTGAGTGATAGCAGGACCTAAAAAGTGGCTGCCGGTCGGTCAAATGCTGATGCTACTTCCCGCATCGCTGCTATGTGAGAAATGGGATGGAAATGTATGACTTTGCTATGGTTTTGTATTTCATTGCTGTTTTAAAGAGAATAAAAAGACTTGAAGCTGATTTATCCCCTACATAAGGAAATGATGCAACTGCTTCCCCTGAAGGAGCAACAGGCCTCAATCTGATGGCCATAATGACTTTTATCTTCTATCTCCCAGCAGCAGCTATTTCAGTGCCTCTCATAATTAAAACCACATTTCCTTTAAGCCCACTCCTTCTCATCCACTCTCCCCCGGACTGCTTTGCCTCAAAGATGGAAGCTGGAAGTTGTTGCTCCCCTCCAGGCCCACGGAGCCTCTTGGTTAGCTGTTGCAGCTGTTGCTCATAATTACACCGACTTTTTGCTGTTGCAGTGTCATCAAGCTGTGTGTTTTCACACTAAAAACGCCATCTCTGTTCTCTGAGATGTATGCAAATAAATGTTGCCCCAAAATGCAGAAAACACAAAGCAGAAACAAAGAATTCATGCGAGCAAACGTGCCTGTGGGTGAGGAAATAAGTGTGTTTTTGAGTTCCCGCCCATCACTACCGGTTGCCAAGATGACGTCACTGTTGGAGCTATAAATATCAACTACATGAGTTTGCTTAAGAATGTGTGTTTTAGGAAGAACAGCAGAGCCTGGAAAAACCCAGACACACACACACACACACACACAAATAGAGAACATAGCTCTGCCTGTGGGGTGGAGAGTTGGGCCAACGTGATGGAGAACAAACAAAACTGGATGCGTAACATTTAAGCTTATTTCTAAAGTTTGGTGCTAGAAATACAAAATATACAAAATAAGATTAAATAACATTTTATAATTAATTAACTATTTTATTATCTTCATGTTAAACTCTACACTACACTACAATAAGCAGGAACCTTGTTCTGCAGTTTGAGTTTAATAAACAACACAGAAGCAAAAATTGCAGCTTTTAGGCTTTAATCCCCGAAAATCTATCAATCTATTTTGTTCACATATAAAGCTTTTATTTGACCCATTAACATGTAAAAGCAAAGAAATGTTTAATGAAAATAATGTGTGCTGCTGATTACCGTGATACAAATGGTTGCAGTGCAGAATGTGTCCATCAGGGGGCAGAAGACAAATATCAGAGAGGTTTTAAGCAAAGTTTCCACCTTTAAGTGATGCAAAATGTCTCATATCTGTAAATACGACAGCTTTGGGTTAGATCTCTAAGATATTGTTTAGTTTAGTGTGATAAAAAGAGAAACTAAAACTAGAAGTAAATACTGGTTTATATTCTTGCAGCGTCTGCGTCGGTTACGCCTTAACAGCTGTTAACTCCGTCTGTCAAACTCGTATTATTATAGATGTCTCAACGCGCCTCGGTTATTCCACTGGCTTTTTCCACATGTGCTCAAACTGGGTCTCATCAGAGCTGCGAGCACATGTAAATAATCACCAACATCATCTTTGCGTTTGCATCATAAAATCTCTCAAACATCTCGACATTCAGGTGAGAAAGAGGAACATTTAGATCCACTGCAGTGTTAACAAGTCTTAAACTTTAAATATCTGCTGCTGCTTTTCGCAGCGGAAAGGTCATTTTTTATATCACGCCTTTCCGTTTTGGCAGGTATTCTGACTTTCCAGGCTTAAGATGGACTACACAGACCAGAGCTGCTTGTGGAGGATGTCTGGAAGTCTGCTCTCAGCTCGGGAGAGAAGTCAGAGTTTCTTGTGTGTTTTCTTTCTTTTCCATCAGAATCTGATCAGGCGTGTGGGCGTTCTCATCTGACTGGAAATATATGGCTGATATCATTTCTTATGAAAAAATGGGAGAATTACACAACAATCACCTGCGATTACATGAAGATATCAGCTAAAGGGTGTTTGTTTAGGAGTCCCATGATGGAGTACAGCTTTCTGTATGAAGCTTAGCAGACTTCCCTTTTTCCTCATTAGATATGTAAAAACATTTTGGTTTAAACCTGAAACTTTGAACTTTTACACTAGATCTCACAGACTAAAAGGGAAATGTAACCTAAAGACATCTGAGCTTTCAGGAGTTAGTCAGCAGACCATTAAACATTCCCAGTCTGAGTAATATGTTAGTTATTACAGATGTACAGCATCAGCTGCCTGTCATAGATAAAGGCTTTAGGGTCAAATCCAGCTTTTTAGGAACCAGTTACCGGATCATCCAGTCATGGATGATGAAACCAGACCGGTCTTGAATCAGTACCAGAATCAGATGTAGACATGGAGAAACTGCATTCAGCTTCTATGCTCCACATGTCTGGAGCAACCCAAAAGCAGCTGAAACACTCCAGCTTAAAGAACCTCCTGTTCTCAGCTTTTTCAGATTATTTTCCCCCTTTAAAGCTTCACCAAACAACAACCAGGCAGGAAAGTCAAAGCTTTTAAATCTGAAGTAGTTTTTTAAACCTAAATCTGAGAAAATTAACTAATATTTTCTATGTTTTTCTATTTATCTCCATCTGATGGGTAAGAATGATTGTTGTGCGACCTTCTGCTCACCAGGAGGCCGGAGTCACATGGTGAACATTTTAACGTTTCTACCATAAAGTGATGCAAAAACTGTATGTATTAACATGAACCGCTGGCTCTGCATGTGTTTCTTTTACGCTGGAACTGATCATGATTTTAATTGTTTTGATCTGATGGCTTTCTTTAGAAATCATCCACGTTTTATTGTCTCTGTAAAGCACTTTGAGTCACCCTGCGGGATACATAAACCACCGTTTCTTTACAGTTTTGATTCAAAACAAGACTCAAAGTTGGATCATTGTGTCAGTAGAAAGCAACAGAAATATTTTAGTGTGCATCAGCTTTGAGTCAAAGTTAGTTAAAAAGTTAGAAAATGAGCAAGAATAAAATATCCAGCAGATAACAGCTGGGTAAATCTTTTACTGAAGAGGCATCATTTGAAAATAAACAAAAGAAAAGGAAAGAAATTGAATTCAATCAGGCACAGATTTGTTTTTATTTATTTCTGTCTTGTAATTAGTGCTGACTGAAGGAGATGTGAAGGTAGATGTCTATCAGGACATTTTAACCAAACATAGTTAAAAAAAACCATGAAAATGTGAAAGTAACTGCGTGGAAATGCAGTTTATGCATCTTTAGCATCACGCTGCACATACATCCTGCACGCTGCTTAGAGCTAACCAGGTCGTGGGCTTTAAAACCACAATGGAAAGAGAAAATGACTCAAGGGGAGAACAATCAGAACATGCTGAGGTCCATCCTAAACCACGTTTACCAGCAAAAGATAGCGACAACCTACTTCTCAGCCTTTTTCTATTTTTTTTACACTGAACTTAGAAGCAACTTCAGATGAATCAAAACTAAAGCAAACATTTATCCTGCTTCCAACAAGCCATCACCTCCTAACAATCACCGTATTCATACCCTAACAAACACACTTACTCAGAGTATCTATGCTGTTAAAGTTCAGACAACACTGATGTTATTCCAGAAGAAAAGGTGTGTGAGAGGGTCTCAGTGTCAGAGTCACCTGTGACTGACTTCAAAGGTCAGAGGTCACACATGTGAATAACCGTCTTGTCCGATTAGCGATCTCTGGTTTCTCAGCTAAACAGAGGTCTATTATCAAAACTCACAGCTTGTTTGCAGCTGAAAGAAAAAAGCAGGTGTGTGTGTGTGTGTATGAATGACTAAAAAGGCCTTTTGTACTGTACAAATCAGTTAAAATGCACAAAGTATCATCACATAATAACCCAGTAAAAACTTCTAACAATATGATTATGATCAGATAATTATATTAAGTATCCTTACAGATGTGCAGCTTTGTATTGATGCACTGAGGTGCTTTTATAACTGCATCTACTTCAAATTAGAGGGGGGATAGACGGGGGTGGGGGCGTTATGTCATAGTTTCCATACGGCAGAAGTAAACAGAAGAAAAAAAGGGAGATAAGTTAAAGCGTGCAGCTGCTACATTTTCAGCATGTTCCCTCTCAGCGTGTGTTTGTTCTACAAACAGGTTTCTGGCTGAAGGAACTGTTTAATGTGTGCAGGGAGCGAGATTTAGGGGACTATACCTGGCTTCATTTAGAAATAATGTTGTAAACTAGACATGATTATCAGCATACTGATATTACCGTCTAATATTGGAAAATATCAGTATCGGTTTTTATGTTTTACAAAAAAAAAATAAAAAAAGAGTCTGCATCTCTTCTATCTTCTTCTTGCTGCATTGCTGTGTTATGCAGACGTTGCTCTTTTCTGGGTCCCTGGATAGCCCTGGATAGCCCGCTTGCAAGCGAACCGAGACCCCCGGCATTCAGAATCGATCGTACTGCCCCCTAGAAGAGGAGCAGGCGCCGTTTAAAGCAGAGCAAACAGAGGAGCGGGAGTTTAAACATTATGGGCTTCTCAGGGCTGTTGTTAATGGGGAAGAAGTCATTCATTAACAATGACTCCATTGTACAGGAGCAAATTAAACTCCCACATCCCCTCCCCTTCTTTTACCTAAACTTCCCATCTCTTTGTCCTTTCTCCTTTATTCCTTCATCCCTTTGTGGTTTTTAAGCATCTGGTGTCTCTGTTGTATGTTCCTGAAGGATCTCTGTGGTCATCTTGCTGATTTTGTCTGGCTGTAGAATAATAGTATAATATTTCAGATTATTTTGCACATATGAGGATTGTTTTGTCATCTTGTGGAGGATTTTCTTGTTTCTTTGTTTGTGACTGTTTCTGGATGTCTTTTAGTTATTATTTTATGCTTCTTTCTGTCTCATTATGTTGAGTCTGTGATTGTGTTTTTACTTATTTCCAACCATCCTTACCTCCTTGTGTCAGTCTGTTCAAAGCTACTTAGAGGTGGTATAATCACATCGGCGCTCACTGTGGTGGATTTGGCTCTTGTGATCCTGTTACTTTCTATCTGGGGATAATTTGTGCATTTGTGACTGTTTTTTGTAATAATTTGACTCTTTTCCAGCATTATGAACTTTTTAAACCAACAACACATTTTTTGCATAAAACATTTAAATATATATTTCCAATAGTTTTTTTCACATGTTTTTGAGACAATTTAATACCTGTGATGTTTTAGGCTCTCTTTATACCCAGATAAGCATCTTTTTTTATATCTAACCAAGAGAGAAACCACAGAAATGTCACGTCAGGGAATGTCCTGAGATACTCTGTCATGTATTTGAGTTTCAGGATGAGTCCTTGTATGAAAAATCCTGGTTTAGATTTGACGAAGTGTTCAACTTTCCAAACCCCCAACCCTCTTTTTCCTGTTGTGTTTCTGTCAACAAGTACTTGTCTTATCAGAATTCACCCTAATAATAGTTCCTATACATGTTTCAGACCCCCTCCGTCTGTAGGGGAAGCAGAAGAAAGCAGCAAATGACCAAGTTAAGATGAATGAACCAATCAGGACGACATTAATCTGCAACTACTGTAATAAATGACTAATATAAGCTGCCTTCTTATAAAAATGCTGATAGGATTTTGGAAAGTTGCATATGACAAACAATACACTGAATAATGTCACATGTTTTCACTGTGTGCTCATATTTTGTTATTGTTCAGTGAGGAATCAGGCTGCTGCAAAGGATTTTCTGTCCAGTCAAATGTCTTGATAAGGAAGCCTCCCATGTTTGGGAAAACTGCACCTGATATTTTGTAAACAGGTCACAGGATCTCTGACTTATTAACCATATCTGGCTTCAGATTTAAGACCAGAAACATCTGACAGTAACTCAATAGCAGGAAGCGGCGCAGGAAGGGGCTAACTGCCTGACATGGGCTTATGAACAAGTAAGAAACTTCCGTGTGGAACCTGTTCACCATTTTGGCATTTCAAACACTTGCTAATAATGACGAATCACACCCAAAGGAGCAACCTATACGATACGGTGGCTGTGTGAATGGTAGCCTCAGTTTTCTGTTCCTAACTGCAGGAGAAGCTAGCACCCAGTGTGTTCTGCAGCCGTGGAACACCTGTTTCCAGGTTAGATGTGTTGCAAACTGATAATCTGCATATCTTGAACAGAATCAGTAATTATTTGACTTCCTGTTATTTTTTTTTATCATCTCCAGCCATTCTCCATCAAAGCATTTTGGTCTGAAAGGCTGCTGATTACTAGATATTTTCTCTTTTTCAGACCATTCTCTTGTGGTTTGGAATAATTTGTACCAAATGGTGACAGTCAGAAGAACATTTACAAGAGATTTACTAACCAGATGGAACCAGTTGCCAGTATGGTGGATAAAGGGGGCGGTTAATAGAGGTCAGGGTTTTCCTGAGAGGTGAGAAACTGATTCCAGTAAGTGATAGTGGAAGTGCAGAGTGACCAGATGGATGCACACTGAATTATATTAATGATTTCACACTGATTGAAGAGGTGTGAAAGTCCGACCAGCAAAGTCCTGACTGGTGAAAACCAGAAAAACTGGCACCAGGCCTTAAAGGAGATGTCCTAGGGGAGCAGCATGGGCCGTCCATGCAGCTGCCTGAAGACACACCAAGGAAGCAGAAGCAACAGAGATGCTGAACCTAAACAAGCAGTTGAACAAATAATAACAGTAAAGTCATCTGGTGAGTTTCAAAGTTGCCAAACTAAAGAAACGAGTTAATAAAAACCTGTTATGGTGAAGGGCATGAAGCAGAGATTATATATAATAATATATAATGTTTATAAGCATAATGTCCCTTAACCTCCCTACACTTTCTGGTCATCACAGAGCAGAATTTCATCTACAAGCCTTTGCAATTATTTAAAAAATTATCATGAAATATGCAGATGGTCCTGTGGGATTGCTTTGTCTTTCTGTGTTTACTTACTGCATTACGAGAAGTGCAGAAATGAATCAAACTTTCACTTTGCAGTGTTCTGGATTTCACCAAGCCACATCTCAACCACAGCACCCCTCTCATACAGGAAGACCCCCCCCACCCCCCACCCACCCCCCCTCCGGGTGTCCAAGACAACATCCTCCCCCTCACCTGCAAACTACGGTGAAATTTCCATTGGCAGTAATGATAACTGCATGCTGCATGCATCTGTGCACAGGGTCAGGGTTAGTTAGCTGAAACAGGCCTTGCTGAAACCATGATCCACAGATTGCTGAACTTCAGTGGTGAACATTCAACCCAAAGAGCTACAAGCATGAGAAACAGAAACTAAACTGAAAGATATATTATAAAAAGCTTTAATGTAATTTTTAACTGAATAAAAGGTATTACTGGCACTCAATGCTTTCATTTCAGCCACCAGTCTATCTAGTAACGCTCAGCTTCCCAGTAAGTTTTGGTCCGAGTGGAGGCTGAGAAGTGTCCAACATGAGGAAGACTACCCTGAATCTGGATGACCCTCAGACAAAGTTTCTAACAGTTTAGTTTATGTGAAATCTTTTTAAGAATTGCACAATACAAACCCAACCCGAAACAGGAAATGATGCATTAAAG
>JBAMIG010000012.1:2570424-2585378 GCA_037177335.1 Kiunga ballochi
CACACACACACACCCTCCCGCATATGCTCATCCTAACCAATCCACATTCATCCATCCATCCTTCATACCTTTTTACACTTTCAAAGTCTGAATGATCTGACAGCTTCCTCACAATTCACTTTTTATATGTTACTTTAGACCATTTTTATATTTAGTTAATATTGTTTTTTACGTGCTGGACTTGTTTTTTTTTTTCTACCTTTAAATTCTGAATATTGTGGAAAAACATCTCAAACTGTGTAATTAATGTATTTTTCCTGATGTCTGGGTGGTAAAACGCTCCCGGCTGCTGTTCATCAGTATTTGATTGCATTTGCCACTTTTTTTGTCTGTGTTGAATCAGGGTCGAGTGGAAGTGGAGGCCGGCAATGAAAACATGAAGTTTGAGACGGGACCTTTCTCTTATTATGGTGTCATGGCACTCAGTGCGTCCACGCTAGGTGAGTCTCTGATCTTTTCCTGGACAGGTTTATTGTACGTAGATCGGTCTCTGCTTCCGGCTAGTGGCAAAATATGTTACTGCTTCTTCAAACGAGCATGTCTGAAACGTGTGTCAGATTTCTGTGCAGGTCAGTCCACCTTTATTTCACCACTTTGCCCTTCATTACACTGTAATGCAGACGTAAGATTACAGTATTTACACCACTAAAATCTAAAAGCTTCATCTGGTTGTCTTTTTTTACCTTTTACATCATAAAAGGATTTTAAAACTGATTTTTTTTTCAGGAAAAGTACAAACTGTCATCTAAAATCTTTATTTTTTCAGGTTCTGGAGAAACAAATAACTTCAGATCATAGAAATTTGAAGGATTGGGTTTTGTTACCTTTGCCTTCATGATTATCAGTCATCTGAACAGAGAAACTCCACAAATTTCACCACTTTTTTGCACCATCTCACATCTTATAAATGCTCCATAGGTTCTGTGAGCACTCTGGTTTAACTTTAGTGTTTATTTATTTACCCCTCCAGCACATAAGAAAAAAAGCCTCAGATCTGCCAGCTGATGTCCAAAGAGGAGCTTTCTGGGTGTTTTTAGGAGAGGAAAATATCTGCAGGCACAGAGAAGAGCTCATGTGTTGGATGAGAGAAGTGAAATCTCTGTTTCTTGAAACCAAAACTGCATTTTGTATTTATCAATATGCCACCTAATGTCACTTTAGTCTTTCCGTTGATGCCCATCAACTGTGGGTTGGGTGAAGCCGAACGTTTCGGCCTAAAACTGGCGCGACCTGACAGATGTTGAATTTCTGATAACCGGCTTTAGTTTCAGATTAACAAGGCCTAAAAAAACAAACCAAGTGTTGATGGTTAACTACTTATCATGTTATCCAAACAAAGCCAGAGGGTGAAGTTTAAGCCCAAACATCAGCCTGATGTGAGGAATAACTGATGACTTCAGTGCTTCAGTGCGGATTGGTTTCTTATGGGATCATGTGACAGGAAGTGCTTTGCTTTAAGTCCTTCCTCTATAAGCACAGAGGTTTCTGCTTTGTGCTACTTTCTCCTCTTCATCCACCCAAAGTTTGTCATGATGAGCGAAGTAAGAAGGTGAAAATGGTGTCTGAGGAGGCAGAAAGCAGGAAAAGCATGGCTCAGGAGGAAGGACACCAGCCCATCTTGGTAAAGAGTCTGATGAAAGACCCTCAGTGCTTTTACACCTCTATGTGAGCTCCTTGCTGTGTGAACGTACCAAAATATGATAAAGTGTTACATCTTTTAGCGGAGCAATGGCAGGATGAGCCTGTTTCTGGATAACCTGATCTTATTCTACCAATTTAATTTGCACAATGTCCTCGTTTGGGTTCATAGCTGTAGGATATTAAAATCTTGTTTTTACACATGTCCACTGGAGATGGTGGGATGTCAGAAAGCAGATGTCTGCTGCAGACTTTCCTGACAGATTTCATGACACTTCCCTGGTGGGCAAAACATCTGGAGAATAAATGGAGTGAGCGAATATGAAGGCTGGTAAAAGTCTTGGTACTTTGTTCTGCTGACCTGTATAATATGCTGTGTGCAGAGAAGCTGCAGATAAAGCACAAACGGTTTAAAAAAGGAAAGATGGCTTTATGTCTCGGCTTTATATCTCTGCTCAGTCTAACAGGTATTCATTCAGGTACAGCAAGGGCGATGTCCAAAGCATGGTTTAGTCTCATTGTCTCATCCTTCCTCCCTTATTTGTTCATTCCAACAAGCATCTCATCATCGAAACCTGAGAAACCCTGACAAATTCACCTCCCTGTCATCAAGTGTAACCTGGCATGATGCTCTGAGTTGGACATCTTTGTGTTTGCATGTCCTTGCCCTGTCCGTGAGCAGATCTGTCTCCCTGTCTCTCACTGACTGTCCCCCCTCTGTCCCATCCACTACATCCTCCTCCCTTCCTTCTCTCCTGTCCTCTCAGTGGCCGCACCTCGTCCTCGCCCCCTCTCCTTTAAGAGGTTTTCTCTGTTCTCTCGGTTGCCAGGTAAACTCCGGCATGTCTGGGTCCTTTAACACCGAGGACAGACGGGGATCAGGTTGAGAGGGTGGGCTTTGAGTGGGTGGGCCGTTTGTTTGGGGTGATGGGGAAGAGATGCCTGATCAGAGGCAGAAAATCCCTCCTGTAGATCATGGTTGTGTTGTGACCACAGCTGCTGCATGCACATGTGGTAAAAATGCTAATTCACTTTTGTAATATAGAAAAATATTTTTGGCAAATAAATTCTTTGGCTAAAACTTTTCACCCGACATTTAATGTACACTGCAGAGCAGATGAGGCAGAAAGGGGGCGATAAGTCTGCGTTTCGGTCGTACATCAGCTCTTCATTTTATCTTGTAAGTCATAGTTTAAGCAGAACTAAAATCAGGTGATCAAAGAATTTGTCTGCCAAAATGTCAGCACTGTAATAAAGTGTAAGGAACAATGAGGAGACAGAATACAGAGAAGGATGGGACATCATGGCTCCTCCCTGAAGGGGTCGAGCTGCCGCTGGGTGCCTCCTCGTAGCTTCACACACTGCAAGGCTGAAGCTATCCTGTAATAGTTTTTATTTAGCTGTTTTTATTACTCTTGTCCTTCCCTTACTCTGTGTAGTTTAGCTCTAAGTAGGTAGATTAACAGAAAATCATAAGACATTATTCACCTGAACCTGGTTCCAAAGGTAATCCCAGCTCTGTGTCGTAACTGTAAATGACAACGTTGATGTCTGGAGATTGTTGTTTGGAATTGGGTCCCATCACTCCTTTTTAAACCAGACTAACTCATCCTGCAAACACCCGTTTAGAAATGGAGACGGCCACGTAAAATCCTCCGTTTCTGGAAGATCCAGTAGGTGACTTTTCAGTGCATCTCTTTTCCGACGCATCTCTTCAGTGTGCTGGAAAACGAGACGGCAGCTGAGTGATGTAAACTAAATGCAGCTGCAAAAAGGCTCCCGTGTTTCATATCATCAGAACTTGCTGCTTAATTTAAGCTTCTTTTGTTTCTTTTTGGTTGGGAATTCCTTATTTTTCCTGCAGTAAAAGTGTTAAATGCAACATAATGTTTGTGTTGCATTAATTAAGCCTCCACTCTGAAGTCTTTATTTTACCGTTTAGCAAAATGTAAATGCAAAACAAAACGGATTTGCTCATAAATCACTTTCATTTCAGTGCTAAAATTACTACGCAGCAAATTTATCCACCCAACTTATTACCATAAAATTGGTACGGCTACATCTTGTTTTTTAATTGATTATTTAATAATTCCTACATTTTTACATGAAAGTAGAAATTCCAAATTGAGTTTTTACTTTATTCTGCTTTATGTCTGATTATTGGGAAGGGTTCTGATTGGTCAGCGCAAATGTGTTTAAAAACACGATTATTTATTTATTTTTGTAACATGGTAACAATATCTCTACTTAACATTTTGATGCAACAGCTCGACACGAGCATACTACGTCACTTTTTCCTTCAGCTGAGGAGGAGAAAGGATGCGGTAACAATGATGGAAAATATGCTGCATCGTGATTGGATGCAGGACAATTAACTTAAACAGACTGAATGTAAACAAGATGTAACTAAGCTTAATTTGGAATTAGGTTGTTACATATTCATTAATCAAAAGAAAATGCTAGTTTTATTCAGAATTAGAGAGGCATTAAAATATCATGTAAACGTGGCCATTAAGTCTCAGTCAGTATCGGTAAACATGGCGTTAACCTTTTAAAGCCAAACAAATCATTAAATACATCTTTTCTGAGACATTTTGCATCACTTTATGGTAGAAGCTGTAATAAAAACGTTCTGGTCTCGTGCCTCCTGGTGAATACCGGAAAGCAGAATATTAAATTACAATCGTTTCAACGCATCACAAGGTAATAAAGAGTAAAATACCCCAAAATAAATGGAAATTTTTTCAGATTTTGGTGAAGTAAAGATTTCTTCCCATCAGTTGAATCTGAAACTCCAGTAGAAAAATAACTGGATTAAAGTTTTTAAACTCTTTGAAGGAAATAAAATTCTTTAGTAGCTTTTTGTCTCATTTACCAGTGTAATTACTGGTGTGGAGGGAACGTAACGGGACATATTTAAACACTAAATTTACTCTCATGAGTCATTTAATTTTAAAAAGTTGCGTGAATAAATCCCAATTTGGCTTAAAATGTGTTTAAAGCAGTCTGATACACAGTCTAAAGAAAAGTGCCCTGCTGGATTAACACGACAAACACTGGTTCCTAAGTGACATAAACCTAACCACTAACCAAAAATTAGTCACCGCTAGCAGGATTAACTCATGAGCCTAAATCCTTGGAAACTAACGCAGTTGACGTGTCCAGGTAAAACAGTTTCCTATGACTCACTGAGGCCCCCTGCTGGACGACACACACCGACCGGTAATAAAACACACACGGTAATAATGAGCTTGTGTGTGTGTGTGTGTGTGTGTGTGTGTGACACATTCAGGAGAATAAATTGGCATGTCTCATCCTGAAAAAGCCAAGCGTGCAGCTGGATGACGCATAAAAACGTTAGTCATTGTGGTGTCAGTTTAACTGGACGGAAATAACAGAAAATCTGTTTGCTGCAAGTCACTGTTAGTTTTTATAACTTTATAAATGATTAAGGCTGGATAGAGATTTTTAAAAGCTACTTATATGAATTTATTTTCTAACATGCAGGAACGTGGTTGTTTTAGCTTCTAGTTTGCTCCAAGGACCAAAATGACATGTCTGTGAATTCATTTTAGGCTTTATGTCTTTAACTGGTCTTTCTCTCTCTTATATTAATATAAATGTGTTTGGTTGCAGCATATGAGGCAGATAAAAGGAGTAACTTCACACCCAAAGAACTGGTTGCAGAATAAAGACTAAAACACAGCAGATAAACATGTCAGAGCTGCTGAAAATGTTTCAGATCTGAATGTCTTTGACTGGATGAATTCACCTCCATTTTCCCCATTTTACCTTTGCTAAATGGACGCTGTCACTGTTTTGTGTGTATGTCACACATTGTGTGTTTCTAATCACTCATCCACGTCTTAAAATGTAACCTTCATCGCTGCATCTTGTCCTTTATTGTCTGTTTTTGCATCACGTGAAGCCGTGAATGACGTGAAGCCGCTCAGTTCTTCCTTTATTTGTGTCTGTATTCAGCTTGAGCTGCTCTAAATCATTTTCCCTGCACGCGTGTTTGCAGAGTTTCGCTCGCCGTCCCACCTCAGCGGGCTGAACCGAACGGCCTCTGTGAGCGGAGGTGAACGGACCGAGTCCCTGTCGGTCAGCGGCAGCAACAGCCAGCTCAACAACAGCATCCCCCTGCAGCAGTACACGCCTGACTTCTACGTCAGGGCGCTCACCGACCTGCAGCTTGTCAAGGTTGGTTGCAGCTTTTAACCTGTAGAGAAAGAGTTTGTGAATCAAATCCCAAGTTGACTTATTCTCTCATTTATTTATTTAAGCAGTTATTCTTATCATTTATTTCTTTTTAGGGGTTTAAGTGAAAATTTCTGTTTGGTTTTCTTTGTTTCATTGATTTATTTTCTGCCCCATACGTGAGATTAGACGGCATAGGAAACCCTCTTTAAGAGGCTTCCCGACCCACTGCTCATCTTACACCAGTCCCTTGGTCCAGTTTGATCCAGTTGCTTCTTCCTTTAGAGCTGCTGAACATGACCCGTTTTGTTTTCTGTTTCCCCATCAGATCACACGGGCTCAGTACCAGAAGGGCCTGATGGCGTCTCGTTTGGACAGCACGCCCCAGTCCCCAGAAAGCAGCCACAGCTTGGCTCGCCAGGACCAGATAACTCCCCCCGCCACCACCAATACCACCGCCATCGATGCCATCGCAGACCTGGCAGCGGACAGCACTCCAATAGAAAACGGCCCGGACGAGACCACGCTCCTCCTCCTCAATGAGCAGAACTCGCCGCACACGCCTAACCACCACAGCCAGATAGAAAACAGCATATGACACCCCCCCCTCCCCCAACTCCAACCCGCCCCAGTCCGCTGTTTGCACACGTGCACTTCTGCGCTCAGACTTAGGAGGGGAGGGGGTTTGGCATGCGTGTACACATGCACACATGCCTCGGCCCAGCTGGGAAGGCCCGGACAGCCGAGCCATGTGGATTCATGAGAACACACCAAACGCACACTGCTGAGCCAAAACCTTTCCGGCTCACAGAGGAAGACGGATAAACAACGTCTGCAATAAGTGAGCTGCGGCGCAGAGGCCTGGAAGGATTCCTGCTGCGTAGCTCCAGCCGGTCACAGCCGCGAGCAGTCAGTTCACACCCAGCTGCTTCTCACAGCCGCCTCCCATCACCTGATATTAATGCTACATTTTAAAGCTTTTCCGCATCAGGACGTAAGACGTTGCTGTTTTACTGATGCCTCAGCTTCATTCTTGTCTAAATGGCCCTGATTGGTCCATTCCACAATCCAGAGAGGCCCCGCCCACTTTTTTGTAACAGCAGCTAATGAGTGATGCCTCTAAAATCTTCTTAATGTCCCATCTTTGCTGGTCTTTCAACGTGTTGGAGTGTAAAAACATTTATTTTAATTTGGATTTGAAGCACCTGCGCTGGTGTTTTGGCTCATCAGTGTTACTCCCCGTACCAAAGCGTTTCTTCCATCGCAATCGGCCACATCATGCGGCCAGCTGTCATCTGGTTTCTATGGAAACGGAACATCTGCAGGACCTGTTCGCCGAGGACCCGAAAAGCTCCTCCACGTCTCGCAGTGCGTCACTTCCAGCCAGAGACTCGAGGAGGCTCCTTCCCATCCCAAAGCCGTAAACCAAACCCACCACCACATGTGTAGCAGCCCCCCCCCCCCATACAGCATCCATACAGCCAGAAGACAAAGATGACCCCGAGTATGCCAGCAGTTTAAACAAAGTAATATATGTTCTATAAAAGTCTATCGTGAGATGTTTATTGATGATTTCTGTGTGAAACTGACGCACAAGACTATTTTTCTCAGTTGGTTAGGAGTGGAGAGGATTTCTATGTTTCCCGTGCAGAAACAGCGAGCAGCCCAGAGCCTTTATCCCACGTTGTAGAGACGCCAGTCTGTATCGTGATTAAGACAATCAATGTGGATGAATGTGTTTAATGAAATGTGTCGGGTACGTTAACCCTGAGTGCCCCCTTCCCTGCTCTCAAATCGCCTTATCTCAGCGCTAAACTGTTAGCATCTGATGTGCACGCGGGTCAATTTCCTGTTTTCATTTTAAGGGAATCTGGTTGTTTTTATTGAGATGATGGTTTTTGAGAGCAAACAGACTTGACGGGTCCTTTCCTTTTTGGGAAGGAGGGGCTTCTATATTTTATTATGTGTGTATGTGTGTATATGTGTGTGTGTGTGTGTGTGTGTGTGTGTGTGTGTGTGCGTGTGACCAAAACGATGGCCATCACCTCACTCGATGGGAACAGAAACCAAAAGAGGGATTTTTGATCTCCTGGCTAGAAAATACTTTTACAAAATCAAAAGTTTTATTTATTCTGCTGAATGTTTGTATATATTTGTATCTGTGGGGTTCAGACGCGTAATTTTACTTTGTCTCGTGAGATTTTTGCCTTTCTTTTGCATTCATTGACATATTTGGCTTCATTTTTTCTTTTTTTAACACGGGAAAGGGTTTAAATGCAGAAAACAGGAGCGGTGTATTGCGTTACTGTAGTCTGCAAACACACACATGGCTCAGCCCTGAAATCAGCCTCATTTGTCAGTTTTAAGGGAAACAGTTGTGTATTGTGTCAAATTTGCATACACTCCACATGCATTTTACTGTACTTTACAAGTTATTTTATCTACACTAAAATGTGACATTTTTTCACTGCCTTGAGGGATTTTATCTCCGCAGAAAGGATTTATTAGTGAATTTATCTGCCTCCCTACATGAAAACGGCTTCACACACACCAGGTTTTTGTCTTAAAAACGAGAGAAAATAAGCTGCTTTTGGAAGTTTTGTGGTGAAAATTAGCTTTAAAACTACGTTTACCAGAATGCAAAGCTTTTCTTTGCAGCTCTGATGTCACTACTCGTCTTTTTTTCCCCTCATGCTTCCCACACATGACTCTTCCTATAAACAACCTACAAGAGTTTGTAAAGGTGGATTTTCCATTAAAACATCCCAGCTCAGATGTGCTGCATCATGCGAACACCCTTTCTGCTGCATGGCTCTGTCAGTGCAATGCAAACTGGGAAATTTCCTGCAAGCAGAAGTAGTGAAGCGGTGTTGCAGCACAGCGTCAGCCTGCCGCCGCCTCCAACCTTCACAGGACGTCTCCTGTCAAAAAAAGAGGAAACTGCAAAGCACTTTTATTTCCAGTTTCAGCCTGAATCTGAAAGCAAAGCATGAGAAGGCGCTGACATCACTCGTGTTTTGAAATGAAGTGGAATTGCTTGTTATGTGTCACATAGAGTAAATTACCTACCACATGTTATGGAAAAGAACAGATTTCCTGCAGAGTCTGCAGATGCAACACATAAAAGCAGAAATAAAAGTAGCCATGATGACTTAAGAACCTCCTCCTTGTTGCCTTAAAACACTGCTGTGTGAGTCTGGTGTCCAGGCTGTCTCATGTCTTTTGCCCTGTTTTAATGTAGAGATTTAATACGAGGATAAAACGTTGAAATGTCATAATTCCACAATCTCAGCCGCACCTTAAAGTTACTTTGATTCATTTTACGCTCTTGAGCTAAAATCTGTTTCCATGATGATGAAAATATTAAAGTTTGCATCTGAAATGTAATCTGCAGGTTTTATTTCAGAAAGTGACTTTTATGAAACCAAATCTGATCTTTTAGCGTTTTGCACACCGTTTTGCTCCGTGCACCGTCACAGTGGAATAAAATGCGAGTTTTTCTCCTTTTAATAAAGAAAAAAGGAACCAAAGCTGCATTTTTACAGGCTCAGTAGATCCAGTTGTATTTAGAGACTTTTGTCTGTTTTAGGTTCATAAATCAAAACGTTTCCAACCTGCTGCAGCTGCACATTCATCCAGTCTGGATTTTCTGATTTATTCAATGACCTTAATCATCTAAACGTGTTCATCGTGACCTCTGACAATCTTTCAGCACAGTCCTGTAATATTTTCCTTATATCTTCATTTGCTTCTCTGACACATTTACACGAGGACTTTCTGCATGTTTTATGCTTAATGCTTTTGTTATGGCAGAAGTTAATGCTTCCTTTGGACCGAGTGTTCATAAAAACACCTAAATCTGCTCATTCAATCAACTTTAAAGCTTTTATTTATTTAGTTTAACTCCATAAAAACAGGAAACAGCTTCTCTACAAGCTGCAGGAATTCATTTTGAGCCTGTAAAAAATATTAATAAAAAGGACCTCATTGTATTTTTTTACTTTTTTGTTTCAATGCATATCTGCTGTGTGGGGATAGAGAGGTATAGTTTTGTTGCTGATGAAAGGTTTATGAACCAAATATAAATTTATCTTTATTCAGTTTTACGTGTTGATTAAAAACAGCAGAGATTCAGATTTGGATGCAGATGGCAGCTTCTCATCAAACGGACAGAAAACGTCGCTAAATCTGGTGAAAAGCAGCAACGTTTTATAAAAATCTACCTTTACCTTTTGCTTTTGCCACAACTCGTAATGTTTCAGGGGTGGAGAAAAAAAACTTTGTTTATTGAAGGAAGGTAGAAGCACTTTAGCAGGAAGCTGTTTTCCCAGATCCTAACATGATCCAAAGTTTCCAGCATCTCTGCTGCGACGCCGTGCAGATTTTCATCTTTCCAGCTTTGCTCGCTTTGTGCTGACTCTGTTGCCTTCTGTGTTTTTGTGACTGTACTGACTTGTGTGTATTTATTCCAGGTTTAGCTAAAACGTTCACACACTCGCTTCAGCTGTTTTTGTACGTTACTGTGGCTGATGGAAAAACATGTTTTTGTGCCTGTGTACCTGCTTTAAATCCTACTCTGGGTTTGTGTGTGTGAATGTGTGTTAGCACTTGTTAATCAGTTCTAGTTTGGATTTTTTACCTCAGAACACAGAAAATGTTGTTTTAAACAACAATCTTATAAGTTTAATTTGGATGCTAAACAGAGCGACTGGCATTTGGGGGAAATGAAACTGATTGTCCTTCATTCTAAAGGAAAATGGAATAAAAGCGTGTAAATACGGTTTTATAATTTCTGTCTTAATGAGTTTTGAAGATGAAGAAAGTTATTAATAAACCTGAGGTATTTTTCTCTATTAAGCCATCTGTGTTGTGCTGCATTTATGTGTTTACAGTCATTTATTAACCAAGTGATTATTAAGAGGAACATTTTAAAATGAAGTTTAGCTTGTATTATTAAATAAAACATGATGAAAAAATGTTCTGACATTGAGTAATGTATAAAATATATTTGAAACAAACTTTTGCCAATTTGAACTCACCTTTTAAAAACACAAAGTCTATGAATTATAATTAAATTTGCCAAAATATACATTTTAAGAGACTTTGTGAAGGGAAATCTCTAAAACTTTAAAAGGAAATATTAATATTAACCCTGGATGTTTTTTTTTAACATACAACCCTGACAGCTTGGAAGTTCCTCCTTCATCCACTAGGGGCTCCAAAACACAGCAAATCTCACTAGACTCAACTTCACTGCAGAAATAAACAGATTTACAATTTACAAGTTCACCTTTATCACAACTGTGAGGGGTTGAATTTCCTTTTATGTCTCTTTGGAAGACTTATCGTCTGCATTTCTGTCACAAGTGTTGCTTTCAGCTGCCTAATAGCACACTGTGTTAATTGGGCTGCAGATAAACAGTTAGCTAGCTCTGCTAACTCTTACTTACAGGCAGTTTCATAAGTCAATCATCCCCCCTGCTCACAGCTCCTCTCTGAGCTCTACCTGCTTCCTATGTTTTCCAGGAGCAACAGCACTCTCACTGCCAAGATGGCGACATAGCTGCCCACCAAGTGTCACTTTAGCTCTTCAGAGAAAAGTGACGTCATAGAGCCTTCGTGCATCATTTATATACAGTCTATCACTAAAACTACAGACCAGTTAGATGGAGGTTTCATCACATCACACAGAGGCTGTTTCTGCTGTGAAGCTCATCTTATCACATGGTAGTCTATGAGATTTGCTGTGTTCTGGAGCTTCTTGTGGATGAGGGGACTATTTCTGGCACTTCTTCACTTGCATCCGTTACCATTTGACACAAAATAAAAGTGGGTTTTGTGGGTTTTTGAAAAACTACTATTTTGATTTACAGGTGTTTCCATTGAAATGTTTCGTACATCAGTCACGAATCTCGTAAAATCTCATGACCTGGTAAAATCTCATGACCTGGTAAAATCTCATCACCTGGACACGTAATGTTACCACAAAGCATTATTTATATTGTTTATATTGTTTATATGTTATTATACATGCTGCTTAAATTTGCTACAACTTTTGATGACTTCCCCTTTGTAAAACTAGTTTAAACCTTGTATTTCCCAGTTGTTTACTCCGTACCGCGCCATCTTAACCAATCACATGACCTACTACCTAATGACATTGCAAATAAAGTGTTTCTGTTACGCTTTTACAATAAATTTTTAAATTGAAATTTCTGAAAAAAAAACACCTTAAACACGCAAAAACATTTTAGCGATAATAAAGAGTTTGGTTTTTTTAATGTAGGTGAATTAGTTCATTTCTATTACAGTATAATAGGTTAAAATTGCACAAATGGAAACACACCTACTGGTTTCTGGTTGAGCTAAACCCAGCCACCGTGACTCGCCTCACAGCCACAAAATAAAGATAAGATAAAGTCATTGAAACTCTGTTCACACAAACACGTAACTAACATGTGATGACGAAACTTCCATCCACTTCCTGCAGCAGGTTCAGGGAGGGTCGAATTGACGCAGCTGGATATGAGTAAGGAAGTGAAATTCAGTTTTGAGAAGTGGGTGAAGTTCCTAACCTAAAAAAACCCCCAGCGCTGCGCCTGCTGTCATCACTGGGAATTTTGTTTGTGCAACCGGTTCAGCAAAGACACCTGAAGCAGAGCAGGGATAAAAGATTGTGTGTGATGAAACTGCCTACTTGTTATTCTATTATATTAAAGTGGATCACAGAGTATCATCCTGTATCAGGTTTTGAGGATGGACACCTTTTGTTGGTGTGGTAAATAACATCCGGGGCTCCGCAGAGGATTTGGGCCGACACCGAAACTCCAAATGTGTAAGGTTGCAAACAATTAATTCACCAGGATCTATGATAGTTTCTCTGTGATGCAACTCTATTGTCAAACAATCATATGGGCATGGAGCGGCTCAGGACGGAGGAATCTTGACATGAGAAAACATGTTTAGCAGCTCCTGCTCATTTAAAATCAATTTAGCAGCAGCTAAACGGTAATAAAACCTGTTTCTAAAAAATGCCATGATGACTTCATTATTCAATTACCACTAACCTCCCAGGGAAAGATGGTTTATCATAGCTTATGCCATGGTATGCATGCACATGATGGTCGGCAAGTTAATTCACTGTTATATCACTCTGCTAGGGATGTCCTAATCCATTAAGCAAGTGTTTCAGATCATCCATCCATTTTCTACCACTTATTCCCTGAACGGGGTCACAGGGGCCTGGAGCCAATCCCAGCGCACCAGGCGGGGTACACCCTGGACAGGTCACCAGTCCATCACAGGTGTTTCAGATCATTTGGCTTTAATCACGCTACATTTCTCTTAAACATAGTTATTTAGTATAAAAGATGCACCAAGACCAAGATAAAATATCTTCTATACTTCAGCATATTTAGCAAGTTTAAAAAAAAAGGAAAATATTTGTGCATTACACCGTTTTAATGCTGCATGTTGTTGTTTTTTATGTTCTGTGTTTTTATGTTGTGTTGTGCAATAACATGCATAGGTCTGAGTCCTTTAATCCTTACTTGTATTACTTCCACATCCCAGGTAAAGTGTTAAAGGAAAATGTTTTTTCATGCTGCTTCTGGGGCCAAATGGCAATAAGGGTCACATGGCATGTTCTCACAAAGTGAGAGATATTAAGAGTTAAGAAGCTTGAAGTGGTGAGTTATGAGCCATGTTTGCTTAGAGTTAGTAAATGTTTCTGTGTTGCTTTTATACCCAATCATGGCACAAAGAGCACAGAGTTTCTGATCAATCTCTGTGCAACAAACCAGCTTAAAGCTTTGATCTGTAGCAGGATCGCTTATTTTAGTTCTGCAGTGGCTGAAATCCTTCAGGTTTTCCGTTCCCAGCTTCATCACACCTGTCTGTCTCAGGTCAGGTGTGTTGGAGCAGGGATGCACTGGAAACCGGCAGCCTGTGTATGGATAAACGGAGTGGCCCTGGTCCACACATCACTAGATGCTTGAGTAACACATATTGTTATCGGTCAGTTAGTGTCCAGGCCTGCATCAACAGAAAAACATGGAGAACTGTTTTGATGGAGACTTTGTAGGAAATGACAGTATAAAAGGTAAAAGATGATATAAATATATTTTTGTGTTGTAAGATTCAGAACCGGTCAGACAGACACAGAAAGCTGAACCTTATTAGCATTTTTAGTTCTGTAACAGCCACAAAATATTGTGAAATAAATCTTTATTATTGTTTGAAAAACAGCTGCAACAATTTAAATCCCTTTTGTGATTGCATATTTCTTTTCTATCAGTCCTTCCTCCAGGTTTATATCTGTCATAAATATGTCACGACTCAGCAGTAAACTTTGTTGGAACAAAGTGAAGCCTATGTGGAAGTGGCAGAAACTGTCATCCCCCTCACATCCACTAGGGGCTCCATAACAGAGCAAATCCTCATAAACTCCACAGCAGAAATAAAAATGTTTACAGCCAGGTACAAAAACATTTTAGGTTTAATCGGTTAAGTATATGACCATTGTGAGAGGACAATTTTTTTATTATTACTCCTATAGTTGGCATTTAATATTGAAATTTGCCATAAAGATGCGTCCTTTTCATTTACTTGATTTGAAATATTAAGGCTAATTTTGCTCGACGCTCTTATTTGAGCAAAATGACAAGAATCTTAATTAGCAGAGATCTGCCTCACACTGGGGATGATACATAACACAATCAGTTTTCTACAACTCTGAATCCTCAGCTAAGTTAACACAACCTCATATATTTTAGGATTACAGTAACGCCTGTGTGTCACATCTGGGACTTCTTACTTCCTCCAATGTCACAGAACACAAAGAGATGTGAAAGTACAACAACCAGTGTTGTCAACAGGATTTACGCCCCCAGGATCAGTTTACACAGTGATTCATGGAAAGCATCCACACACACCCACACTTTTTGATGTAGCGTGCTCACACACACCCACACTTTTTGATGTAGCGTGCTCACACACACCCACACTTTTTGATGTAGCATGCTCACACACACCCACACCTTTTAATGTAGCGTGCTCACACACACCCACACTTTTTAATGTAGCGTGCTCACACACACCCACACCTTTATATGTAG
>JBAMIG010000012.1:2585478-2596928 GCA_037177335.1 Kiunga ballochi
CTGTGTGGAATATATGGAACTATGAAGTGCTCTGTGTGGAACATGTGGAACTATGAAGTGCTCTGTGTGGAACATGTGGAACTTTGAAGTGCTCTGTGTGGAACATGTGGAACTATGAAGTGCTCTTTCATATATAATGGAGCTTATGGTCATGAAGCGCTTTATATGTGAGGAGAAGAATTTAAAACTCTATCCTAAATTTAACAGGAAGCCATGAAGACATGCTAAAACTGGAGAAATATGATCTCTGCTGCTAGTTGTCAACAGAACCCTCGGTGCAGCATTTTGGATCACATGGACACTTTGCAGGACACATGTGGGACAGGACATAAATAAGGAATTGCAGTAATTTGGTCTAACTAACTTTTCTGCATCACTCTGAGACAGGATGTCCCTAATGTTTACAATATTAAGGAAGAAAGCAGTTCTAGAAACTTGTTTAAAATGTGAGCCATAGGACAAACAGTTGTCAATCCCAGTTTAAGAGAAACATACAATCCGCTTACTGCAATGGAAATTCATCTTCCAGCGTGTATTACCGTACAAAACTGTCTGAATGCATTGATGTATTTAATTGCGAGTATGTAGCATGACATGGATTTGGATGCCAGGGGTACACTTCACTGCTCCAAAGAGATCCAATTCACAGCATTCACCACCTCTAACTCTCCGGGGGCTATGAATGATGGATGTGCATCTTAGTGTGGCTTGTATTTCTGGAGCAGGCCATCAGGACACCAGGGCCATGTGAAATAATCCCCTCTTTCACAGGCGCTTGGTTCAGCGTGGTATTACATGCCTTTGAGCTGTTCCCTCTCTGATTCGTGTTATTGCTCCGTCCATCTTCTTTTTGCCCCACTATGCACACTCTTCATCAGAGCTCCTGTCCAGCCACACTGGCATGGTGCTGTTTATGTTAAAATAATTTGCATTTATGTTGACACTGAGGAGCAGTGGTTACTGTTTTGACCTAATCTCACAGTTAAGTAAAGAAAAGTAGTGGGTAGCTCTGAGTTAGCATCATCCTCACAATGCAAGGTGAATCTCTGCAATCCCTTTCAAAGCAATGCAGCACTTTGAGGGGTTTCATGCAGAATAATTAGCCTTTGAAAGCCTTTTGTTTGATGTGAAAAGCAGTTTTTAATTAATTTTCAATAAATTTGAGGTGTCCTGTCATTTTTTGCTACATTCTGTTGAATGCAACTTTTCTTTCCTGTTAGGTTATTTTTCTGATAAGTCTTACCGAAAGCCACATGACACCAGGTCAGGCATCCCAGTGTCGCAACACTTTGTCACAACACATAGTAACACAAAATCAGCATTTCTCCGAATGTGATCCCTTGTTTTCCAACAGTGCTGCATAACGCTGCTCTGATGGTTCAGTAGATATCATCAGATAAAAATGAGGGAATAAGTCATATCTATTTGTCATGTCTTGCCAAACATGTCTGCTATGCATCTCAAACTAGAAGTGCTGAGACAAGTGGGTGTTAAGTGTATTATTTAAACTCACATCTGAGGTCACTGGGTCAATCTTGAATCAGCAGATAATTGAACATGGATAGGAAGCCAGAGATTTGTGAGAACTCATGTAGACACGAGAAGGACAAACATAAAAAAGCTCCTTACGAGGGTCATCCTGCTATGAGATAACTGTGCTGAACACCACATTGCTGTTCAGCAAGATATCAGAATGATTGTTTTCATGTTGATAGTTTACGTGATAGTTTACATCTAGAACAAAAAGGTTTTTATAATTGTAGAAAATCTTGTGTCTGTTTTTTGTTCCTTTTCAAAAAGAAATCTGAGATTAATCTTGTTTTCAACCACATGAGACACTTACAGTGGGTTTGATTCAGAAAAGCCGAGTTCAAAGGTCGTAGGAAACAACTGTCTAAACGAGGAAAAGGCAAAGTAAAGTTTCTTTAAGACATGGCATGCACACATCTTGCAGACATGGGAAGTGAAAGAGGTAGTGCAATGCCACGGTTGTTCTTGGTAAATTATGGACTAATCCAGGGTAAAGTTAGGTTCACATAGTGGTCATGGGAGGAATGTCCTTAACTAACAAAATGTTAGAAAAAGATGACCAATAAAACAGTGAGCAATCAATATCTAATTAATGCCATTAATCCTTGAACCTTGTGCAGATATAAAGATTAAATCTTTATTTTTCTCCTTTGAGCCAAAAAAAAGCAATAAAGCTGTGTGTTTTACATGATGTGTGTTTATTTGATGGAAAGACTATAAATGATCAATGCATAATAACATGTTTGAAGATTAAGAAAATAACCAAAAAGATATGATAGAATTTGATCAAATCTTCTATTTTCCTGCTGCCCTTTTCCCAGTTTTTCCTGAAAATTATGTCACTGAACCCCGACGTTGTTTAAGCATGAGCTGCATTAAAAACACTGCATAATGATTGGAATGAGTGTAAACACAGCTTTTCTTTCCTGTTGTGGAAAGGTTTAAATCTACTGCATAGTGTGACACATTTCTATTTTGACTGGACATTCAATCAGATAAAAACCACTCCATGAAAACACAGCTTGTGTTGATGCAGGACTTATCAGAGTGTGATCTTTAAAACATGAGACACAAACACAGGAAACTTCTGACAACAGCAATAAGAGAGTCATCAGTGTCAATCTGATTGAGAAAAATCTCGTTCAGTGTTGGAACCACCACAGGTAGAACCGAAGTGTACATATGAAGCATGTGCACCATTGTTCTCCCCAGGAATAAAGAGAAAAACACGCAGAGTTGTACGATGTGGGAAAGAAATCCAAAGTTAACAGCTGAAATCCTGGAAACCAAAAGGATGGGGTCGTGTGTAAACTGAACATAAAACCAGATCATCTCCAAATGGAAGAACACACGTTTTATTCCCAGTAAATCATAAAAAAAAACAATCAGATGCTGAAACTGAGATCTGGGAATGGAGGAGACCAAATGCTGTAACGTTCGGGAGGAATGGTATCCCGCTCTGATCTGATGCAGGACTCCAGCTGTTCAACAGTCCTGACTTCTTTGCTCTTGTTGTTTGCTTCATGTACAGTACTTTTATGGTCAATGAGTTCTTATTTTGGTTTGTGTTTCATGTGTTTTTTGATTTTATCCACGACTGGCGGTCTTGTTTCTCCTCAGGAAAACGCTGCCTCTGCTTCTCCTTTCTGCTTCTCCTTTCCAGATCCCTGTTGTCATCCTGCATCCTCACTGTCATCATTCTGCTCTCACTTTTGATGTTTTCTTATTTTTGCTCTGTCACAAACATGATTAGCTTACTAATGCTGTGTTTTTATGATCTGCTTCTGGCTTCCTCTTGCATCATCCTGAATTTGGATCCTTTATTGTGACCGCTGTGCAGAGTGGGCTCATTAAAGTTTTCACACTTTTATTTGTAACAACATATTCTGGAACTGTTTTGTGGTTTAAAGATGCAGTTTGTTGCAGAGTGATAAACTTCTGCCTCTGAAATACTCATTTTATACGAGTAACAGTTAACAGGGAGACTGGGGACGGTTGCAACACATTTTTTGCATTTGACACTGTTACTCAGAGATGGTGAAACCACATTTTCATACAACAAACTTTTATCTCTCTGTTAATATTAATATAATTTAGGATCATTACAGAAAGTTAATTTTTTATGATTTGCATTTCAACGTAAGATGTTGCAACTGTCCCAGAGCCCGGGTGATGCTGCAATAATGGAGATGGTTGCAGCATGTTACAAAAACTATATTTTTCTAAATGTAAGGCAACCAAAAGCTGTTTGTGTATGAAGCTTCACAAAGTGTCACTGGGCGGCACCATGAGCCTAAAATGTTCACTTAAAATCCTACTGCCCAGCAGCATGCAGTGGGTACACAGTATTTCTGTAACAAATATTCAGGAGATCAGGTTTACTTTTCCATTCTTTCTTCATTATAGCCTTTTATTGGCTCTCTCTTAGTTAAATTTCATCCACTCTGTATTTATGTACCGCTTGCAGAGTTCAGAAACGTTTTCTGAAACAAACCAAGAAAATTTAAAGTACAAGTTAGGTTTAAAATCTAAATAGTATGTTTTAGTATTGATACATACAGAACTTTAGAAAATGTGAGGAATTAAAGAGGAAAGCAGAGAATGTAAATATATTTATGCTCAGGTCATTTCTAATAAGTATGAACACAATAATGGGACACTTGTAGGATATTTAATACTGCTTTTGCTTAAAGGTGTGGAAGGTAAATAAAACATACTTTAGTTTGACACTGTAGGATTGGAAAATACCTCAGAGGGAAGTTTGAACACTGTGAAGTGTTTTTTCGCTACTGTGACTCAAATAATCAGCTTTCTTCTTTTGTTCTGTTCTTGTAGCTGAAGTGTGAACATAGTTGAATATCTTGGACAAAACATGAATGCCTTAGATATGAGGAAAACATAAGTGGCATTAAGAGATTGCTGTCTGATTCAGAGCATGCAGGTTTGTGCAGATAAAGGCGTGATGAGGAGGGTTTCTGCCAGGCTCATAAATCAGCTGCTAAGATGCCGTTACAAAGCAGCAAACAGCTGCTGGTGCCTCCGATATCCTCCAAACATCAAGGTGTCGGATTCTCCAGAGGTTTGAAGGGATGCTAAAGCCTCTTTTTGTCATCAGGGAGGTGGCGGAGTCATGGTTTGGGCTGGAATCATGTGGATCGAGCTGGTTGGTCCCTGTAGGTTTGAAATTCTTTATGGTTAAAAAAAGAACAGCATCGTCTTCATGCATAACAATTCACCGCATGTAAAACCAGCATCACTGGCTGCTGATTTAATCACTTAAATTAGAAGCTTTTTGGAACATCCTCCAGTAAAAGATCTATGAGGGTGAGAGCACATCCAAACAGCAGCTCTGGGAGGTTTTTCTGACATCCTGCAAAGAATTCAGGCAAAAACTCTCCAAAACCTTTAATTTGTCATAAAGTTTAACGGATGCAGAAAGTGTGAGATAAAAATCTGACGTTAAAATGTAAATTTACTTGTTAAATTTTCTATTTCAATTAAAAAAATTACTCCTAATTCTGCAAATTCAACTAATGACAAACTCTGTTGTGCATAATAATGTGGAAAGTTCATTTAAAAAGATACAACCGTTAAAGGAAATCAGAGAATTTGGTGTAAAAATGATCCATATATTTCTCACTGAAGAGTCACCAGAACTGTTTGTTTCTCTGCAATGCATAAAGATACTTTACACAGCACTGACTAATTCTGCACCGATCAGAGAGGATAAAGAGCCGACGAGCGTTTTTAGCTCTAACGCAGAGGCAGAACTGTGTAACCCTCTGGTTGGTGCTGTTGTTATGGTACTTATTGTAAGATATTTTTCACCTAAAGTATTTCCCAACAGATCAAACATCAACAGAATTGTGCATGTAGACACAGCTTGTGTTACTTTTAAGAGGATTTTCACCTTCTGGAGGGAAGCAGCAGATGTTAAATGGCAAATATCAAATGCTGATCTGTCTCAGATTCTTTGTCTGTTTATTTTTATTGCTTTAAAAAATAGGAGCAACTTGAATAAACATGATTGATTGCAGATGCACGTTTGGAGATTTTATATATTTTTTACAGCTTTGCGCTTCATCATCCAGAGAAATATTCACCACCACAGCTTCCTTCCTTTCTTACTCAGTTAGAAATAAAAGATGCTCCACTTTAAAAGTTCAGGCTTGTGATTCAAAGCAAACTTTCCTGCAGAGTCCTGATGGAGCTCACCTTGCACTTCAGATGCCTGCAACATGTCAGCAGCTTAAAGACCTTTAAGCTCTCCACCACGGATGCTTTCACTTCATTAAATATTTAAGCAAAGGAAAAACATTTATTTCTTATATTTTTCCCATGAGTGCTTGTAAACCCTGAAATTAATTATGTAAAACCTTGGAAGGATCTGATGTCCGGAGTTGGAAAACACACATAACTGTTTATAAAGTGTTAAACCTGCACTCTCCTGAAGAACAGAATGAGAAAATGCATGCATCCCTAACATTGTATGATAAATTAAAGGAGTTCATCAGTTTGATTTTTTTTTTGTTATAGTACTTTTTTGCTAATGTACTTTGATGTCTGCTGAGAATATTTGTACAACCACTGCTGCAGGAAACAGAGTTGAACATAAAATGTAGATTATCCTTTCAGAAAGGTGTTAAAAGTAGAATTATATTTTTTTATTACTCCCAGCTTGAAGTCATGTGAAGGGTTATCACATTATATTATAAAGCTTTGCCCACATTATTCATATTTTACTGCAAAAATTATTAACATGTCACAAATTTCTTTCAAAACCCTTTTGGATTCCTATTAGTTCTTATCAAACTGAATCACTTTATTAACTTTTACTCATTAACATATTGTTTTATCTTTATTACCCCATTTAATCACATCTTATTCTAGTCTAATTCCTTTATAGAACTACAGTAATTCGGCTAGTAAGGGGTTAATCGTCTCAACAAGGATTTCCAGTCAGTCCTAATGGAAATAGCTTGTTTTCTGGAAATAACATCATCCTTTCACACTTGTAATGAAAACAGAAAGTGATCTCCACCTTGTGGGAGGACAGAAACACCACACATCCCCTGATCAATATATATATATATATATATATATCTTTTTTCTTTTTATTTCTCGTTGAAAGGAACTTGGTAGAATATTACAGCAGAACACACATGACTGAAACAGCTGCCATTTCACGTAACAGTACAGGAAGAAGGATGTAGTTCAATCGCATGTGTAATATTATATATATTTATATCAATAGAAAAGAAAAAAAAAACTATTGCTCCCAGGTTTCTTTTAAATATATGGCATTTCTCTGCTGTGTTGAAGTGGGTAAAATAAAAGTCAACGAGAGGTTTACACACCAAAGGAAGTGGGGCAATGAAAGTGACATTTCCCATAATATGAGATCATTGTGGCTTTTTTCTCTCCTTTTTTTATTATTACGCTGAGAAGTAAACTTTAACTTTCTTTTGTCTATTGCAACAGAGAAATAAAACTTTAAACCGCTCTCGTGGATAAATACCATTATACAGCAATCAGAAAATGCTAAATAAAAGAACACAAGGCAGCTCCTCATGAGAGCAGGCATGCAAAAAATGATGTAACGCTTTAAAAAGGAGCACTAAAGATGCAATGACTGCAGGTTTACGCTTGCACCGTGTATTAACTGATGAGAAGCCAATTAATAACAAAACATGGGAAAAGTTGGAGACTGAAATGAGGGGACGACGAGATGCATTTCCTGACAAACTACTTCAATGAAGTTGTCTCTAGAAATTGCTATAACATACTGCGTAATCAATTTGTTGTACTTTTTTATTTCCTCTAAGGAATAAAAGAAATGTTAGGAAAAAGCAGGTATGAAATATCACCCTGGATGTTTGCATCCAAGCTTAGTGTTTTAAATAAGCCACTTTAGGCAGCATTATCTAATAAATGTCTCATATTTCTAAGACATTTTTCAATATATCTCTTCTGAAAAATAATTATTTCTATACTTGATCTTTTTAGTTAGTAAATCTCTCTCAGTATATATATATATATTTTTTTTTTTCTTTAGGTACAACACCCCATTGTGGGTTTTTCTTTTCCAAAAGCACCTAATTTTGTCATTACAATCAGACTGAATATTGCTTCAGCCATTAATGGTCTGAGTTCAAGATTGGAGGATCCAAATGATGCACCCTAGATAAGTCAGCAAGGATACCCTTGCAACTGTAGCTCAAGCCCGGCAATATTAAGCATTAACTTGGAAAAGTGTGGCCAGTGCTAGAGGTCTGAGCTCTTCTAGTCCCCTTTGACAGGAAGGTCACAAAGGTCAAACGTGGTCCTGCATTGCAGGAGACATCAGTTGCCACAGACGACTTAGCTGCAGCAACTGACTGACCAGATCTGCGCCCAGAACCCCTTGAGGATGATGCACAGGCACAGGTAATGCTGATATACCCCACAGTACAAATGGGATTTTCCAGCCCTGAGACACAACAAGCCACATGTGATGTGAGCAGGCCTCACCATGCCTCAGCTGTTGGAGCCAGAGGTCAGCACCTGAGGGATGCCCAGGAGGAGGAAGAGGAAGGGAGGGTGTGAAGAAAAGAGGCGTAGGAGGAGAAGGGAGGTCGTTCGAACTTATTTGGATTGTGCAGCAAATCCAAATGAGTCGTGTGCTTGTAACAGATCACCTTTACAGGACCTCACTGGGCTGAGAGGGTTGTCCGGTGATGCCAGGGGCGCCCCTGTAGCTGAGACTGTGTGGACAAGCCGTTTTGACACAGGTCACTTTAGACAAAACACACAAAGCCATGGTGAGCGATGCAGGCGCTCTGTCTCACGCTTACTCTGCTGGTTTGAGTATGTCACACATTTCACACTTCCTTATCATCATCATCATCATCATTACAGACTACAGGTCAGCGCTGAGTGAGGTCTTTCCATTGGATATTAACCAGGAAGTGGTACAAGTAACGCACTGTTGTGTCTCTGCCAAACTTAATCTGCTGGGCTACATGTGAGGTTATCAACTGGACAATCAATATACATATTTATAGATATATATTTAAATATATATATATACTTTTTCTTAAATCAATGGGGAATCTCATACAGAAGCTGACTACTGCAGTCCGCACTCAGTTAGCTAAAACATCCACCTAAACTTTAGAACATGGTTCTCTTACATAAACAGTGATTTCTCAGTCAAATATACGTTTTTTTTTTTTATTTTGCTCCGGTGTTTTAGCATTTTATAGTTCAATTCGTCATGCACAAAATATTCGTTCCTCTCTCCGTTTCTGCTTATCTCCAGGCTTTGTATCATGTTGTCAACTTTAATCATAAAAAGCCACTTCTCCTTCTCCATCAATCGTCGTCCACGTCGTCTCCCTCGGACTCCTCTCCGCCTCTCCTCTCGTACATCTTGTCCCGGTGCCGTTCCTGGATCTCTTTCATTTCCTCGGCGTAGCGGCTGAACGCTCCCCCGAACTTGCTCCAAGCCTTGAAGGGGATTGTTATAGAGTTTCTGTAACTGGGTTTCACTTCGCTCACCCGTAAGAAAACTCCGTACTTGTTGGATCCAACGTCAAAGAAAAAGCGTTTGGAGTCCACCATGATCGATGTGCCCTCCGGAAGCTCGCTGTAGCTCCCAGCTCCTCCGCCGCCGGCCAGCTCCTCTTCATCTCCACCGTAGTCGTCTATCAGTTTAGCCAAAGCGTCACGGAACTCTATTAAGCCTTGCGCCGGGAGTGCGATGGTTTGTCCGGCCTGTAAGCCAGAGCCAGGGATGCCACCCACACCAACACCAAAACCGGGGCCTCGGTTAACGGTCTGTCGAATCCGGAGAAAACGACCCCGCTGGTTCTCCTTTAGGTCGAGGTAGTATTTTCGATTCTCACGCACCAGAAACTCGCTCTTTAAGGCCCGTCTAGGCCCGGTGTCATCGCCACCGGATGACTGAGCAATCTGCTCCGGGGTGCTAGGCCCAAGTTGGGCGTAGTGCTCAATAAAATCCCCCAGGTAGTCACGGAACTCTGCCGCAACTGACATAGAAAGGGTCAGCCGACTTTTCGAGCCCCCAGCACCGACCTCGGCAATTTTGATGAACCGGCCTTTGGCGTTCTGCTTTACATCAAGATAGAAGCGCTTGTTCTGAATGTCCAGCCGCTTCGAAGCTAGCTCCTGGGTCTCCGGCTCCCGCTGGTAATGCTGAAACCCGCCGCCTCCTCCCCCACCACCACCGCTGCTGCCACCGCGCTCACTGCCACTGTCCCCATCCGCCATCTTCGCCACCAGCAGCCCGTTTCTCTGCGTATCTTTGACCCCCAACCCCTCCCCCTCTCTCCCCTTGAGTGTGGAGATAACCGGACGTCTAATGCTGGGCTATGATTGGCTGTCGTGACTGTCAATTACAACATCAGACAGAAAGCTTGCTTTCTCATTTGTCTTTTACTACTGTCAATCGAACAAAGTCACCGCCCTCTACATGACATTCAAGTGGATTTTATTACCGGTCCACATCAGCTATAAATTACGGTATTAAAACTCTTCCTAAAAATGTGCCTTTATATTTACACTATAATTAATTTACCCAAATAATACAAGTAAACGGATTGAGTCGGCTTCAAACTGTTTTAATGCACTGCGGCTAAACATGCAGTCCTCTTAAAATATACGATTTAATTTAAACTACAACCATGTATTTTATGCATTTTTGGATGGGTGTCCCTGGAAGGACACTCAACACATAGTCCCGCCTACTCGTTGGTTCCGTGCGCAAAAGCAGGGAGAATGCTCTTGAGGTGGGGGATGGGTAAATTTTCTGCAAACCGTTTAAGGATTGGTCAGAAGGAAGATTCGAAGTAACAACGTGCACTTCTATTGGCTATTTGGCTCCCGCGAGGGGTCGCATGCAAAAGATTTGCGAAAGGGTTTATTGTTTCTTTGCTTTCGGGAGGCGAAATTGTTTGCTATCCACTCAGTTCTACAATCAAATAAGGAGGCGAAAAAATGGTATGTGAGCTTAAGTTATTGCTAAATGCATTACTCTGCGCGATGATTAATATGTATTGGAATGATTTAGCTGTTGTGGAAAGTGCTGTTTAGAATTTGAACAGAGAAAATTCGACCAAAAAGCATGGTTAAAAAGCTTTGCTAAAAGAGCTAACTGTCAGCTAATACGTTAGCATTATCATTAGCCTTACCGTTGGAAGTCTTGAGTTTTGTATTCCATTGAAGGTATCTCTTTACATTTATTCTAACATGGTCACTTGGAAATTTGCTATTTTGTAAAAGAAGATCTTTTCAAGAGACCTAAATTAAGAGTAATTTAAAAGTGCTCTTCGACTCATTGACTGAAAAGGTTCATTAGCGGTCTGAGTTTAGCTATTGGCTTAATGGTTGATACGGAGTTACTACTTCATTGTAAGTCTTTTAAAGACGGCCACAATTGAAGAAAATGGTAGTAATATAGTATGCGTGTGGTCCCAGAGCGCTCAGTGTATTGTGTAGGTAAACTTGTTAATTTGTGGATGAAAACTTGGTTGCTCGAAGCGGCGCGTCTGATTTTGTAAGACGCGGAGTCTTTGACATAACCTGCTGACACCATGTGTTTTCTTTTGTTTTTATTCAGGCAGGTTAAGAGTGACTTTTTTTTGCCATTTTATTGTTAATTCTGTATTCGGTTTAATGCATATGGTTTCCGGTGACCGTTATAACGACCGCCTCTGGTTCGTATTATTGTAGATTGGCGGGAAAGCGGTCACTGTTCAACTGGTTATCCAACATTAGCCACTGACGGGCTACGGACGCGATCCATTACGGCTCTTGAATTTAGTAATTGAAAAGTGGTGATTTAAAAATTTCCATTGCTTTCTGATGCTTTTTGTTTAAGTCCAAGTAATTTTGCATTGGGCTTGTTTTGCATATTTTTT